>OZ038476.1:144627036-144697036 GCA_964036315.1 Acanthosepion esculentum | reverse complement strand
TCCTCCGACAGGAATCGAACATGTATCCTATACGGAACCGTCAATTAGCCTGACATGCTTTAACTGATCGAACCACGGAGGATCGTTCGATTAAATATCTGTATCTATAAAAAGAATGTATAAACATAAAAATGTCTTAAAATAATTGTCGGACTTTGTCCATTTTATAATGAGAGAATCGTGGAAGATTGTATTTTAAAGACAGTAAAATCGACCCTGCGAACCGAACGCAACTCTGTGGCCCAATCGGGTAAAGGCAGGGCAGGCTATAAGACGGTTTCATATAGGATACCGTTTCGATACCTCTCGGAGGACGAATATTTTCTATGAAAATGTCTCGGGCATTTAGGCCGTTAAATGTTGTTTACTATAAACAGAACATATACTTAAATACTTTTAACTATAAAAAGAATGTACAAACATAAAAATGTATTTTTTTATTTTATTTTTTTATATATATATATATATATATATATATATATATATATATATATATATATATATATATATATATATATATATATATATATATATATATATATATATATATATATATATATTCGAAAATTGTAACATAAGCATGATATAAAATCACTACAAATAAGCCATTTTTTTTCAACACTTCTGGTGTCTTATCAAGTGATGGTTATTTCAACACCATCACTTGATAAGACACCAGAAGTTTTGAAACAAAATGGCTATTTTTGTAGTGATTTTATATCATATTCACGTTATAATTTTCGAATGAATACTTAGATTTGGTCTACTCTGTATTGAACACTCTTTTAAGAATAGTATTTGTTGAAAATAAATAAATATATATATATATATATATATATATATATATATATATATATATATATATATATATATATATATATATATATTCATTTGTATGGATATTAGTCTGTGACCCTGGATTTCACGCTTTTGTGATAATAAAAAAAAACTTGTTTATTTTTTAAAATTGTATTCATTTATGTTTATTTCATTATGTTTGGTGGCGGGAGGCAGATTTTCCTCTGTGCCTGTTCGAGATGAAACTAACACACATAGAGACACACACACACACAATCTCTCTCATTGATATTGGGCGCTATCCACTAAGTACTGTGCATACAAAATAACACACACACACACTTACAACTAGTATATATATATATATATATATATATATATATATATATATATATATATATATATATATATATATATATATATATCTAAGTGGTTATTCTATGAAAACAAGTGCTTTTAATCTTTAAGCCATTCCAAGTGGAAGGTAAGAGATGGTAACGGTCTTCCGTTCTATCCATTTGCCAACAGACAAAATAAATATTCCAGTTACGAAAAATTGAAGTATGAAGTTCAAGGCATGCTAGGGAAGAAGTTTGATTGTAAATTCACGTGGCCGTAGATAGATGTGATGGGATGCTCCAAAGGAAATGGGTCAAAGAAATGAAATTGCTTTTAACGTAAGCGCCAGGAAAGGCAAAAACAATTTTAAAAAGCTTTTGTCTATAACTTATAAGCACTTAAAGGCAATTTTTCTATCATGGTTGAAAAACTGGGAAATATGTTTAGAAAATGATTTGGCTGCCCATCGATAATAGATGACAACATATAAGAACCATATCGTCTTTTATGTTAACATTAACTAAGTTTAATATAACAATTATCTAGATATTTATTTGGAATATTTCAGAACAACACAAATTGAAATCGAAAAATAGTTTCGAAGTTTATGTGCCGCCACTGTTTGTATCGTTCAAGTTTGTTTGCCTAGACAACCAAATTTGATATTCTAGTGATTCCTTGGGTGAAATTGCAGTTTGTTTTTAAAATTACTTACATTTAATAATATGCAATGTCAGTTCTCCTATATGGCATTAAATTTTGGACAATCTTCTCAGAGATGAAGAAAAGATTGGAAGCAAAAAAATGTGGTTCACCTGGATGGTGAGCAAAAACGAAGGTTTAAGAATAATTGGAACAAAAAGGCCTTACGATTGCATCTAGCATGATACGGGCCAAATGTACAACGAAACGGCCGTCCAGTGCTTTTTGTATTCTGTTGAGGTTTCTAGACTCGCTGAATTACTTAATTATAATTCTCAAATCCTCCTAATTACTTGCATATCCTAAACTTGAACCGGCTTCTAATGCTCCAGTTGGAGCGGCTTGGTGATAGTAGTTGTGGCTCGAGGGAGCACAGTCCTAAGGGTAAAAAAGGAAACTCAATTGGGTTTCACCACGAATTGTGTGATCGAGCGGCGCTATAAAAAGGCTGATTCGCTACTTCAGCGTCACCGAGGCTCGTTGGAACCGTTGGTATGGCGTTTGCCTGGCAACATAACTGTCCGGGTTTCAATTCTCGGTAGTGGATGCACACCGCTGACGAGTCCCAAATATAGGATGAAACGGCCGTCCAGTGCTTTCTGTATTCTGTTGTCGTTTCTAGACTCAATGAATTAATTATATATATCTATATTAATTTGTATTGATATTACTTTGTGACCCTGGCTTTCACGCTTTTGTGATCATCAAACAAACCGGTTTATTTTTTAAAATTGGATCTATTTATGTTTGTTGGAGGGAGTGGTTTTTCCTCCGTGCCTGTTCGGGATGAAACTCACACACACTATCTATCATTGATATTGGCGCTATCCACTAAGTACTGAGCATACAAAATAACACACACACACACGTGCACGCGCAAACAAAACTAAACAACCTTTCCTCTAAGGGTTTTTACTAACAAGTGGAAAAGAATGTTTCATATAATATATAAAGAACATATTACATATTTCATATATCTGACTCATGAAATATTTGCAATATAAATTGTTTTACCTTCTCTCAATGAATGACTTTAATATCAAGAGCATATTTTTATGGTTCTATTTCTATCTTCATACAAAACAGATTGATATGGAATCATGTCAATATTATTTATTTCTAAATTATATTCATTAAGAGAACGAAAGTGTTTTCGTCCACAAACATTGTTTCTTGTACAATCAGCGAAGTTAAAGAACGTCAACCTTGGTCAGTATCTAGATCGGTGACCATTTGGGAATAACAGCTGCTGAAAGCTTGGATATGTGGGTGGGGTAATGGGTAATATCTTGGAATTGTTAATCGGAGAGGAGAGTTTTTATTCCAGTTGAATCTTTATATTCACTTAAGCGCAAATATCTTTGTGAAAGGCATGATTCACCTCACTTTCTCCAATTTATGGGTTTATTAGTAAGAGCCGTATCATTAAATAATTAATATTTTGAAAAATCTTAAAGTTTAATTAATTTCTGACCTTAAATAATTTGCAAAGTGTTGATAAGCCATAGAAAACAAGTCGATCAATCAATGAAATACGGATTAGCTATACACTCATGTCTTTTAGATTATCTATATTCTCTGGAATCTAAAAGCACAAAAAGTACCGTGTCCAAAAAGTCATGGCTCTGTTTACATATTCATCATCATCATCATCATTATTATTATTATTATTATTATTATCATCATCATCATCATCATCATCATCATCATCATTATTATTATTATTATTATTATTATTATTATTATTATTTTTTTTTTTTCCCCGATTTTATATCCAAATTATAATTTCTTGTTTGTTTATCAAATTCTGATTCGGTATGAATCCATTGGTTCTCCCCACAGCTTAAGCTGATTAATAAAACTTGTATCACTACGTCATTATTATATAAAAAAATCTTCGAATTAAAAATAGTTTCTCGCTTTAAATAACCGTCAAAGGTAAGACCGTCGAAAACGAATCAATTAAGAAAATAACTATAATATTACATATATTTTCAAAAAGATTCACAGTAAAATGTAGTTCTTGGGAATTACTTAATACAAATCCTATACATATACGGTTAATGTATACATCAGTTTGTATGTTGCTAACTTGTAGGGAGATAATTACTATCAACTGCAAAAATTATCTTATGTTTCCGTTTCGTCCATTTTCCGTTATAGTTTTCTGATTTTACGACATTCTTATTACAGAATCATGAAACACCTTTAGATATAAAATATTAAATTGTCCATTCGTTTCAATTTCTTGTTTTATATTAAAAATTAATTTCATCTTAATTCATTTGTTTTTCTCAACACACGGAAAAATTAAACTCCTCATTTATCATAACATTTAGCCTATTCCATCGTATATAGATAGCTTAACCTCGTACAACCTCGGCTATACTCTGGGCTGGGGAGGTACTCTGAGCCTGTAATACAATCGAAAGCTTCAGAGATTTTACTGAAGCAAAGGTTTTGTTTGATACTATATAAAGCAAATCAAAACAAGCGGATTATTTGGAAAAGAACTGATGACGACCGGTAACAAACACAGGCTAAGTGGCGTGCGTGTAAACTGTCACAATTTGATAAAAGAAACAATTCAAAAAGCTTGAATATCTTCTATTTCACTCGTAGGAGTTTCTCTTTATTGTTATCTTTAGTACCATAATTAGCAGCGATAATTAGCGAGTCTACTGACGTCGACTGCAGGTTTATTCTTTGCGAATGCTACACCTTTAAAATGTATTGTTCTCCAGCAATTTGATCTCCACAGGTATTGTTTGAAATTAGTGCACACTGGACATGTCAGAAAGTAGGCGGGATTCACTACTCATGTTAAGATGGTAAGTTTTTCGGAAGATGATTGATTCAGTAGGAAAAATCAGGCTCCTATAGAAACGTACCCCTCTTTTTCACATTACTATCGATTACACTTTGCAGAGAAGGAATATAACAAGAAAATTACATTTTCTCAATTTTGACAGGAAGATTCATTTTGCTATCGAAATTCATTGTAAATTAATCCCCTTGCACAAGACACACTCAGAAAAAAATAAACTTAAGGGAGACATTTAATAATAATGAGGAAAACGTTAAAACGTTGGTTGGTTCGTTGATTTGGCTAGGTTTAGCGTCATATCAATCTCTCTGGGTTATTTGATGCCGAAATCTAAATATTTTACACGCGATTTTATGCCTTCAACTAAATATGTTTTGAACGCAATTGTATGTCGTCAACTACTGATAAAATGCATTGTTGGTCATTTTACTATGAAATGTATTGTTCGTAATTCTATTATAAAATGTATTCTGGTCATTTCACTTTAAAAATATATTGCTGGTAACTGTTTACATAAAATATATATTGCTGGTATTTCACTATAAAATGTATACGTATATTTACAGAGTTTTTGTTGTTTGTTTCAGATTCACCATTTGGGACCGTAACAGCTGTTATCCACACTGGGTTAGGGTGAACGTTGGAAGCACAGCAATTAAGAGCTGCTTCTATGATCTTCCGTACCTACAATCTCTTTATAACAGGCCTTGATGCCGGATGTAGTTTATACCAAGGACTAAATCCAAAGATAAGTAAGAAAATGTTTTAAATCTATATTTCGTGGCAGTTCTGTAATTATTTGAAATTTTATAAGTAATGTTAGGCTTTATGACGTAGTATGACCATTTTGGGTCTTCATTTCGAGGAAGGGATCAATTTACAATGGATTTTAGAAAAACAGTTGAGACACCCTTTTGAAATTTAAGGAAAATAATTCGATATTCTTAAACTGGAGAGATTAGATAATAATATGATAATTTTTTTAAAGAAAATATTTAATATCGACCTTTTCACTTTCAGAACTTTCATATTCTACAATATTCGTAACCTGAACAGTCTATTCCGTAGTAATCAATGTTGATTGTTACTACGGCGGTTTTTGTTTTACTTCAGTTCATCAAACAGAGATCCTTAATGCCACTCAATATATATATATATATATATATATATATATATATATATATATATATATAATCAGTGAACATAGACTGTCGCCTCTTAGAGTTGACTTCTATGTTCACTTTTATATTTACACACGCTCTATCTGATATTTAGCACGTTATCCCATAAATATAGCACACTTTAAGACTATATTTCTTCATATATATATATATATATATATATATATATATATATATATATATATATATATATAATATAAAGGCTCAAACACTAATATTCCATGGTTATAATTTATTACATTGGAATCGTAATCACGATCCAATTCATCAGACCTACAAATTCAAAAATAAATCGGAAAATATAATTCCGGGTATAAAAAGAAAGATTTTAGTGAGTGTATGTGTGGGAGTGGGAAACAAGTGTGAGAGGGAAATGTATGAAAGCTCTAGAGAGAGGTGTAATAGAAGAAAGAAGAACAGGAAGGCCTAAAGGTGAAGGCGGAGATTAATATTTAACAGAGAGAAGTTTTAAAGAGAGGAGTTAAATAACGGTTTAAATGAGTGAGATACAGATAAATATGAATTATTTTTCGATGCATAATTCGCTACCGATTCGCTGACATAAATTAAAAATGAAATACAGACACCGGAAACGTGTGTATACATTTGTGGTGACACTACGCACAATAAAAGAAAACTATATGATCTAAACTTAAAATCCAGCCAATTCATACGGCCGATGTATATGTGAAAATTTTCCGTCTGCTTTGCATTACTAACCTTATGTATACAAGAAGATCGAAGATGAATATATATATATATATATATATATATATATATATATATATATATATATATATATATATATATATATATGTGTGTGTGTGTGTGTGTGTGTGTGTGTAGAAATATAGTGTGCTATATTTATGGGATAAAGTGCTCAATATCAGAGATAGAGCGTGTGTAAACATAAAAGTGAACATAGAAGTCAACACTTAGAGGAGACAGTCTGTTTCATGCTAGATGCAATCGTCAGGCCATATAGCATGAAACAGACTGTCGCCTCTAATTTTTGACTTCTATGTTCACTTATATATATATATATATTACAAATTCAGGTGCCCTTTGGGAGATTGTATCTCCAACGAACTAAATAATATCTATGTTGGTCACACCACAAACTCGCTTTCACGACGCTTGACACTAGATTTGAATGATAACTCTAACATGTTTAGACATTTAAAACAACATGCCTGGCCGCATACACAATTCCGGAAAATCCTCGTCGAAAACACAATTATACTTAAACATGAAAACAATAAACAAAAACTAAAAATTCTTGAAGCTATATACATAAAACAGTTGAAACCTAACCTGAACAAAATAAACTATGAAATCTCCAAAAATATCCTTAAATGCCTATAATTAGTAACAGAAATTATTGGTTCATACCAACGGCTTTCCATACTCAATACTCATCGGATTCACTCTCGCGTGGTCATGTGTGACGTCATGAGCTGTCGTGCGATTTTCACTTTCAGCGTTTTATATGCACGTGTTTATCGTTGCTTGGAAATCATCCATGTAAACAAATAACACTATCATCAATTTCTTGTTCGTGTATTGCATATATATATTGTGTAATTGTCATCTTTGATAATGGCTTATGTAAGCCGAAAGCTCAGATTGGATTAAATAAAAAAAAGTATGTATCAATATTGTGATTTTCTTTCATTATTTAATGATAATGTTATTAAGATTATCAGACTATATGAAAAAAACTTGCATAAAATATATAGACAACGCTTATCTATATTATTTAATCAAACATGTATTAATATATATATATATATATATATATATATATATATATATATATATATATATATTCTTAAGGTAGGATTCGCCTTTTGCAAGTCCCACGGTCCACTCGAGGTAGAGGATTACGTTATGCGGCAATCTGTACGTATAGTCATGGAAGGTAAGACAGGTCAAGGCTGTAGTGATCCGGGAATCATCTTGTTCGGAGTCGGTTCCACAGGGCAGTGGTTCGCGCGAAGAAGCTGTTCGGGTATAACTGACTTCTCGCCGATGGAATACGGAGAAAATCTGTGTGAGAAGAAGACGAACAATGAGGAAATATATCTCTTGTATTTCTTCCTTTTCTTTTTCTTATTTTATTGTAACACAAGTCGCCTTTCTCAACTATTGGCGAGGGAACGATGATATCTGATTTGACCCTACCCCTACTACAACTCGGTGGTCTTTGATAATGGAGAAGCTTCTTGTTAAGTTCAGCCACAACCTTTCACTAAATGACCATTTGATTCGAGTATAGCAGGGATTGAACACGAGGTCCCGTGTGTAAGTAGAAAGAAGCGCTTTTTTCCACAATGTTGGATAATCGCATATTATTTTAGTATGGAGCAATGGGACTTGTAGTAAGTTAAAACTTAATTAAAAAAATATAAATTCAATTGTGTCCCCCTACTTTTATTCGGTATGTATTACAGTTGAAATGTAGGCGACTAAACCGACTATCCCACTCCAAGTTGTGGGTAAGGCGGCTCGTTAGCAAGCCAGTGGGAAGAAGACTTAATAAAGGACGGGGAACTCCCCGAGTCAACAGCCGGCTAACTAGAGGCGGTGTCTCCATAATCCATCGTGGGAAAGGCAACAGGAAACCACTCCACTACCTATCCCAAGACAAATCATGGTTAACAATTCAGATTAATAACGGCGTGAAGTGGGTGAAGTCTATGGGATTTTGTATTTCTTCCTTTTGTTTTTCTTAATTTATTGTAACACAAGTTGCCATTCTCAACTCTTCCTCGAGAGAGAACATCTGTTCATCCTGGTTGGTGTTGGTTTGGGGTGTGTGATATGAATATAAGTTTACTTTGGTTTTTGTGCAACATCTTTGAACTATTTAATACCAACGAGATTTTTATTAATGGTAATATCTTTGCTTCTAGAAATGTATTGTTGGTAATATTTAAAAAAAAAAAATTATTGCTGGTAATATTTTTCTTTTTCAAAAAGATACTGCTGGTAATAATTTTTCCCAAAAAGTATTGCTGACATTAAATCCTATTTTTATATTTTCATAACGCTTTGACTTTTTTAGTGGGGTTAACCACCCGCACACGACTGGGGACCCAAAAGGTCCCGCCACCCCGTGTAAGGGTTGACCCGGGGACTCTAGCTATCAAGAGTCGGTTTCACGCCCCTCAAATCCGTTCGATCAAAGGCCCCGCTGTCGGATGCAGTCTATCGTCACACTCAGGACGTGGATGTAGTTTTTTTTTTTTTACCCAGGACAGGACATAAGTAGGAAAGGAAGATTACGAAGATATGGAGGATAGATAATGTTCATGAGGAAAAGCCAAGAGATCAATAAACAACAGAAATAGCCGAGAAAATTATAAGTATACAAAAAGTGCTTTATTAAAAATAACGAAATAACGAAAACTCTTTCAATCAAGTTCAATAGGCCATCTTTTTGCGCTGTTTGTAGTTGAATTTTTCTCATTCTTTTCGGTAAAGGTTGGTCGTCATAGTTTCTTCGGTTTACCAACTTATCCATCCGGGATAATACGATGAACTACATCCACTTCCTGGGTAAAACAATAAATTACGTCCGCGTCCTGGGTAAGACGATAAACAACAACCGCGTCTTGGGTAAGACGATAAACTACATCCAACAGCAAGGCCTCTGATCAGGAGGTTCTGAGGAGCGTGGAACCAGCTCTTAATTGCCGTTCCACAGTGACTCGGGGTGGTAGCACCTGTTAGGGTTCCAACAATGGGCAAATAGTTAACCCCCACATTAGGGTCAAAACACTATGTAAGGGAAAAATAGGTTTTAATGCCTAAATACTTTGTAAAAAAATATTAGCAGCATACATTTAAAAAAAAAAAATATCACCAGCAATATATTTTAAAATATTACCAGCTATACATTTTAAAAAAAAAATATTAAAACAAATACATTTTTGAAAAACAAAAACAAATATTACCTGCTATACATATTTAAAAAATTACCAGCTATAAATTTAAAAAAAAAAATATTACCAGCGATGAAAAAATATTACCAGAAATAGATTTTTGGAAAAAAATATTGCCAACAATGAAAATTTTGTCGGCATTAAATAAACCATTGAGGTTGATATGCCGTAAATCAAAACAAACCAGCAATAGATTTTTGAAGAAAAAAATATTACCAGCTAGAAAAATAGTTGGCATTAAATAACCCATTGAGGTTGTGTTATATTCCGTTCTAAGGGAATAAATACTTAACACCAGGTGGATAATGGAAGAAAGGTTCATTGTACGCAACCAGTACAATATGAAATACGGTACAGTTAGACACACAGGTCAATCTAGTAGTGAGTGCCACTAATTGGAAGGTCCGACGTATTTGCGTCTTCTTGTTCATTCTTCGCTTCGAGTCATTCATAGACAGTTGACTTTATAAGCACTTACTACATATAGTGTAATCATTCATGAGTGTAGAATAACAATAGAATAATAATACTTACCGGCGTAAGGGTCGCAGCTAGCGTCCAGTTGGCAGACAAAAATAAAGCAGGTTGTAACTTAATAATATTTATTTGTATATAAAATATACAAAATGTGGCACAAGGCCGAAAGGGGGATTGGGAAGGACGGTCATCATATGTCTTAAATTAAAACTTAGCTAGTCACAAACACTAACCCAAACATACCAACAATAGTCCTAGCACCAAAACAACACATTCTTCCATACCTTTCTTACTACATCCACCATAATTCCTCAAATTTTCTATGAAATTCTAACTAGTCCCCGTATGTACATTTCAAAGACTGTGGGGGAGAAACAATTAAAAAAAAACCCAATGAGTATTTACAATATGAATTAAATATTTACAAGAAAAACAAAACAAAATAAGGTTAGTAATAAAACCGCCCACAATACCTAAATGTGACAGAAACACCAGTTAACTGGACGAAAAAATTGCGAGATTATAAAAGTATAAACAAAACCAGTCATCCGTCCAAAAACACTCACACACTCATTTAGATACAATAACAAATACGAAAAAAACACACACACGAAACGAAAGTCATCCCGCAACTACCAGAGAACTGACGTCACTGGCCACCTAACGAGGGAGGGGATGGGGAATTAAACCAAAGAAAAATAAGGACAGAAATAAAAGTGTGGGGGGGGGGGCAATGAGCATACATACCCTAGCTAAGTTAACGAGAAACTAAAGATTCAAAATAAACCTAAACTAGCCTAATATCGGGACGGGTTGCCTCTGTTCAACCCATGAGGGACAAAATCCTGTACCTAACCTACATCAAAGTGCCACTCTAGGTCAGCTCCTCTCACTCCTGCACCTAGCCGAGGTCCAAGTGCCACTCCAAGTCAGCTCCTCTCACTCTACACATTCGCGCAAGATTTACCCACCTTTTGCCGAATTCTGATGTAGAGAGTCGCCGCCTTTCCGTCCTAATCTTGACTTTAAGCTGATGCTTGAAGTACATGATTAGTTGGGAAGAAGTGAACTCCTCACCTCTATAGAATCCCTTCTGACGTGTCGCCCAAATCACGACTCTCATAACTCCTAGCAAGCAGTGGAACACATAAAGTTCAGACTTCGTTAACGGCGGGGCCACATTGCTACAAACAGAAGCGGCCTCAAGGACAAAAAACTTTCCCTGCAACATGCGAACCATGAGGCTTTCAACAAACTTACACAATTGTGCTACCAAGTTGCAATGAAAGAAGACGTGACCAAGGGTCTCGACTTCCCCGTCACAGCGTCGGCAGTTTGGATATTTCTCCAAACCCGCTGCGCAAAGTCTTTTGCCGACCCAGAGGGCCCCACGTATCACCAGCCAGGTGAGGGATGCCTCATCAGGTTGTAACTTAATACAAACTAACTGGAATCATGCTGTTATTTATACAGAAATACCTCTACTCATGTACCAGCAGCCAATCACAGCCCAAGCAACGGACTATCCCACTTGAGCAATATGAGATCCTCCATGGCACCATTAATAGCACTCTTTCTCAAGGTGGATTACTCAGCTTGTTCCACAACTGCGGGCTTATCTTTACAACTGGATTGGTCTACAATGAGGGTGACTGGTTATTCCATTATATCAATTTGAAATGCCGTAAAAATAACCAAAGCAAATTTACCAACTTATGTTGCAATCAATGTTCGTGTGTTGCTGACTTGATTTCTAATTAACTATCTTGCCCTTTCTTTATGAAGCATCGATATCACCTTATAAATTTTCTATTATTTGTTCTTTTAATTATGTGTCGCCTACAGTGTTTTTGGCTCTAGTTTTCTTTTTCTTTTTCTTGTAGAGACTTTCCTGCTGATGATTTCTTTCATTTCTCTTCCGTTGAATGGTGCCTGCTTTCAAGGTAGCCAAACTATATTCGTCCTTACCGTTAACGTTCCGACGTATTCACTTGTTGCCCAGTTCTTTCTATCCCTCAAATATTTCTTAGCTGCTGTAGACTGGCTTAGGATCCATTTCTCACAGACGAAATATTGAAAACCTCTCTGTCACTATTTCCAAGGAAAGTGTTCAATCGAACTACATGCGTTGATTCAACCAGTTCTAAACTAAAAACCAAACCGGCCGCACACTTAATTCCCTTCCTATTGTGAATTTGTCTCAAACGGATTCTCCCCACAAACCGTGGATCTGGTACCCAAGAGGATGCTTGCTCAGTAAATAAAATCTTAACTTTGCCAAGACTAAGTTTAATCGTTATTTTCCCCATATATACTGATAAGCTGTGCGTCTTGCTTCTTACTCTGTAACGCTCTATCGCGAGTGGCTCTTGGGCTTTGTATAACGTGAACATTATAGAAAAAAATAACAAGAAAAAATTCAAATTATTTCTTGACAAATATTTTGCTAACACCATATCCATGAAATCATGATTCTACGGATCTCTAAACTTGGTTATATTTATTCAATAATTATGGAAACCTTAAATACTTATATGGAATTAAAATAAAAAAATATCTTGTCACTTTCAGGAAGGCTAAGTAATATTTTTTTCAACCAGAAACAAAAATTCATCGTCAAAGATTACAAGTGTCGGCGAATCGGTTGTAATCTGTACTGGAGAGGGATGGGCTCTGCGTTAATGAATACCTCTCTTTCTTTCATGGGAGATATGGGGAGGAAACTGGATAGGTGATCAACTGCACAGCGACACTACATCTTCAGCTACATAGCAATCAGGTTATCTAGTATGTTTGTAATAATGTTGCATATGTATGTTATTGTCTCTGTTTTTAACATCGGCTGTTTTCATCTTCCGTTTTTTTAGATTTTTGTCTAGCAACACTCGAGAGCATTAGCATGGTTTATTAAACAAATACATCAAATTTTTCATTCCCTCTAGCGGTAATTTATATAACGAGTAGGATTTATGAGACAAATATTTCACTCACTCTGGCCGTTATGTATATAAGGAGTAGGCTTCATTAGACAAATAAATCAACATTTTTAATTTGGCTATTGATAATCTATATAAAAAATAAAATTTCATTGCACTTGATAATTATTTTTATGCATAACAAGTTAGATTTACTAAACAAATTGATCAAATATAAAAATATCACTTTCTGAAATGTACTACACCCTCATGCAAATTAATTGAAAAAAAAAAAACACAAACAAACAAACAAATAATTCCGTTATTATTTACTCTTTTTTCGTATTTTTCCGATGTAACATGACCCGGAGTACATTTTAGAACTTCGTATGTCCGAAGTCGTTCCTTGCAGACTGACCACAGATTCTCGATTGGACTTAAATCAGGAGAGTTTCCGGGCCAATATATAATACTTTGATTTGCTCACTATTAAGGCTATCCAGTGTGTTCGTGCAGCGTTACAATTCACGTGGGCTTCCGTTGAGTAAAGTCCATCGCAGACAATTGTTTTTGGACAACTAATCGACAGTCGAGACAATAGAGTCTGGGCGACATAAAAATCTGCAATCACGGATGAAGCAATATTTTTCAAGGCCAAACATTTCATCATACACCCCGAAAATAGATTCACATTACTGCACACCACTGCAAATGACCTAATCTGAGAAAAAATAGAAATCGATTACAACTTGTCACTCCATTAGGTCTGAAACTGACTGTATGGTGAAAAACTAAAGCGGTTGTTTCAATTAATTTACACAAGGGTCTATGTATGAGGGTAAGTCAAAAAGTAATTCAATTTCTTTAACAATATGAGAAAAAGGAACACAAACCGACATGTATATCAAGATATAGCTATACATCACAGTTTCCCATCCCTATTTCTCAACATAGTCATCATCCCTTTCAATGACAGCGTCCCACCTACGAATGAAGGCATGTATCCCAGCTTTGTAAAACTCAGCTGGCCGCTGACGTAACCAATTACATGCAGCTGTTTTCAATTTTTTATCACCACCTGACTTAGCACGTCCAGACTTCCATTTCCTTGATCCAATAATAGAGACATTGAGGGGCAAAAGTTATGATGGAGATGGTTAATTCAAAACTACTATCAGGAACTGGCTAGATCAGGATCCAACTGAATTTTACGAAGCTAGGATAGATGCCCTCATTACTAGATGGAACACTGCCATTGAAATAGGTGCTGACTATGTTGAGAAGTAAGGATGTGAACCTGTGATGTATAGCTGTATCTTGATCAACGATATATCTGTGTTCTTTATTTCTTATATAATAAAACAAATTCGATTACTTTTTTATTCATCCTCATATACGCTAAATTTCGGTTCATGCAAAATTTCCCATTATCAATTTTTTTTATGCGAGGGAAATGTTAGATGTGTATTAAACATTTATTTAATTATTTCTTGGATAATAGAATCACTCAAGTATATTTTGGCGTTTATAATCCAAAGAAGATATTAAAATTTAAGAATGCCGATTTCCCATCAACGTATGGGAATGATCATCTGTTGGCGTTGTAAATGTATTATATATATATATAGTTTTTCATTTCCGAAACATCATACTGGGATAAAATAAGTGCAGGTAATGAAAATGCAAATATGTAGAGGAAAATGGAAGACAGAAAAAGCAGGACACCCTCTACTTATCATGTTTTACATATGTATCTGGCTTCTCTAAATTTCTTGCAGCCACAACCAGAAAACAAAGCAGACAAAATTCGCTATCATACCCCCTGAAAAGCTACCCTTAAGCAAAAACTGTGTAGAAGCTATATAATTATTGATGAGATATCTTCAGTGATGAGGTCTATATTGTGATGTACTTATTCGTAGGTCTTTGAATTTATAAATCTATTAAAGAATATTACGCTTTCTTTTGAGAACAGGTCTTTGTTGGATTGGCAGAGTTATCAGTTATCAGTTATATATGTATGCTATTTGTTCCCTAAAGCACGGGGTTCGCTGGGGACTAAGAAAATTTGCTGGCAGGAAGGATAGGCGTGCTGTCCCTACAGCATTTTGTGGGTAAGAAGAGTAGAGATAAGAGGGAATTAGTACAATTTTCTTTCATAGTGCTTCCTGACAACATCATGTGGCTGTCGCTAATTCCTTAATCAAAAATAGTGATATCTCACAGCTTCAGAAGCTCGTCGAGCCCGTTTCAGGTCGTACAAGAACAGTTTCGATAAATACGCTTGCGCAGTGTGGCATGAGCTCTACGGGGTGCTGCAATTGTGAGATTACCATAAAGGGAAAAGGCACACATTATTCAGTAACTGACTTTTATTTTGGGGGATTGCAGCTTATGTTGCTGTGTTAGTGTTTACTTGTATTTTTTGAAGAATTTAGGAACATTCATCTAAAGAAGGGAGAATTTCTAAGGAATACTCGTCTAAGGAAAATAGTCAATAGGATGCACGTTTAAGGACCATTGATCTATATTAATATTTGTAATAAATTAACGTTTTATTCATGTACAAATATTCAATGTCATTGGTATTCACCATATTACAGAATAATATTTAAGACATTTATAGAAACAGTGATTCTTGACGAAACATATCGTTTCTAAGCCTTTATTGACATGCGTCGTTTGTAGATTGATACCACCCACATTAGACCATGATTCTCTAGATGGATATTCCTAAGACGTATATTCTTTAGACAAGTGTTCCTTAGACCAATCTTCTTAGACCAATAATCCTTAGAACAATATTCCTTAGACGAATGTTCTGAATCCCCAGTGGCCTGTATTCCTAGGAAGCAAAGTACGTATTGTTCTCCCTATTAAGGCTAGTTAGAAACGACAACAAAATAAAGAAATCAATATGTGTCGATTTTGCATTGGGATAATATTCAATAAAAATTTTAAAAAACGATATTTTCGAATAATTCTTTACAGATGTTCAGCCGTTATTTATGGTTATTGAGAGAAAACGCAAATCATTTACTTTGCAATCAAAATTGAAAATCTGTTCCTGATTTGTGGAGTGGGTGCGTTTCATATTGCTAAAAGAATGCGACATCTGCATTTAGGAATATTGGTTTAAGTAACTTTGGTCTAAGGAACATTCATCGAAAGAATATTGGTCTAAGGGATACCTGTGTAAGGGCATTTGTTTAAGGAATACTCATTTAAGGACCATTGGCCTATGGAATATCCGTCTAAGGATCTTTGATCTATAATAATATTTTTAATAAATTAAATTGTACAAAATGCTCAATTTCATTGATATCCTGTATATTTCAGAATAGTATTTAAGGCATTTATAGCAACATTAATTCTTGATGGCACGTGTGGTTTATAATCATTCATGGGCATGCATTGTTTGTACATTAATATAATCACATTAGACCATAATTCTCTAGAGGAATATTTCTTAGACGTATATTCTTTAGGCAAGTGTTCCTTAGACCAATATTTATGGTTATTGAGAGAAAACGCAAATCTTTGCAATCAAAACATGAAAATTTATCAATGTTTCTGAGATGCATTAAATATTGTTAAAAGAATGTGACATCTGCATCTAGGAACATTCGTCTAAAGAATATTGGTTTAATGAACTTTGGTCTAAGGAACATTCATCTAAAGAATATTGGTCAAAGGGAAACTTGTGTAAGGACATTTTTAAGGAATATTTATCTAAGGACCATTGGTCATTGGAATACTCGACTGAGGACCATTGGTCTATGGAATATGCGTCTAAGGACCTTTGATCTATAATAATATTTTTAATAAATTAAATTGTACAAAATGCTCAATTTCATTGATATTCTGTATATTTCAGAATAGTATTTAAGGCATTTATAGCAACATTAATTCTTGATGATACATGTGGTTTATAAGCATTTATCAGTATGCGTTGTTTATATATTAATACAGCCGATATTAGACCATAATTCTCTAGATGGATATTTCTAAGACGTATATTCTTTAGACAAGTGTTCCTTAGACCAATATTCATAGACCAATAATCCTTCGAACAATATTCCTTAGACCAGTATTACTTAAACGAATGTCCTGAATTTTGTTTATGAATGAATTTATGCCGGCTGTGTGCTTGAGTGCGTCTGTGCGTACATGCATGTGTTTGTGAGAGAAAGAGGTAGAAAGAGAGAGAGAGATGAGGGAGAGAGAGAGTGAATAATATTTCATCGGATATTTTGGTACATTTGATTCTAAACGCCCTGGGCAGAGAAACTATTTGTCGTTCTTTTTCTACCCGACTGAATCTTCTCCAAATTCATCTCATAAAGAATTACCGATTTCAGGAAACATCTGCCGTAATGACTGATGCGAAAACGGAATTTTTTCCTGTCGTCACCCGCCCACTTTTCGATCTGATAATTACGCTGCCATTTTATTCACATTCTGCATCAGAAAAATGAAAACAAATCAGCAAAGGGAGTAAAGTGGGTCAAGGAAAAACATTTTTTCTCAATCTGTACTAAAGGCTTTCAATTAATTACAAACTTTTTTTTAGCTTTCTTTGTCTTTTAATGTGCACTCACTTTTCCCCTTTCAATGTTATCGTTTATTTAGCGCTAAACAAGGGAAATAACTCATACGCCTAAAAAGTCATGGAGAATGTTGCATTTTCGTCGTAAAATAATTGGATAGTAGATACTTTTAAAATCATTATTCAGTCAAATACTTGTAAATATTGATGACATTGTTTTTCTTTTCTTTAATAAAAAAAAAACTGTCAGCCGATTTATTCCATACCGGTCCTAGTGACTCTGGAAAGTAACATTATTATTTTTAATCGGCTTCGCCCCATACAAGGCAGTAACGCCATTAATACACAACCGGTTACTTGGAGTGGAAGAATTAGGAACGGACACATTAATAATGAGCAGGAAGGGGAAATAGTAATTAGGAGGACATTAGATAGCGATTGACATTGAATTTAAAATTTTCGTGTATACAATGAGCCATAATTTCAAACCAAAAACAGTTTGGAATGAAAGATCGGAAATTATGACTCGTTGCATACACACTAAAAAAATCCTTTTGAGTTCGTATGAACCAGGATGAATCCGCCACCAATACCCTTGCTTTTCTCCTCCCCATCCTATTTGCCTCTCTATCACACATACCGTGGTGTGCTTATTTATTGATTTTTACATAATAAAGCATTCATGAATTTTTGAATAAAATAATGCTGAAGGAAATCAGTTGACCAGAATCGCACGAAGAGAACGAAAGGTTGAAAACAAGGTAGCGGAATCAGCTGATCTCATAATGTTTATACTTAAAAATCACTACATGTTCAATTTTCTATTTTTTATATGTCTATTGAGCACTTTTAATAACGTTGACTCCTGATCTAATTCAACCTTAACCACTAACATTTTTATTATATATACATACACACACACACATATATATATACATATGCATACATATATATATATATATATATATATATATATATATATATATATATATATATATATATATGTGTGTGTGTGTGTGTGCAATTTCTTAATCTTGAAGAGGAAAATAATAAGTCACAGACACTTAACATAAAACTGCAGCTAATAATCCATGATACTAGATTTTACGTCATAACAGTTTCCATATTAAACTTGGTGAACTTTTGTCTCTAGAAACTCTCTTCTTCATAAACATTCGACTAGAAAATCCTAAAATTGTTATTCCAAATCCGTCTTTTCTATTGATTCTGAATCGAGTCTTCAGAAGTGCTTGATTATTTCAACGGCACCATCTCCCGCTTTTCTTTTCGGAGAACTTCTTCAATTCTTGTTCGTTTCCATGGAGTTAATTTCTAATCAAGTTTTTTTTTTTTTTTTTTGGAAACCGAGAGCAATCCAATTTAGCATCAGCTAAATTTGAGACGTGCTGAGTGTGTTCATCTAGAATTCTTTCTGGGTTTAAATGAAAAAGAAAAAGAAACTTTACGAAACACTTTATCAGAAGTCTATAGCGTTTTACCTTCCGCTTTTACAGATTGTTGAAATAACTCAACAGATTCACATTGACAGCATTGGATCGTGTTGATTTGTTAAAAAAATGTGTTGGTAAAAAATAGTTTCCTACAGCTGAACTGCACCAAAAGATAAATCGGGCGAAACGACACTATAAGAACAAAAGAAATGTTATATATACTGATTTATAGAACAAAAACAATGCTTAATTTCAAACTAATAGAAAGGGCTAAAAACGAATCGGTTGAAACGTACTTATGATAGTAGTGGCGATAATTCATAGATTAATGCCAATGCTTTATCTAAGAAATTTCAGAAAATATTTGAGATAATTTTTCAGGAATCCGTAAAACATTTCCATATATCTACATATTTTATCTAGTTAACTCTAAACTTTTTTAATCGATATTAATGAATAACCAAATTATGGCCTTCCATACAAAGTGAAAGGAAGCCAAATGATGAATAGACGTTAGGTAAATAATGAATATTTAGTAGGCAAATATTCGACGGCATCTTAGCCTCTAAGTCTGATCGCAATTACAGTGGCATAACATAAAAATGTAACTGATTGAAATACGTTAATGATTTCAACTTGGGTACAATAAGCTCAGGCTAGTAGTTGGAGCTGTTTGCATGCTCGTATCACCCGGATCGCTATGCTCGCTGAGTTTTAACCTGACCAGATACGTCAATGGGATCCATACAAAAACTTAGTCGCCTTGTGGGGCCAATCTCAATGGCAAAAATAAAAGATGAACGGGCAGCAGCTCTTCAGTGGTATAGATAGACAGGCACCAAAAGAGTGATACATGTCGTCATCAATGACGGCTGATTAGCACCACAGTCAGCCATGGCGACAGGGATCAATGAATTCTAGTTAGCTGAATACTGTGGTTGCTAGTGGTTGGTGTAGTTGCGACCAACCGCACTGAATAACACTTGCAATGTGAATGTGAAAGCAATTGAAAAAAAGGAGCAAGATACGTACTGAGAGATGAGAAGGGAAGAAACAAATTAATGGTGTCAAATTCAATCGAACTGTGAGCAGCAGATATTCTTGATAAAATATAGTGTTATGTTTTGATATAGTAACAATGAAACAGTTCGTCGTTTGGATCTGATATCAAGACGCTGACGTATGATAATGTAATGAAAGAGTCCAGTGAAAGAAGTTACCAGACTATGGAGAGACATCAGTCAGTCAGTCAGTTATGTGCCATGTGTGATACACGCTTAGGCGATCATGTATCCTTCGATACATGGCTGATTTTTCCCGCAGTAGGTTGTCATTTCATTCTGAGGTAGACCAGTTGCAATCCAAGGCTATATGACGCAATCTCTCCTGCTATTTACCCATAGCTTGAGTGGGGAGAAAAAGAAGATTCATACCTTTCCCAATGGTATTAGCACATAAACGGATATAATGGATTTGACTGGAATTCGGCTCGGATTGAGGAATCGGAGATCCGAGTTCGGATTCCAGTCGAATCCATAACATGGAGACGCATACATTCTCTTGTTATTATAGACGTTTGAGAAGTGACAGATGCTGTGATTATGAGAGACTGAGTGACATTTTCAAAGAAATTGTTATGCATGTCGGACAATCAGCGCTACTGGAGCTTCTTTATTGAAAACCATCGTCAAATGAATATTCTTACGTAGTTCAGATACTGGACGGCTACATACTACAGACGCTAGCTAATATCGATGCATTTTAAAAGCAGCCATCGCAAACCGCATGACGTCTACAGGAGAGATCAAAGACAATGTGATACCAGGATCGTCAACATAGTATTTGGGGACCGTTTCCTTGCAGCAGAACGACATAGACATGATGAGCGACATCTTATAGATTGTATACGGGCTAGGCACGCTCACAGGCTTAACGCTTATTTTTTGTGAAATGAAAGTTAAATAGTGCAATTTTTGTCTCGAGTACCATTCAACCAGTTCCGCTGTGATGTATTCAACGGGAAGGTGATGTATGTTTTCCGGAACGTCATCACCGTCCACAAAATGCCGGTGTTTCTCAACATGAACTGCAAAAGTTTAAACATTTTTTTTGGCTGGCAAGCTCAAGATACTTCTTCTCATAGAATATTTATGACGCAATGGGCGACAATCCCTGATATTGTTTATTTAGCCCCTCCTGTAGTCAATAGAAAGAGGGTTTAAATGATATATTGACATTCTATGGTCGTGTGAATACCGTCTGTTAGAACTGCTCAGTAACCATGACATATTTACGAAGGATATTAGAATAATCCAGAAACTATACTTTAAAAGAGAGGAACCCCGACGAGGCTCAGCCGAAGAGCAGAGTCTCGTTTGGGGAGGTCGACTGACCCTGAACCCGTTTATACGCGTTCAAATAGGGAATATTTTTGGCCGAGCCTACGGGTTCGGAGAACACACGCTAAACCCGGCCTTGTGCCACATGCAACCCTCGTGGTGGGGTAGCTAAATATACCAGAAACGATACTTTAGCAAAGTGCCTGAATACGGATAGCAATTGAATTCAGTAAATATACACAAGAGGAAGTTGTGCCAGAAAAGGAAGTGTCTTCACAGAAGACTGTTATATAGGAATAAAACGTCGCTGCCGACACTTGAGTTTGAACATAGATCGCCAGTGAGCAAACATAGGCGAACCTATTATTGAATTAAGTAGAACACGTAACCATGGAGGAAACGCATATATGTAGGGAGTTGCGTAACGTCTTTTATTACTATACGGATCTCTATCTCTATTCTATCCTCTATTACTATATGGACCGCTATTCTTTACTCTATTCGCTATACTATTTCTCTATTCAGATCACTATACGGATTACTTTTCGAACGAGTATTATCGAACAAGTACTATTATTACGAGTGATATTCGAAGGCGTCAAACACCAGTTGTGTATTTCTTTTCTATTCTCCATTACTTTACGGATCGCTATTCACTTCTCTACACTATTCCCTACCCTATTCACTATACGAAGTATTATTAATATGACTGTTATTAGAAGGCGTCTGACACCAGTATTGTTCAACGGCGTTACTATAGTTGTATCTGGGATTACAAAGTCTCTACTACAACGAGCATTACGAAAGTGACAACCAGTATTCGTTAGCATCACAAAAGTGGCAACGAGTTTTTGTTGACATCACAAAACAGACTTATTCACCTTATATCATGAGGCGACTTTGAGAGAATTAGAATTCCTAACAGAATTCATTCTTGGCGACTACAATGTTAAAAACTTGTATACAGATGACACGGAGTTGATAGCAAACACAGAAAAGAAACTAAAAGATTTCGTACAGAAAGCAGTGTTAGAAGCGAGAAGAAAGGACTGAACATTATTTACAAGAACACAGAAACATAGTTCTTAGCAAAAGCAGCACCCCAAAACATAAAGTACAAAACAAAATCAAACAGGTAGAATCATTTAAATATCTGGAAATGTTTTATAAGAGACAAAACATGTCATGCTGAAATCGAAAAATGCATTGGGATAGCCTTACAAATGATAGTCAATTTGAAGAAACGTAGCATCAGAAAGAGACAATTGATATTTCGGGAGAACATAATGAGGAAAGAAGGCTTAGAAAATTTGACACTAACCGAACAGATTGAAGGCAAGTAGAACAGAGAAAAACAACGCATAACCTACCTACTGAGCTTATGTAAATGGATTACAAGTGACTTCAGGAGATATACCAAAGAACTCAATATTTATTAGGAGCTAAAAAGACAGAAAATGTCGAAAGCCGATTAAAAAAATAAACTTACTTTCCAGAGTCACTAGGACCGGTATGGAATAAATCGGCTGACAGTTTTTTTCCATAAAAGAAAAGAAAAACAATGTCATCAATATTGACACGTATTTGACTGAATAATGATTTTAAAAGTATCTACTATCCAATTATTTTACGACGAAAATGCAACATTCTCCATGACTTTTTAGGCGTATGAGTTATTTCCCTTGTTTAGCGCTAAATAAACGATAACATTGAAAGGGAAAGCCTTGATCGGCAACATCCTTAAGGCACACGGGACAAAGAAGAAGAAGAAGAAGGAAGATGAGAAGAAGAAGAAGAAGAAGAAGAAGAAGAAGAAGAAGAAGAAGAAGAAGAAGAAGAACAACAACAACAACAACAACAACAACAACAAGAACAAGAAGAACAAGAACAAGAACAAGAACAAGAACAAGAACTAGAACAACAAGAACAACAAGAACAAGAACAAGAAGAACAAGAAGAAGCAGTGCCCAAGGGAGTTACATAGCGCATTGATATGGAGTTTGACTGCCGTGGATGCACTATTTATTTTGGAATCCTCGCACGTATCTCAGTGCGATCACTTACTGTAATTCAAGCTATATAATCTGTGCGTTTAGACTTGGTTAAACCGAAACATATTCAGAGTGTTGTTATTTTATTTTTCGTCACTGTAGGTTTCTGAATATAAATGTGTCAAGAATATTATTTTTTTATTAGTTAAACTCAATGGAGATGCGTGTTGAAAGCCGATGCTTATCTGCGCCTTCAGATATCGTACCGCCTCTTCTTCCCTTTGATATTAGCTTATAAATTACCATCAAAGTATCTTCTTTCATGTGGATAAAATTAATAAACAGTTCAAAACTTCATTCATCGCATATCTTAACACTACGGAGGTGTTAATCGTCGAAAGATATTTTGTTAAACAACTGGGGATGTAGTTGATAATTTCACTCTGTAAGACTGTACGTGCTGAATTTCAGATATACTTAGAATCCGAAAAAGTTGAAATGGCTGGGAAGTATTATAAGGAAAGCGAGCATAGAGAAATTACTACTCAGAGAACATAATGAATGCAATATTAAGTAAACGTAATCAGTGTATCTGTCTATATTTCTGAGATGAGGTATTATGTACATTATTTACATTTTTCGGACTATTGTCCTCATTATCGCCATATTTATTACAACGTTTCGGCCTTCTTCAGCTGGTTGAAATGCCGAACTGAACCCTTTATTTCGCTCACTGGTGTAGACTGTTCTAGTTCCACGTGCCATGTTTTAATGGATGTCAGTTATCAGTTATCTCCTGTTAATTTCCTCTGAAAGTTCTCCACTGCTTTAACCGGGTATTGAACTCACACACTTTTGGGTCCTGTCACTGGATCTAACCAACGCCTTTACACACTGTGCCATGGTGGAATCAGCACATATGCTAGGCCACAAAAACTCCTGAGCCGACCAAACATAGAAATGAATACAATATGAGAACCAGTACTAAGGATTGCCAGAGAAAAGCGATAACAACAAAAGTTGCAATATGAGCTCTGGTAAAATATGTAATGATAACAACCAAAATTTCAATATGAGCACTGGTAAAAATGGTTACTGAAGACATTAGGTTTAGAATACCCAGAAATGCATACACAGTGGATAAATGCGTTGGTTATATCCAGTGACAGGACTCAATGAGTGTGAGTTCAATACCCGGTTAAGGCAGTGGAGAACTTTCAGGCGATAACTGATAACTGACATCCATTAAAACATAGAACTAGAATAGTGAACCCCAGTGAGCGAAATAAAGGGTTTAGTTCGACATTCCAACCACCACAAGCCGAAACGTTGTAATAAATATGGCGACAAAGATAATGACAATAGTCCGAATAATGTAAATAATGTAATCAGTATATGTTTTAGATTTTTCCTTTTTCAAATGAATACCCTACACGCAAGCCACAAATCTGCAAATGGGTGGCATGCACTATCGATTACTGCTTGTGGCCCGCTGTGGGGCCGCCGGCAAGATCGCCTTGGTAATGATACCACTGGTGGACTGCTAGAAGCCCAACAGTGGTTGCCACTAGAGGATCGCTAGCGTTCCATCGGCGGCCCGCCAGTGAGGGACTAGCGGCTTGCGTGTAGAGTAGCAGAACTACGTCAAATGTAATGCTTATGAATCAGTAATGAGACCAACAAAATACAAGAAATTGGAGAGAGTTATAACCGCCCACGACCTGGAGGTCTTTGTTTCGTATTCGAAGATTTAGAAAAATAATGCACGTATGTCACAGTTCCGCAGATTGTTGTAACTGACAAGGTAACCGTGGATATATTCGCTTGACTGACGAAGTGATACGATAGTATTCCGGTTTCTTGATCGTACTGTTTTCTACCGCGACTAATGGTAATATTAGCTTATATTTAAGCACAAGGCATTCATTGCTCGAGCAGTCAATAATTCCTTCGGTTTATATTTATAGACAATTCCTATTGAAAAAAATGTTTTAAAGACGCTATATATTATAGTTGTTACCGTTATTTTCTAGCGTCAGTCCACACTGTTCTAAGAAGAATGGCTCTGTCTAAGATCTAGAAGTCATTTTTAACAATTAATCTGAGAATGTGAGTGTTAAAGAAAACGGTTTGGATCATTCTCAACGGGTTTGGCGCCATTCATAATGTCCAAAGTGACTATTTAAGAATGTCAAGGAATTTTAGATTAATAATTTGGTTTTGTATCAATTTAAGGTATTAGGCTAAACTACTCCTAGTAGAGCGTATTCTATACTTTCCTTCAATCCTATGATACATTAGTTTGTAACTGGTGGGCTTAAGAGATCTGGGTCTTAAAAAACTAGCTGAATTACACTGTGTTTGGGATCTGGCCATACAGTGTACGAAATCACAACTTTAAATGTTTTACTACGGAAAAATTAACTCCCAGGAAAATACACAATACAGTTAGAAACATCTGATATAATAAAGAAAATACAAAGATCTATATTTTATTCCAACATATATCTGCTTCTTCTTGAACCATCACGGTCTATATAGATGACATGAAGCGTCATTCTATTTAATCTCTGATTTATTAAATCTTAAAAATAAAAACATAATCAAAAATTTAACGATATATTCTCATGACGTGAAATTATTTAGCTATTACCGATCCTACACTATTTATATTATTCGGACTATTGTCCTCATCTTTGTCGCCATATTTATTACAACGTTTCGGCCATTGTGGTTGGAATGTCGAACTAAACCTTTTATTTCGCTCACTGGGATAGACTGTTCTAGTTCCACGTACCATGTTTCACACTCTAACTAACGCCTTTATCCACTGTGCCATGTGTTCTCACATGGCACAGTGGATAAAGGCGTTAGTTAGAGCCTATGACAAGACCCAAAGACTGTCAGTTCAATACCAGGTTAAGGCACTGGAGAATTTGGAGAGGTGAATTAACAGGAGATAACTGACAACTGACATCCATTAAAACATGGCACGTGGAACTAGAACAGTCTAACCCAGTGAGCGAAATAAAAGGTTTAGTTCGACAATCCAACCACCTGAAGAAAGCCGGCGCGTACAACGGCCGAAACGTTGTAATAAATATGGCGACAAAGATGATGACAATAGGTCGAATAATGTAAATAGTATACATAATACTTTATCTCAGAAATGTAGACAGATATTACCGATCCAAATAAAAGTTTACATTTTCAAATATAACACTCCAATGGTTACCTATACCCGAACTAAATAAACGCTTATAGACTTAAATATAAAATATCAATATATACCTATATCCAAACCAAGTAAATTCTTATAGATTCAAATAAATCCAACCAATATTTAACTATTTGTCCACCAAGTAATTCTCTTTTTTATCATTTCATCACAGGCAGAGCAATAAAGCTATTAAGACGGAAGTGGTTAATGAGTGTGAGAGAATATGAGAAAACAATAGAGGAACAGGAACTAAGGAGATAGAATATAACAATTGAGATTGTATTTAAATCTTTGAAGATTAAACTTGACTGGAAAGCAAGAACCCAGCAAAAGTGTTTCACAAGCGGCTAGTGCGAGAGGAGAAACTGTTAGCATAGAAATTGCGATTACATCTAGCCATTTTAACTATAAAATAATGAAACCTTGCCGACAATCTAGTACTGAATTTAAATTAATAAAGTCTAGGTAGGATACAGGAAGCTCATCAGAAGAATTATCATCAAAGTATTTACAGAAAAGACACTGGGAAGCTGCGTTACTGCTGTGGAAAAATGTCTGAGATGCCAGGTAAATAACAGGACCAGTCATACGCCCATGTGTTTATTCCCGTGACATGTATTTAAGGAATGGATGTTCCCACGTATTCTCCCAGAATTATCAGTTAAATAATCTAAGAGAAGGAAAGCCCTGAATTCTAAATTGTAGAGAAGGCAAAAGTAAATACCTCTACTATCTTTATCAGGAATGAATAGCAATTCTCTGATATTAAACGAATTTCTCTAGAGCCCTGATCATGTACATCGTGGAAGAATATGACATTGAACTCATTGAGAATTGATTTAAAACATATAGGGTGAATTAATTAAATACATTTTAATTAAATTGTATACATTAATGATATTTACAACTTCGTTTAAAATTATTTGTAATTACGTGTTATTGTGTTATAATTAAAGCCAGCATGTGTAATCACGTCATACACACGTGTTTTCGCTTAAAATTATTCTGTATCAATAATCTATTCAGCTAAATCTAATCCACTGAAACATTGTTTATTTTATTTTGGAGTCGTAATATTTGATTGTTTTAAAAGAATGTTTATTTTAGCAGTTGAATTTTTAATCCAACTAACATTTTAAATGAATTAGATTTTCAAATATAACAAGAACGTCGATTTAGATAATAAAAAAAGACCGTGTAAATATATTTAAATTTCTGTAAACGATACCTGTTAATGGATAATTTGTATTTTGGGATCTTAAATTTTTAATGACACAATTTCCAAAAAGGTATTTTCCTAGAATGAAGAAAGAATTTAAATATTAATTTAGACATAACTCAATTTACAAGCATTTTACGGCCTGCAATGTAGACTTTTCATGATTAAAATTAATAAAACGTAATCTTAAAAAAAGTTAAAGTACAATGTAACTTTTTAAATTACGTTTTATTAAGTCTAAGTGTAAGAAGTGAATTCCAAGCAGTCGAGACGACAAAGGAAAACACATCATTATCATGCTCAAGGCTGTATAGTAATTCACAGATAATAACAGAATTTGTGGAGAGACATGATCCCCTACGTCCTGAAAAGAAATAGAATTAAAAAGTTTGAGAAATGATTTAAAATATACTGTATTATTGATGTAGGTTGCATAAAGATTAAATAGTACTTCGGTTTAAATTATTTTTTCTTACGAAATAATCTATAAGAAGGTTATAATTTTAGAGATCTTGGGTAATCACTACAGCAGGGGTTCTTAACATTTTGATGATTCCAGACCCCCAATGGATTGTCCAATGTAGTTCCATACCAAATTGAGTGTCGAAATAATTATCACCAATCCTATTATTTGCCACTGTGTCTTCCAAACATTTCAATCGCTTGAATTTACTGTACTTTAGATATGGATTGCTAGGAAGAGAACATGAAAAAAAATATAAGCATTGATAACTTCATTATATTTCTTTTTTACTGAAAGCAAAATAAAGTTATAATTTAGTTTTATTACACAAGAAAAAGGAAGAGGACATACATTTGCAAGTTGTTTTTAGTATCTCGACTACATAAAACAGACTTTTACTAATCTAGTGAGATATTTGCTTTTGTTTCTGTGTAATCAAAGCATGGAATCGTAGTACAGTTACTGACAAAGCTACTCACATGTCATCTCACACATCAAGTCGATTTCTCCACTTTGATTTCAGATTTAATAATTCAGAAAATCCTGTTTCACAGATATACGTAATCAAACATGCATTTTTGCCATCTCCAGCGCGCAGGGTTTCACGAGGGTCTCCCCTATTATGTGGGGCTTCTTATTCTCTGGCAGACATGTACGAAACTTTGTAGGAGGCTTCCAGAAGAGGTTTTCCCGGAGCAAAAAACCCATATGAGGAAAGAGTTGCTTTCTGATCATAGCGATCTCTTCTCAACTTAAAAGCCTCAATCGATGTGCCAACATGACTACTGTGTTTGCTTTCGAAATTTTCCCTCAGTCCTGATGGCTTCAAATTTCCATTGCTCATTACTAAATTTCACAGCATGCACAGGGGTCTTTCTGTTCCATCTCGTTCTGTTACACAGGTGAAGCCAAAACCTGCATATGAATCATTCCACTTCCTTTTTTGTTTGACAGACGACATTTTGCGCCAAATCTGTGAAAAAAAGAAGAAAAACTATCAAGCAGAACACGGGGGGGTCTACCAGTACCCATAAATCGAGTCCAATACCCCAGCATTTGGTTCCCATATCCCCAAGGTGTATGGATACTCCAGGTTAAGAACCCCTGCTCGACAGGTTATATTTATTTGCCGTGTCCCTTCAGGATGTGGTCATTGATGGCCCACCACAGCCTCCTCTCTGTTACAATTGTTAGTAACCGTTTTCACTTTGCCAAGCCTCCAACCCATAATTCCGCTATCAATTCATTCAAATGTGTAAGGTAGGTGGTCTGCCGCCTTCTCCTATACCGACCAGCTTCAATATGTCTTGTGAGTGTAAAATTCTTCAAGCCCTCTTTCCTCATTATGTGTTCAGGTAATGTCAGCAGTCCCTTACTGATACGCTGTCTTTTCATTTCTCTTCAATTTTCATTAAAACCTCCTCGTTACTCACATGTTCTGTTCATAGGATCCTGATAACAGTTCTTTAGAGCCACATTTCTTTTTTATCCATTTTTTGCTTCATCAGACAGAGGATTGTAGAGCGTTGGCAGTCATACAAGGGGATTGATATTAAATAAGAGTTCAACAATCTTTTCTTTGTTTCGAACGAAGTTTTCTTGTGTCTGAGTAATTTCTTTGCTGAGCTTTTGGAAGGCATCTTTTGCTAATGTATACCAAATCTAATTTGGGAATTACAGTCACCATTGTAAGTGGAAAAAGCTGAAAGAACATTTGGTGTGTAAACATTGATGCTTTCAATCAGTCTGTTTTATATAGTAGTTATCCCCTAATAGTAATTCAAAGAACAACTGAAGCTAGAAGGTTACTAATAATCCTTCCGTTAGACGAGAATAATTGTCTGTGTCAAACATTCGTTCGAACTTTGATCTTTTTCTAATTCACTGTTGACAATTGGTTGTTGATACTTTGAAATCCTGAAGACATAATGATTCTCTCAGACGCTAGCTTATCCGCGGAGATTTGGTTTTGATCGTCGGAACTTTCTATGAAAACGGCCAAGAAATCTAAATGGATTGAGTAATCAGATTAGTTTTGTAGACAGACGACTGAATAAAACGATCGGATACAACTACTTTATAAAAAGATATATTTTTTAGTCTATGACTGAAAATAATTCAATCACTCTATTTGTTTACGCTGAGAAAATGTACTGTCTGATTAAAAACAATATTTGCTTAGCACTAAGAACAAAAGTCTGAAGTAAGTAGAGCAAAAATAATTCGAAAAATGCCGGTAATAAATGTTAAAATGAAGTTAGATTACATCAATAAAGTCCCCCATCTGAAAGAGTTACTTCCAATTAGTGCAAGGTGAATATGTCTGAGCCCAGGCGAATAATAAAATCTCTAATCGTTAGATTCTAGACAACAAGTCTTCTCATCTTGGAAGATTTTTGTGTAATGATGTTCCCCGAAAAAATGACTACCAAATCCGAATCTGTATTAATCAACACCTTATACCTACATTATACTCTGCACACACACACACACACACACAGACACAGACACACACAGACACACACACACACACACACACACACACACAAAATGGAAGAGATGGGCACTGATCATTTAAACTTTTCAAAACACATCTCAAACGAATCTACTCATGGAAAAAAAAAAGTTTTCTTGCTTTACATACTAAGACCAGTAGATTGTGATAAAAACCTGGAATAAAAGCAACGATGGCATCTAGAGTGAATCTGACATGAAAATTCATAGTGAAGAATTAGTAAACAGAAAACACTTCAAATACATCGGTGTATGGATCAATTTTAACAAATTTAATATAAGAGATGTTTATTATTGTTTTGGCATTATATTAAATATAAAAATATCCAAGATCCTTAGATATTTTTATATATATATATATATATATATATATATATATATATATATATATATATATATATATATATATATATATATATATATAAATTATATATATATATGTATATATATATATATGCAAATTATATATATATGTATATATATATATATATATATATATATATATATATATATATATATATATATATAATATTATATATTTTATATTTTTTAAGTGATGAGATGGGAACTGATCATTTAAACATTTCAAAACACATCTGAAACGAATATACTCATGGAAAAAAAGTTTTCTTGCTTTACATAGTAATGCCAGTAGATTGTCAAAAAAAACCTTGAAGAAACAAACGCAAAATCTTCTGTTCCTAGGAAAGGACTCGAGATAAACAATTCCAAAAGAGAAACTATAATCTGGAATTGGAATGAAAGCAACGATGGCATCTAGAGCGAATCTGTCATAAAAATTCATAGTGAAGAATTAGTAAGCCGAAAACACTTCAAATACATCGGTGTATGGAACAATTTTAACAAATTTAATATAAGAGACGATTATTATTGTTTTGGCCTTATATTAAATATAAAAATATCCAATATCATTGCGCCACCCACCACATATATCATTTTACCAAATATTCATATTACCGTTTGTGATACACCTCTAGAATAAATATATTTTTCATATCCAAGCAACCATTTACAAGTGCACCACAGAGAAGGAAGTGGAAAACAGAATCGGAGCTGCATACGGGGGCATTTGGAAAGCTAATCAAATGTGTCTTCGACAACAAAGACCTGAACTTAACAACAAAATTTATGGTCTATAATACCGCTCTCATTTCAACATTACTATATGTTTGCAAAACCTGGATTCCATGTCGCTGTATCCGAAAACTAGAATGCAAAAGATTTGTTCAATCACGAACATCAAAATGAATTACTATGTAACCAATTCCAAATCCTTATAAAGAGCCAACAGCACAAAGAAAGATCCAACGCACATGACTGTACCAACTGGCAATGTTCTAAAACCATTGCAACCAAAAAACATCGAAGCCTCCAGAAGATAAAACGAAGAAGACAAACGGTAAGAGAGAAAGGCTCGAGAAAATCAACTTCGTCCTCTATCCACATTAACATGCAGTCAATTCCACCGGCTGTTCTATGCCAGAATTGGTCTACTTAGTGATCAATGCCGTCATCGTAAATGAAAAAGACGACGATTTAAAGTCGACAAGTGTAGGAGGTAAAACTGAAAATGAATATCGAGTCGCTGATCATTAACGCTTTGTGCCCTGACCACCGCTTTACCGGTTGTAGAGAAAAATGACGTAAAGCCCAGCCACCGGTTGAACGGTGGTAGAGAAAAATAACTTACTGCCCAACTACCGTTTGAACAGTGGCTAAACACTTAAAACTATTTTTGTAACTACCGTGAAACATTAGAAACCAATTATTTGCAAACGGTTAAGATTGTTCATGAACGCAGGGCTCAACGGGTTAAACATCGTCTTGGTTAGCGCATCTACCAAGAAGGGATGATTGAAGTTTTTCATGTTATGTTATATTCAGTGAGCTCACTTCAGGGAAAAGACCACGGGGTCGCCCTCTTCGGAGATACAAAGACCAACACAAATCAACATTGAAAGCCACCGGATTTGAGCCTAGATCGTTTGAAAAACAGCACAAGAATGTACCAATTGAGAATGTTCCATCGACATCGGAAGTAAAAACATAAAAGTTACCAGAAAGAAAACCAACGAGAAAGTCTCGACAAAACTGACCTGGTCATCCGCCAACATTACTATGCAGTCAATGACATCGGCTGTTCCAGGCAATAATTGTTCTGCTTAGTTATCGACTTCATCATGAAGCAAGCGATCAGAAAGGAAGAAATTAGTTTCTTGCATACCAGATAAGGCCGATGACGAGTATAGGAGGTGAAGAAATTGAACGTAGAATAGGCTGGGCCAAGGGTAGTTTCGCCCAATACCACAAGTTGCTAAAAAACCAGAATATTAACCTGTCTTCTCAGATTAGTTTTTTTTTAATTAAATTATAACCATTGAATATTAGTGATTGAGCCTTTCATATTATATGCTTAATCTGTCCTGGATATTGAGTCCTACCTGGATTCTATCCTCTTTGGAATTTATGAATATATATATATATATATATATATATATATATATATATATATATATATGTATATGTATTGACCACTAATATTATCTATGTATCTATCTATCTCTCTCTCTCTCTCTCTCTCTCTCTCTATATATATATATATATATATATATATATATATATATATATATATATATATATATTGAGAGTGGCGAGAGAAAGATATATTTATCACTACAATAGCCGTTCAAGGTGGTACGCATTATTCAGCGGTTAAAAATGTATTACCACCAGGTGAAGTTATGAGAAGACTCGTGAGATATTTTTGCTTGCATTGTCACTAAGAAAAAGTGCGGGGTGTTCTATCGACAACAGGTCATTAAACTCTGGATGCCTTCAAATGCTGGTAAACAGATTAGGGGCATGGCATGGAAAAAAGCAGACAAAGGTAAAATAAAAATACAAAAAAATGCTCTTATACTTTATAAGAATAGAAAGCTTAATCGCATCTCCTTTTTTCACTACAGTGTTATAGAAGAGAAAGCTTCCTTCGTATGTCATCGATTGCCGAGACGAATTAAATTGATCATCCAAAAAATTCAGTGACGAATAGAAAATGAAAATTACATTTCGGAACCATATAGAAAGATGAGGAAAAATATTTTATTTAGTCTTGTAGTAAGAAAAGAGAAAGATAAAAATTTAACATAAAATTTGAGAGATGAAAGAAGAAAAAATGATTCGTATAAGAAAAGAAAATAAAAAAAATTAAAAAAATCAGATAGGAAACTATCGTAAGTGTACCACTAAATAGCTTTCACTAGGCAAATTTCTTTTGGAAACAAAGAGAAAATTATTGAACTGTGACGTAATATCATTCCTCCTATATGGCAATAAACATATGGGCAATCTTCCCGCAGAAGAAGAAGAAGAAGGAACAGAAATGGGTTCTACAGAAGAATGCATAAAATTACATGTAACGAGCATGTGAGCAACGACAAAGTTTTAGAGATAAAGGTACCTGTACTTAAAATCAGAACGAGGTAGATGAAATACCTGCGTTACATAATGAGGAAAGGGGGCTGATATTCTCAGAACAGTCTGAAGGCAAGTGAGATAGAGGAAACAGCACATAAACTACCAAGGAAGCTTGAATAAATGGATAGTAGAACAGGGTTTAGAAGAGATAACATACGAAAAAAATTATTAAAAGCTACAAAAGAAAAGATATTGTGGAGAGCCATGATCCATACCATGATCGTTCTGAAGAGGCACGGCACATAATAATAATAATAATAATAATAATAATAATAATAATAATAATAATAACATCATTCATATAAGGATGGTGGCATTCTCTGGACTTTACCATTAAGCATACAAGTCTTGAGATAAAAAAGGGATTTTGAATCGAAAAATTACCGAATTTTTCGCGCTATAGTCTTGTAAATAACCTGCACTCCTAATAAATTTAGTACAAAATCCTTGTATAACCCGCACCTCGTGTTTTGATATTTCATTGTTACTAGCGATTCGAAAACATAATTCATATATAACCCGCACCGTTATATAACCCACACCTTAAATATTTCGAGAAAAAAGTCGCAAGTTATAGTCCGGAAAATACGGTACATGGTGTCTCCCAAAAATTGAGATCAATTTGTAGTCTAATAACATAGATAATTCTCACTGAAATGATCTCAAATTTTAACAAAATGTGGAAAAACTAAGTTGACTGTCCAGACTTATATAATTGAGAATCTACCAGGAAGATGGATCGGGTGTGCCAGTGATAATGACAATGGGCTGTTGAAATGGCTACCACTTTCACCTGGCTTGACACATTGTGACTTTTTTCCTTGGGGTTACATGAAAGGAGTGAACTATATCCCCTCACTTCCTTCAAGTCTAGAATTTAATTACTGAGACGCTGGAGAATGTTATGCAATACATGCTACAGCGTGTTTGGCAGGAGCTGTACTACGGACTTGACGTGTATTCATGCTACAGGTTCGTTGCATATTGAACATTTGTGAAGCTTTGTGAAATCGCTTATAAAATCTACATACCTTTGAAAATCTTTTTCAACTTTCGGCAAATTAATATTTTATTGATCAAGATGAAATATGTTTACTTTGGTTTGCCTAAGACTTGTAGTTACTCAGACCTCACCATTTTTAAATGGTGTCAATTTTTTTTTGTTGGTGGTACCCTGCACTTATGTCATTACTACAATCTGGATGTCATCTTCTATGAATTTTTTTTTTTTTTTTTGGTCAGCGAATAGAAATTTTCCGGTTCTTATGGAAATCATTATCATCCTCATCATCATGATCAAAGATAAGAAATATGTGTCATCTTTGCAGGGCGTTACTAGGAACCCCATAACGTGGCAAGAACAGGAGGCATCTATCTTCCCCGTTTTATTACGGAAATATATCTAACAGAGTTAAACCAAGTTTTATTTATTTTTGAGAATATATATACTTACATGTGTTTGATTCATCGTCATTTGCGGCGAGTCGACTACAAGGAATTAAATGAGAAGAAACGTGTAAGATATTGAATAATTAACTCAAGCAGAATGATTAAAAAGAATAGACAGTGGCATCACTCTCCAGCCTGGTTTGAGATTTTATAGAAATAAAATGAATGGGGAAAGCTAAAATAAATTTAACCGTTATTTCTTGAAGCTTTCGACGGGTAGAACGACCCTGTGTTGTCTGTGATCTTATTGAAAAAATGACTGATCTAAAGGACAAGATTCCATTTGCTGCAAAGAGGAACTTTTAACGGGTTATCTAGATGAGCAATTAACGGGTTATCTAGATCAGCGATTCTCATTCGTTTTTTTTATTCCGTTACCCGACTCCTTTATATAGTCGGTAATCCTTCCTTTAAACATATATAGAATCGTTTGGCGTCAGATGGAATACTGTAAAATGTAATTGTAAACGGACTTGTCAAAATTGTGTGTAATTGTTGGTCATTTTCAAGGAAAGAAGATAAATGTCTAGAAATAGATATTTGAGTGCTTATGTTGTTAACAATCCAGAGTTTAAAATGAATATGGATTCATATATTACGGTGGTTCGATAGAATTTTGGCGTCATGTAGATAAAATGACCGGTCATAGGCTTTTTATTTACATTATATTTATATTATATTTATATTGTATTATATTTATATTATATTTATATTATATTTATATTATATTATATTTATATTGTATTATATTTATATTAAATTATATTTATATGATATTATAGTCATATTATATCATATTTATATTGTATTATATTTATATTAAATTCTATTTATATTGTATTATATTTATATTATATTATATTTATATTATATTTATATTGTATTATATTTATATTATATTATATTTATATTATATTTATATTGTATTATATTTATATTATATTATATTTATATTGCATTATATTTATATTATATTATATTTATATTAAATTATATTTATATTGTATTATATTTATATTATATTATATTTATATTGCATTATATTTATATTATATTATATTTATATTAAATTATATTTATATTGTATTATATTTATATTATATTATATTTATAGTGCATTATATTTATATTATATTATATTTATATTAAATTATATTTATATTGTATTATATTTATATTATATTTATATTGTATTATATTTATAATATATTATATTTATATTGCATTATATTAATATTATATTTATATTATATTATATTTATATGATATTATAGTTATATTATATTTATATGATATTATATTTATATGATATTATATTTATATTGTATTATATTTATATTAAATTATATTCGTATTATATTTATATTAGGGTAGACGTTAAAGTAAACTATGTTGATGATAGAGTTATTTGGAAAGCTCCAACATTTTTAACCGGTTTTGCATGGTGGTTTAAAGAGAGCAATTTCATTTTGGAGACATTAAGGCCCCACTTAACCACTGATTGAAGGTCATTTTCAAGAGAAACGGCCACGTTATCTTTATCAGTTCTGAGAGACTTGCTGTTGAGACAGAATTAAATGGTAGTGTCATCTGCATAAATGCTTACTAGGGAACAGATAACACCAGACAAATCATTGATGAATATCAGACACACCTTGATATACATGTTCAGTGATAGCCGTTAGCACGTCAGTGGTAGAGCAGGTAAAACGGAAGCCATATTGTTTGTCAGAAAGTAGGTCGTGAGAGGTAATTTGCTTAACGACTTCAATATTGATTAAAGCCTTGAATACTTTGCCGAAAACCGATAGGAGACTAATAGGGTGATAGAGGGATCAGATTGTTCTCCAGAGATCTTAAAAACAGGAACTACAGAGTAGAATTCAAAGAAGCTGGAAAGCAGGAAACAGCGAGCAATAGTTGTGGAGTTTAGAGGGGACTGGAGCCAGCTCGGGGACACATTTTCTTAACATGACGGCTGCGATCCTGTCACCTACGCTTTCCTTATGGGAATCTAATGTAGAAATGATTTCTGACACCACCGACGGGGTTATCCGGATATCACTCAATAGAGCATCTGTTATAGGGAGAAAATAAGTTTTGGGTACTCTAAATGAGACGAGTGCTGAGTTCGAAGAGAATTTCCGAGGCAAATCAATCAACCTAAACTTATGTATATGTCATATCTTTGAATTGTTTGAATATAGGAGGGATTGAGGACATGCTGTTGTTCAGCACACAGAGAGCCGACAATTATCTCTAGAACTGAATTTTCAAGATGCTATAAGTGGTTTCATTTATTAGCAAACGGTCACTTAGCTACTTTGAGGACACGATTGCACTGGTTACGAGCATAGACAAATGGACGTCTGTTGCAATCAGACGGTGTCGCTCTGGTACAGCCTAAAGAAATAATTCATGTGGATTATAGCAGCCGACCATGCAGGCGACAACCAAAAAAATGAACGCGGTTTAACTAGGTACTTCCTTGCTGGAATGAAAGCATCGAGGCCGGCTTTCACCCAGAAGGAAACGTCAGACGCGTATTTTTGAACAGCATGATTAAAAACTTAATTCCAAGGCACATCACGAAGGTAATCACGGAACAAGTCCCAATCTGCTCGTTGATAAGATTCTGCTACTAGTTCTTAGCTGGTGTGGAAGCGGAAATGGATGCTTACAGACACAGCTACATGATCGGTTTTGCCAAGAGGGAAGCGCTGTAGGGTATGACATGAGACAGAGATAGAGGTAAAAAATGATATCTAAAAGAGAAGCGATTCCGTCGGGGTTAGTGGGGAAATTAGTGGGGAATTCCCAACTAACGTGAGAGATTGCGTGATTGAGAAGTTTAAGGTTTGGATGCCAGTGAGGACAGTGACAGTGTTTAGCTCGCCAAACATAAATATATTTGCAAACGGCTGAAGGGAGATGGCCTTGTCTATATTATCAGAAATAATATCTAGCACGCAACAGTCATGAAAGGAAGGGGGACGGTAGAGAAAGAAGAGAAAGACGACTGAGTTAAGTAGAGAGAGACGGGGATACATGTAAGAATGGTTTAGAGATTCAAGAATGAGTTCCCTCTCCATGCAAGTGGACATTAGCAAGCATTAGAGAGCAACCAATAGAGAAATCAGAAAAAGGGGATTAAAGAGATAAGATTAGTGTCGCAGAGAGCTAGGATGCCCGGAGAGATTTCGGAGAGGAAATATTCCATACTGCAGTACGAATACCGGGTATTTTGGAGAATGAAAGATTAAGGGGTTTAGGTGTGTTTGTTGATCTGGTTTAATTTTATTTGGTTTTGTTTTTGTGTGTATTGTTTTTAGTTATGTATTGTAACTTAGTCGAATAACCACTTTTTCTTAATTCTGATTCATATATCTTTTATTTTCATTAAATATTTTATATTGCTAGAATTATTTGCAATTCTTTTGTTAATAGATATTGGTAGCTTACTATTTTTAGGGAAAGCAGAAGATAAACAGTCATAATCTGGTTTTCATTTTCTTATAATAATATAATAAAAATATAGGAAAAAATATTCTTTAAATTAAGTGGAAAACACTTCCCTTAAAATAGTAAAGTATTAAAAAGCATTAAAAATTACATTAAATCAGTTATAGCTGTATGAATAATATAGAGAAAATAATAATTAATCAAAATAACTAATTAACTAACAATAGTAATTCTAATAACACACATCCGCAAAATAGCAATAATAATAATTGAAATAGTCGAAACAAAAATAACAGTCCGCTTATTTATAAATGTTTGACTAATTGTTGAGTCTTGACTCATTGTTGAATCTCGACTAATGCATGGAATAATAATGCAACACAAAATGTACTTAGAACAAGAATGTATTATAACAAGAAAATGTACACAATATTTACATATAGTATTTCTGTATATTTCTGGGAAGACGTTCCTGGAGAATGTGTTGACTAAGTCGCAGTCGGGCAGAGTCTCTAGCTGGATCTCTGTATTCGCTTCCCTGTCTTCCGGTACCAACCATTATTTATATAATCGGTAGTCACCTATGCAGATTAGGTGGATCCTACCACAACACTAATAATATAATATATGAAGCAGTTGTATCAAATAATATCACCGAGGAGCAAGCGAAACAACTTTTAGTAATCATATGATGTTATTGAAAGTAGATAAATACGGAAATAGCACAGCATTATCAAAATATATATGACGTCAAAAAGGAAAAAAAATACATACTATAGTTAAATGGGAAAATATAAAAAAGTACTCCTATATAATATTAACAATGGGAACTGCAGAATGTGTTTAGAAGAAAAAAAATATCAATATTAACTTTTAATAATCAAATTAAATTATTAAATACGAAGAATGAAATTATTGGTCGATGCCGACATATTAAAATTGATATTTAGAAGTTCACTCATCTTTTCATATAATATTAGTAGCGCTCTATTTTTAATATTATTTTAATATTTTTATTATTTTTCCCTATTTATAAAAATATCTGCTTTTCTTACATCTCATATATATATATATATATATATATATATATATATATATATATATATATATATATATATGAGATTTAAGAAAAGCAGATATTTTTATAAATAGGGCAAAATAATAAATATATATATATATATATATATATATATATATATATATATATATATATAAAGAAAGAGAGATATATATATATAGATATAATATATATAGATATATAGATATAGATATATATATATATATATAAGTTAAGTTAAGAGCCAGATAAACCTACCTGGGTCTTTAGATTTAACTTAGGTTTGCTCTACTTAGCGTATCAAGCAGTTTATTTAGTTATTTTACTTAATCGTATCGAGTTTTTTTTTCTTTGGACTCTGAACTTGGATGCTAGACGATTATTTTCGGCTGACGTACATGTTCTCTGTTCTTTCTTTTTTATACCATTTTTTCCCCTTTGGTATTGGTTTGTTTACTCACAAATCAAGACACCTAAGATTTTTCGGACGAGTACAATTTCTTATATTTATAGGATTACAACTAGTATATATATATATATATATATATATATATATATATATATATATATATATATATATATATATATATATATATATATATATATATATATATATATATGGTCGTAATGGTCTTGAAAAGGGGCATGCTCAGATCGACAAGTCAGAGCTTCCTTTTTTAAATAAATTTTTACCCGGTTATATATTTCTACATATTTAAATGTTTATAGCAATTAGCGACTTTGTTGGAAAAAAATATCAAGCCATTTCTTTCATCCAGTTTACCACTGAGGTTAGACTTCCATCAAAATGTAATATTTAGAATTAACGCTAAATTAATTTACAAGCATTTTATGCAGATGTTCCTACATGCGTGCAGGCATATATATATATATATATATATTATGAATGTATACACATTATGAATAAAAAAGTCCGACAATTATTTTTGACACCTTTTATATATAAAAAGAATGTATAAACATAAAAATGTCTTTAAAATAATTGTCGGACTTTGTTTATTCATAATGTGTGACGTCATTTCTTTACATTTGGATACGCTTTGAGCAGATATGAATGTGCGTGAGCGAATCATGGAAGATTGATGTTTAAAACCAGTAAAATCGACCTGGCTAATCGAACGATTCTCTGTGGCTCGATCGTTTAAGAGAACGTCAGGCTAAATGACTGTTCCGTATAGGATACAGGTTCGTATCATTTCGTAGAACGAATATGTTCAATGAAAATTTCTCGCACATTCGGGCCGGTAAATGTTGTTTAATACTGTTTATTATAAACAGATACTTTTTTATTTCATCGGGACGAGAGCGTTCTAAATTTTGCCAAATATTTCTGAACATTCCTCAAAAATTTTATAATCACAAGATGTACATTGTTAACCTACTTTAACATCAAAGGTATCAATATTAACATATTTATTTAATAGTAAGTATATCTTCTTCATATGCAGCTTTTCAATACACTGTTGGACATTTATAAAATAGGTGTCACCTAATCCTTGACGAAGTCTACTAAATTATTTTTCTAATGGATCAGTTGTAAATTGTCCAAGTAGCACATATTTATAGCTTGTAGCTAAAAATTGTCAACATAGAGTAACAATTCTATTGCAAGTATGGTGTTTGGTAACAACAACGTGTTTGGATAATTGTTTTATACAATTACCTTGACTACCAGCCATATTAAGAGCTATTTGACTAAACTCAATGATAAAATCAAATCAGCTGTCATTCGGAGATCTGATTTCAGTTTGTAGGGTTCATTGTGTAGTTTACCAATTTGAAAAGTCTTGACATTTAAAATTTTCCACCATGTCAAAACTTTGTTTATGAAGATGGCAGTATCATCCTTAACCGCACCTATTTCAGTTTTAGTGCGAAGTGCATTATATGTTTATTACTGAAAACGCTCCGAGGCAAGTAGAAACCCGTTGCTTTATTATGGTATTGTTAGCAATGGACATTTATTTTAAATCTGAAAGTTTAACTAGTTTTTCTGATTCAAAACGATATACCTGTTTAAAATGTGCCAGTTTTTATACTTGTACTCCATTATCATCAAAAATTAGTACTCGTGTCTTTTTTTTTTTAGTCAAAAATTGAAGATATCCTCAAACAGATGAATATAATCAAAAAGCAAATGTTTATTATCTTCAATTGCCTGAGGGTTTTCAGGGAATGTGGGATATAATTAAAAAACGTTTGATTTACTTGGTTACACTACATATAATAGACTTTACATCAGCTGGTAAAGAGGTGATTGTCTTAACTGATAACTCAATTTGTTCAACTAAAAAGGCTGATGTTGATTTTGAAATTGGAATAAATCTTATAAGAAATTTTATGACCCCATTAACACATATCAATATTATACAAAGTACTTTTTTGAGCAAGTATAGATGTTTTGTCTATTGACTTACCAAGTCGTTATTTGCCATAATATAGTAACATTTCTTGAGATATACTTCATCATGGAGAATTATTCACCATTTTCTGACTGGTATTCAGAGTATAAAATAAAGATAGCAAAAAAGATTTTTCATTAATTTTTTAAACATTTCATGTTATCATTCTCAATGTTCTACTGATGGTAATTGAAAATCCTGTCTTTATCTCTTATACAATGACCGTAATGTTGTATATTTCTCACAAGCACCTATTTCTATATCTGAAATGTATTTCATTCCAACTATTTTGGAAACCATTGCTGAAAGTTTTGACTCAAGATATCATTCTTGTGATCAAAAGCCGTAGAATTTAAATATCAGATAATTTCTTCCAATTTTGACCAAGTATCACCTGTATGCGGTTTTGGAACAGGCTACAAATATAACATTTAACTCTATAATGAAAGGTTTCAAAGTACATCTTTTAATAAATTCCATAATGAAAGGTTTCAAACCCTATTTTTTAATTAATTCTCAACATAAAGACAGGGATAATTTGGCAACTGATCAGTTCAAATATTTTCAACACAAAATAGTACAATTGAATACACAAAGTCTTCTTTTTGTTGATTAGGCTTCCTTTGAAATTTGTATAATTAACCTTATCTAATTCTAAAAAAAGAATTCTTTTCACCAATTTGATTTCAAGCGGTACTGGAGTATTTGACTCTTTAGATGGCACACCTGCCGATTTTTGGCGTGCATTTTTCCATAAATTTTTTTGGTATCAAAATTTCAAGGCCAATGGAGTTGAGAAATAACTGTATTGTCTGTAATATTCAGATTGGCATTCGGAACTGATTTCTCCATCGCCATCTCCCTCTCTCTCATCTTTTGGAAAACGATTAATGATATGTTTTTAATCTCCCACACAGTTTTGTCTTGCTGGCTTCTCTAATTTGTTTTGCAACGCAATGACACAAGACTTGTTGGGCACTGCTGGTAACTAGGTAATATCTGAAAGGAATAAGCTTCTTAAGCACAATTATTTCTTTTACTGCTTCAATTTAGGGATAACTTTTCAAGCAAAATTATACGCTTAATCCCAACTTTGCTGCCCCCATACCACTAAGTTAAAAACAGAAATCTTAGAGGGTTGCCTTTGTATCGGACCGTGCGGGGATGAAAATGTGAAGAGATATCAGAAGGTTAAACTTTCCTGCTGGCGGGTCCAGCTACATGAGAATGTCGGACTTTAATTAAGTCCAAAGAAGACAAAGAAAACAAACAAGACCGATATATATGGGTAAACAAATATATATTAATAACAAAACAAGTTAAACAAAGACATGGACTGTTACATAGGGTTTGTATGAAGAAATTATCTGTGTGTGTTGTGAGTGTTCGTATGTACGTGTATTGTTCTTAGCGCGTTCCCGGAATTTGGGAAACGCTGTATCTGTGAGAGGTCACATATTGGCCTAAGTGGAAAAAGAGAGATTTTACCTCGCCTCCGCGCGAGGTAGCGGCCCAAGGCCTAAGTTGAAAGAGAGACAGAGAGAGACAGACAGACAGACAGACAGACAGAGAGAGAGAGAAGGGTCAGCCAGTATTTATAGCCAGGAGAGAGAGACCCCTGTTGAAGGATTAAGGGACTGAGGAGGAGCTAACTGCGACATACCTCCCCTCAGAATAAAAGTTGTAGAAAGCAAACTTTTATTATGTAAAAAGTTTTAAAAATTGTTCTTGTGCACTGAAAAGAAAATGTGTCTGAGTGAGGTTGCGATTCATGATTCGACGAAATGTGCTTCTTGTCGTCATAGTGCTGTGCATTTATCTATTGGGTCAGAGTTGGGGTACGTCCTGGGAGAAACGTCGGTAGTGTTCAGCGTTTGCTTTTTTTTCCAATGCTCCACGTAGAGTTGGGTTTGTCGTCCAGTCAACCTGTTGGCTGGCCTGGACGTGAAAGATGAGGTTGTTTGTTTGGAATGCGTGTATAAAATTGGCGTACAATGTTTAATAGTAGCAGCGTTGTGGCGAAGTTTGTGGTTGCTGCTAGAGAATGGTCAGCAAGTGTTTATAGCCAGAAGAAAGAGACCCCTGTTGAAGGATTAAAGAACTGAGGAGGAGCTAACTCCGACACCTTAAACCTGAGAATCTACTTTTTACAATGATTCTTTTTTGTGTGTGTATTAGTTTGGGGTCTATTCTTAACAAAGGACTGCAAAATATTACATAAACTTTTAATTACTTATTGAGTTAATTAAGTATCTAAACTTTTGGCACTTGTCAACATGAGATCAGCTATTGCTTAGCTCTCCTCCAGGGTGCTGCTCTTCCAAACACCACCTCCTCCTCGAATTAAAGTGGGGATGATTTCTTTTTGTCTGGTGCCTGAGGGGAGAGGGCTTTGGTTATTTTTGAGACAAAGGCTTGTGGTGGGGCAATCTCCAGCAGTGCACTTTAATGTCAGCCTTCTTGTGTCAAAGGTTATTTTCATACTCAGCTTGGGCAAATAAATAAATACTTTAGAACCTGAATAACAGAGCAGGAAGCAACAGCATGGTTTATAATCGGTTCATCGTTATTTTCGAATATCGAATGAAATATATAAAATTTATTATGACATGTAAATTTTCGTAAAACATTCTTAAATGCAATGTTCATTAATTTTGTAATAAGAATATGATATTAGGTTCTATTTTACGCTTTAATGAAAAATTAAAAAAATTAAACTAAACAGTAATATTTGTTGTTTATTTTACATAAAATCACAACTAATTAAAAATAATTCTCTGAATACATTTGTCCTTTAATATTCTTTCTAATAATGCTATTGATAAGAATAACAACACTATTAGCGAAATAATATTAAAGTAACTTTTCAAAATAATAAAGTTTATTTATTTTTAATAAATTTCTAAGTATAAAATTTAAAACCAAGCGTAGAAAAACGTTTTCGAAAAGACGTACGTCTGTTAAAATAAATTAGACATAAACTTTATTTATTATTATTTATTAATATCATTCTTTTCTTTAATAAGTAAATTATTACATTTCCTCAATAACAGAAAGAAAAGTTTTTAAAAAGTAACATACTTTTTTTATCTTTTAGAAAGAAATAAACAGGGCGTCAAAAAGAGAATTAGTTTTCGATGCGAAACTTTTTGCTTTTTTGTCAAGAATATTGAATAAACTTTTAACAGAAAAATATTGAATAATAAACTTAAAGTTTTAACAGAAAAAATGTTAAGTCAGTCACTAAGCTAACTTTTTTTACCTTAATACATTAATTTAATTTTACAATATCAAAAATTAATACGGAATTAAATAATTAGAATGTAATTATAATTATATATCATTAAATCTATATAAAAAAAACATTCTTAAATGTTTTTCATTCATTTTTGTAATACAAAAATAATACACTTGCTTCTATTTTACGTTTAAACGTAGATTTTTTTAAGCCGGAAACTAAAGTAGTATAATGTTTAAAAACACAAATTACGCATAGAACTAATATAGGAAATGAAAATAAATACTTGCTTCAATTAATAAGGTAAATGGTATTTCAACCGTAAGGAAAAATGTCATTGAATTACTAAAGCCAAAAAGTCTGGTGTAATATCTAGCTCAAACTGAAACTGAAACTAAAATACCCGCAGCTTTAAAACCAGCCTCCAGTTCTGTCCTTTCACTACATTATGACTTGGCCGTCTAATATAGAACGCCATGACTCCAGTCCATATCCCATTCTTATCTAACAACAGTCAACATATTTAATGGATTTTTCAAATTTTAAAATGTTATCTTGTTTAATGAAAATCTAAGAAGCATCAGAGAAAGAAAATTATCAAACTTTTGCAATGTTAACAAAAACAATTGTGATAAAAAATTAAAAACAGTGCTATTGTTATCGTAACAATTTATGAAAATATAATGCATAATGTGAACTTGTTCTAAAGAAAATTTCATAAGTCGTTCATTCTCTTATTTTGTGAACTGTTGTGGAGTAACGTTTAGTTGCTCGTATCCGATTATGTCTGTGTGCTAGGGTGTCTATCTAATCACCAATACAGGCTACTGCTCAGGCAAATTTATGTTAGTTCAACACCCACAGTAGCGACCTGTGGTTTATACAGCAGCTATGCTGAGCAAACAGTCTGAACAAGATCTGTGCTCCCAAACCCTCGGTCAAGTATCACAGGTTGACCCGCTCAAAGCGTCGTGCATCTGGTGGTAGGGTTCTAAGTCTTTTTACAAACGGTCTTCACGCTGGGATCATCTCTACAGGCCGATAACATTAATAAATCACTTTACTAACAAAGCTATTATAGCGAGACTCGAACCCATGTTTCATGATCATGATGTTCTCAACTTGCCAAATGGTTTAGCAAATGGAGACAAAGCAAAAGGACGCTTACATATGTAATAATAAGAAATAGACAGCCTTCAGAGTTTGTCAGGATCCCGACAACTCGCGAACGGCCAGGACCACTCGGTCTGTGTTTCAAGACAGGTCGGGTGGGTTGCCGATACACATCGCGGACCGGAGGTGGTGGGCGGCAGGCATGACGCCGACCTACTGTGCTCGCAGTGTCCCGCGCCCGTCGTATGCGAAGAAGATATGAGACGTGGTCTCGCACCCGCACGGGAATCGTCACAGCCGCGCTGGTATTAAGACCTCCACGAACTCTGTCGCGCGTGCGCCCTCAGACAGTGGGACTCCGAAGCACTATTCTTAGACACAATGAGAAAAAGAGGGGTTAGAGAATTTGACACTCGCAGGATATATTAAAGGGATGGGAGTCAAAGGAAAAGGGCGAGTAACCTATGATAATGGAAAACATCACTAAGAACTGCAAAGGATAGGAAATTAGAACGGAGAAGAGAGCCGGCACGTAGAAGATGAATTCAGAGTTGTCGTTCTCCTAAACTGATTGCTTACCACGGCTTGAAGCAACGGAAATATTGTTCTACAGACGGATGCTGAAAATTGTATGAAACAATCATGTGAGCAACGACGAAGGTTTAGATATAAGGCCACTGATAGTTAACATAAGATCGTTGAAATATTTGAGGTACATAAGGAGGAAAGAGGGTTTGGGAATTGTAATACTCACAGGACCTATTAAGAGAAAGAGGGACAGGGGAAACAACATATAATATGCCTAGCGAACTTGAATAATTTGATGGTAGAACAGCGTCCATGAGATAGAACACAACGAAAAAAATATTAAGGGCTCCAAGAGAGAGAAATTCTAGAGAGCCATGATCGCAACATCGTGAAGAGACATGACACATGTAATAATAATAATCATATATGCACGGTGGCTTTCTGTGAACTGTAACTTTAAACATGCAATACTTCTTGAGACATAAAATAAGAGATTAGAAAAGATAGACGTCACATAGGAGATGAATTCAGAGTTGCAATTCTCCGAGACTGATTATCGCGTTAAAATTCGAAAGCTGGCTAGTTTTATTCTTCTGCATGGTTAACCATTACGCCGCCTTCGCTTATAGATCGTTGTGTCTTTGATTTTAATTATGGAATTATGTTTTCTTATATAAGGATTTTCTCATGACACCCTTTCAGATCTTTCGTAATCATGGTTTTAGAAAGATTTCGACACATATACCTTTCTGTTTATCTAAAATATAATTCGGCATCACTGTTTATCAAGTAGTCATACAACTAATGAGAAGGATTCTTATTCCTTCTTAAGTTTTTTATTTACACATTATTCAAAAGCATAATTATAAAATCTGTTTCATGAAAATGTTTTATATTTGTCATTTTAATCACAACGATTTCATCATCCAATTACCAATTTTCCTTCTCAATTATTACAGTTGCTGACGCTGGTATACAACTCGGCCTAATTCTCGTCTGCTACTTCCCAGCAACCAATTCCATCTTCTGCCGACTTTCAGCGATTATCTAAATTAGCCAATCAAAGCGAAATTATCTCACAATAAATGCAAAATCAAATTAGTTGTTGATAAAAGTTTTCATATTCTTTGTAATCACATCATGATGTGTTTAACAAAGATGGATACTTCAGCGAGACTGACACAGTCATGGTTGGTACGATCACATAATTTGGGTAGTTATACAGTTTACATTAGGAAACCTCGTTACAGAGATTATTAATTACCGTCATAATTCTTTTAAAATTTTGAACTCTTTTATCAGACGATGACCTGGTGATTATTTTGAAATAAATTAAAAATTGGCTTCCTACATGGTTGTTCAAAAAGGCTGTTCTTTTTTAACATGCCACATTAAGTTCATTTACTTTTAATTCAGCTCTGTATACGAGTCCCTTGAGCGAAAGCGATTAGTGTGTCGACGACAAAATAACCTGATTGACCCAATCTATATTCAAGTTGGTTTCGAATTCGGAGTTGTCCTACAAGACTTATTTGCCCTATCAAGGTTAAAGAAACCGGTCTGCTCTATTATTTATGGGTTTTTGAATTCAGAGTGCTAGTTTTCCTAGACAGACTTCCGACCAAGGCAAAGTGAGGAAAACCTGCCATGAATCCTACCCATAACCGGGGAAAGATGAATACATGTGTTTTCCAAAGGTGCGGAATGAATGAAATATACTATTATCCTTGGTTCCATTTCTTGATTTGATAACCTTTGCGCCACACGAACAGGATTAAATAATTTAGTCAAGATAACTTTTGATTGTAGTGTAAAAACAATTATATCAGTATGGAAATTTTAATCATTACGTCAGAATTGGCGTTTTTTAAAAAAATTATGCTAATATTGAAGTAGAAGAAATATTTTGGACATATTAACTTTTTTTAAGTATTTATGTGCGGTTGATAAATGATAAACGGCACCGAACAAGAAATCCGCGAACCGAGTTCGAATTCTAGTCAAGTTTCTTTATATTCACTTTTATGTAAATACATTTGGGGACTGTTTGAGTCCATTTCTTTTCCCTCCAGCTATTGGCAGTCTGAGCTTTTCAGGCGCAGTTGGCAACTGGCCTAAGCAAATAATAACACATTTGGATTCTGAACAATCTAGAAAATGACAGGACCTGTATAAATTGACTTGTATAACTCTATATCTCCAGTAATCTACTGCAATAACTTTCATGTTACTTTCTGGACTGTATTAATCGTCAAGGTAAGAATACTTAAATCATGGTGCCACTGATAGTTTCTTTAGTTTACGTTGACTTATTACATATAAAAGAGCTCAAAACCTCGATTCTGTCTTGATAAATTTAGTATTAATACCTAAAAACAGTTTCAAATTTGCCAACAACCAGAAGAGAAAAAGTATTCACCGTGCCAGGTTCCTCCATTTTCGCGCGATTTCATCTATTTTATTTATTGTATTGTATTGTATTTATACTATTTTATTTAATCTATTCTATTTATTTTTTCTTTTCTATTCTATTCTATTTATTTTATTCTATTTATTCAATTACTAGCAGCGTGGCCCGGCGTTGCCCGTGCTTGATTAAAAAATCGTACGACTCATACAGCAATCGCTATCACTTGACTTAAAATATTTTTTCTCTTCCTTGCCTTTAAAGTAGTGCCCTTTGCCGTGCTGATGTTGCTACATGCCTTACTTCTTGCCTATCTCACACTGCGAAGTTTTTCTGAGCTCTATACTAAACATTAAATCTGTTACGAAAAAAACTAAACAAAATGAACACAAAACGATCAGCTTTAAAAAAGGACTCGTAACTGGAAAAACAGAGTGAAAAAAGAATTTTAATAACAAATAATTTTTCACACCCAACCCAGTTCTGCGGAATCAGAATCAATGTTGAGTTTAAGCATGCGAATGAGCCAATTGGAGTAAAGTGCCATGCAGATTTAAATTTTTCCCACTTGTGACGAATGCAGCTATCGATTTTTTTGCATGCTAGCATGCTAGTTAACATTCGTGTCAGTCAGCTGTTGGCTCTCACGCTGGCTAACAGAATCTTCTTGCCTATTAGTGGCAGCCAGCTATAGGCTCTAACTCTGGCCAGTAGAAAATGGCCGCAAACTACATGAAAGCTGCCGTAGAAGCATGAAAAAATCGATTATTCCCACTATCGATGGTAGTTGGGAAATGCAAATTCGGTCTTGGCCTTCATACTAACTTGGAGCATCTGCATGTATTTTTGGTGCAAATCCGTCAAAAATCGCAGTCGTGCATTCGTTACACACACACAAACACACACACACACACACACACACACACACACACACACACACACACACACACACACACACATCTTGCCTTTTATAGATAGAGATAGAATGATTATTCTATTCTAGATGTTCCATTCTATTTAGTTAATTGTATTTATTCTATTCTATTTATTCCCTTCTATTTATTCTATTCTATCTATTTCATTTTATTTATTCTATTATATTTATTTTTCTACTCCATTTATTTTATACTATTTATTATATTTTATTTATTCTATTAATTCCCTTCTATTGTAGTTATTCTATTTATTCTCTCGCATTCTATCTATTTATTTTGTTTTTTTCTTTTCTATTCTATTTATTATATACTATTTATTTTCTTCTATGTATTCTATTCTATTTATTCTATTCAGGATATGCAAGATTTGTAACGGTTATCATCTAAAAAAAATACAACTGCCAAATGAGGTCGAATTCCAATCACTTTCGTTGCATCCGCTTTTGTTCAAATAACCGAAACATAAGTATTAACCCATCGCTTTCCCTGCAGATATGGATAAATAGTAAAGCACAATTGGTACTGTAATTCTGGTTAACAAATATTTGAGAAGGAAAAACCCTGAATTAGAAACCGTGTGTAGCTCTGGTGAAGCATACTCTATGTATCCAGTTTGGTGCTCACAGTGACACTCTATTTCCAAATAGGGTCGATTACATGGATGGATAGATGCGAAGTAATTTCAAAACTGGTTTGAATGCAAAGAAAGTAGATGATCAATTGTTGGACGAACTGTACATGATACTGGGATTGAAAGGGATGGCTCTTCTGAGCACCTTCCAGACAACCCGAATGATTCGAACAAGTAAATTTCACAATTAGAATCAGTGGATCTAACAATCGAAAAATTAAAAAGCATGCGATTCAACAGGATAGGATTTGTGTATATATCCTGCAATATATAAGGCCTCATCTTTTAGGGTTGTAGCACGGCTTTTGTAAAGTTTAGTGGTCGTTCATTTCACTTTCACACCGACGAAAACATTTTCAGTCTTATTCAACCTCCATGTATAGACTGAGTTGGTGTCAGAAGTAGAAATTTAACTGTGTCAGTCGTCGAAAAATTAATACAGAATTTGGGTTTAAATAGACCGATCCCCCATATGAAGTAATTTTGGATTTTGTTGTGTAATACTATTTATTGGCCGTGTTACAATAAATACATTGAACTCTTTTTGTGGATCAGTTTTAATATTACTAGGATTCACTTAGATTATATACCAACGGATTTATTACCTGTACTATATATATATATATATATATATATATATATATATATATATATATATATATATATATATTTGTCATCCACAGACAGGCTGTTTCGCAGTTTCACAGCTCATCCGTGTGTCTAGACGTCCGGTTGCCTCTAGCTAGGATCGAAAACCGACTGAATTGGCGTCAGTCGGAACTTCTACCACTAAGCTGTCGGCGCACGGCAAGGATGAAGGTGAATTTTAGCGTGTTTATTTTTAGATTTAGATAAACACACAGTGACTGACAGTGACTCAATTCTGCTGAAGAGTCATGCTATATTAGTTTAAATAGTCACTGTTTACAAACTCACACCTCAAACCAACAGAGCTCAACCGAAATTAATTTTTCAGGAGCCAATATGTTTGTTATCCACAGACAGACTGTTTCGCTGTTTCACAGCTCATCAGTGTGGCTAGACGTCCGGTTGCCTCTAGCACTAAGCCGTCGGCGCACGGCAGGGATGAAGGTGAATTTTATATATATATATAGTTTTCACAAAATTTGGAGCTATTTATTGTTCTCGATATTTTATGATTTATATTGTTAAAGAAATAAAAGAAATGAAGTAATCGATCAATATTTAGAAAAACGAACGATACTTAGAATGAGAGCCTTATGAAATATTTTTAACTCTGAAAAAGATTGCACTGCTGTTAATATATCAGCACATAGAAGATGTCTAACTCATATTGAATGTAATTCACTGAGTATATACTTTTGAAAAGGAGAAAATTGCAAACTCTTCTAAAAATAACACTATTTTTGTACCCTATATAAATAGAAACATTTCTGCTTTAAAAGGCGTCTTTCGTTTAAAAGATTTTATATAAGTTTATATAATAGAAATTTAAAAAAATGAATAACTGCTAGCCGCAAACAAATTCCACGTAATTTCACGACATTAGTTTCCACTTACAGAAAATCTTCTCTATTTATTGCCTCAGTGACCAAAATTATTAACCGTGATATTGTTTATTTTAAATGCAATTCCTTCCGGTTATAGGAGTGTAATTCAAACTAGTTGTCTGTGTTTTAATTTTTTCTATACGGAATATATTTCTAAATAATTTTAAACTATCACAATTTCGACAACACGCCGTGAGTTATTTCCACAAGTTTACGGAGCTCTGCGATATATCGGTAAGTATATGATGCGAGAAGACAGCAGACATATTTTGATCTAGTTTTCGTATTAGCGCATCTTTCAGGTATATTGGAAATATAACCTCAATAAGAAAATTCACTAACCACAATAACAACATTAAACCACCTACGTTTATCGAGCATTAAATTACATTACTTAGCATCAATGAATTAATTTACCTTAATTTTCGCATTTAGCCTGAAGAATATTCATAGGCGTTCTCAAATTTTAAAATTTTGAAAACGTAATGATATTTATCTTCTCTTTATGTTGCAAAACACACACAGTGCTAACGGTGAGGAAAATGTGTATTAATCTCTCTCTCTCTATCTCTCTCTCTCTCTCTCTCTCTCTCTCTCTCTCTGTATATATATATGGGTTTGTAAACAGAGACTATTACGGATAATAATGCAAGATTCTTCATTAAAACGAATTGAGTTCTCTATCAATAATCTAAAAGTAAATACGCTTAAATGGACCTTCATCCCTGCCGTGCGCCAACGGATTAGTGGTAGAATCTTCGAATGACGCCAATTAAGTCGGGTTTCGATCCTAGCTGGGGGCAACCGGACGTCTAGCCACACTGGTGAGCTGTGATACAGCGAAGCAGTCTGTCTGTGGATGACAATATATATATATATATATATATATATATATATATATATATATATATATATATATAAAAAGTAATCCGTTGGTATAATCCAGGCGAGTGAATTTGAAATGTGTTATAACTGACTGACAAAAGAGCGCTCAATGTTTATTTTCATTAAACAGGGCAATTTTTCTTTACAATTGGAATTAAGATACCTTTAGTTAATGACACTTCTTTATCCAGTAGATAGGAAATATAGGGCATCTGACGTAATTAATCAGGCAACAATCTACCCCAAAGAGAACACGGACATCAACTTTGTCTATATTGGCATTTCCACAGGAGAATGGAAGCAGCGTCTATATATCCATCGGCAGTTGTTTTCCAACCCCAAATTGAAGTGCCAAACTACACTTTGCAAAAGAAATTGGGAATTGAGAGAGAAAAAAACAAAATCCTCAGATTGAGTGGAGAATCATAGGGTTTGCCCGCACTCCTAATAGCTTTAAAGGTAATACAATCTATTCCTAGTGGAGAAAATTAGAATCATCAAATTTGAAAATCAAAATATACTTTTAAACCAAAGGAATGAATTAATTCTAAATGCTGTCACCGCAGAATATTTGAGCTTATCTTGACTCCCATCAAATCAGCATGAACTATCATAGAAGGCCATTCTCCTGGGAATCTCTTCTCATCCTCAGTCCGGAATGAACTCAATTGAACTATTATCCCTTAACAAGAAAATGAACTGATCAATTATTTGTCACACTGCGCATCAAACTTCTCCTCCCCTCTTTTTATAGCCTTACCAATTTCCCATCTGCGTCCGTCTATATACATATCCCACCTCCATCACTAAGTCACAAATAATTCTTGATGACTATAAATAATATCCCCACGAAATTTTCACCTTCTCTTTCCTTCTGTAGGTCTAAAATTGTTTATAGACCGGTTCAATTTATTTGTCTCACCTTTGAGTTTATCTACTGAATTGCCCTTGATTCTCCAGAACATATAGGCATTAATCCACCACCAAATTGTTTAAGATATTGGTATGGTGAAACACACCTATTCTATAGCTATTAGACTCTCCCACCTAATATAAGTGGGAGTAATAAGAGGAACGAGGGCCAGTCGATGTCGGACGACAGTCTGAACGGTTGAACTCTCTGCCTACGGGCGGGGAGGAACACGAACGAGGCTACGCCGAAGGGCGGAGTGTCGTTCGGGGAGGTAAACCGGCCCTGAACCCGTTTATACGGGTTCAAAGGGTATATATTTTTGGCCGGGCTCACGGGCTCGGGGATCCCGCGTTAAACCGGCCTTGTGCCACATGATACCCTCGTGGGGGGTGACTAAATATTAGTCGATGTCGGATGACAGTAGTCGACATTTAGTCGAATACGAAAGTAGTCAGCGACCACAACAAGATTTCTCTGCGTAATACCCTTTATATCAAGTTCCTAACGTTTGGTACGTAGAAATTATTTCGGACCGATTTTAGTACAAACACAAGGCTCCACTGCGAAATAACTCCACAACAGACTTGATAATAAACAATTAGATAATCTTTGGGAAAATTAAATATCATCTAAAATTTGGATGCATTTGCGGATATATGTGCATGCTGGGGGATATATGGATGTATGTATGCATGTAAGTATGTATGTATATGGGTGTAGGAGGAAGTATGCTTGTGGAGACACACACATATATATAATACAAAATTTACTAATTTAAAAATATGGTTCCATTGCTACACAGGAATTAAAGTTTCAAAAACAGAAGGTAAAACTTCCAATTCGATTATAGAATTAAATTTAAGTCCCTAGTTCTGTTTAATTTTTAAGCGAATTTTAGAATCTATTTTATTATAATACACACATACATACATATATATATATATATATATATATATATATATATATATATATATATATATATATATATATATATATATATATATATATATATATATATATATATATATATATATCATAGCAATAAAAGTATTAAGCTTAATATTACTAGACATATTAAAAACGCGCGAAGCAACCGGTTTCGCTCCCGCTCATCAGGCTTACAACGGGAAATTTACATTTTTAAATTTTTTTAAATTTAAATCTCCCGTTGTAAGCCTGATGAGCGGGAGTGAAACCGGTTGCTTCGCGCGTTTTTAATATGTCTAGTAATATTAAGCTTAATACTTTTATTGCTATGATAAAATTTTGTACCTTTAAAAATATCTTTAAATATATATATATATATATATATATATATATATATGTCAGCCTTATATCCTGTATATAATTATTATATCCCATTCAGCATAACTTATCTTGAATAATCAAATTTTATTAACATCATAAGTCTTTCGAATATTTAACATATGGTACATACATCAATATAGGAATTTAAGAGTTAGTTTTTAAAGAGTCACTTACCAATCCATATTAGATTACGAGTTGAAATGACCTAGGAATATATATCGATGGAAATAATTAGTGATTATATATTCGTTCCTAACAATAATTTTAATTCATTCTCATTTTTGTCTTATAATTTCGTCTAATTAGCTTAAGTAAATGTCGGGTCTTTCTAACCTAACTAAAGTTACCTTATTATCCTTCGAAAATGTTTCATCCTAACATAGGGTATTTGTAGATACATGTCAGCTAGCATATGTATGTATGTGCATGGATATAGATATCTAAGTGTATGTAAGTATAGATTCCTCTGCGAGTAGAGATATTCTTAACGTGGATGAACGCATGGGCACGCATATATATCCAAATTCCCTCCAAATATTTGAAAACACCCCCCAATCTTTGAGCTTTGATATATGGAGGAGGTTAATACACCAATAATTCTGAATTATCTCTCTTAACTAACTAAAGTTACCTCTTGATTTTTTTCACGTCTTCATTAATTTCCGTGGATTCCCGTTGAATCAAACTTTGGCCGTGTGATCATAAGGATGTAGGTCAGCTCATCGGTTTCCACCTTCCTCTTCCTACCCAGGCTCTCCTACTTCCATAATATAATTCCTGTAACGATGATTTCTTCTGCCATATCTCCCACTACACCTCCTCTAAGGGAGAAATAGAAAACAACTCTATTATATTTCTCAAGTAGTCATGGCAATTTATAGATAATAAAAAATGTGGAGAGCCATAATCTGCTGCGCCATGAAGGGACATGACATAAATAAAATTGATTGATCTGAAAGCGTAATATACTGCTCTGAAAAAGTTTAAAATATGGATTTTATTAAATACGAGGGTCATTCAATAAATAAGTTTAATTTATCGATATAAGGTCTTCTAATACAGATAAAAGCTTACTCTTTTTTATTTATTTTTTGGTTTTACTTCTTTTTCACATTAAAAAAAAACTTTGAGAGTTTTGGCGATTAACAAAGATGGCCGACCAAGAAGCATGCTCCAGGATTGGACAGCGGTCAGTTATCAAGTTTTTGGTTGCTGAAGGGTGCAAACCAGTTGAAATTCATAGGACAATGTCAACTATGTATGGTGCCACATGTTTCAGCCAAAAAAAATGTCTACAAGTGGGCTAAATTGTTTAAAGAAGGACGGAGCAGTGTTGAGGATGAAGACAGGTCTGGGAGGCCTACAGAAGTGAGGTCTCCTGAGGTGATTGAATCAGTCAATGACCTCATTCAGTTTGATAGAACGGTGGCAGTGGATGACATTGCAAGGACTTTGAGCTTATCTGTTGGGACAAACGCAGCGGTCATAAGTCATAAGGAGTCATCTTGCATCATGACAACGCAAGGCCTCACACAGCATCTCAAACGGTGCAGACCATCAACGAGCTGGGCTGGGAACTGCTCCATCCCCCTTACAGCCCAGACCTTGCACCTTCAGACTTTCACCTGTTTGGTCCCTTGAAAGCGTTCACGAGAGGCACGAAGTTTAAAAGTGACGATGAAGTTAAAAGTGTTGTGAGCGACTGGCTGAGACATCAGTCCAAAGACTTTTACGCTGAGGGAATACGGAAGCTTGTGCACAGATGGGAAAAGTGTGTGACAGTGATGGGAGACTACGTTGAAACAAAAGTAAGCTTCTATCTGTATTAGAAGTCCTTATACCGAAAAATTCACCTTATTTATTGAATGACCCTCGTAAATATTAGGCGGAGTCATAAGAAAATATGTTTTCGGTTGTCAACTTTATTCTTAAAAAGATAATTCATTTATGTTGTGGTAGGATCCACCTAATCTGCATAGGTGACTACCGACTATATAAATAATGGTTGGTACCGGAAGACGAGGGGGAAATCACGAGATCCAACTAGAGACTCTGACCGACTGCGACTTAGTCAACACATTCTCCAGGAACGTCTTCCCAGAAATATACAGAAATACTATATGTAAATATTGTGTACATTTTCTTGTTATAATACATTCTTGTTCTAAGTACATTTCGTGTTGCATTATTATTCCATGCATAGGTCGAGATTCAACAATGAGTCAAGACTCAACAATTTATATATTTGCCATTATTTGCAGCGGCCTTTTGCCATTTACCAGACAGCTCTTCGATATCTTGAGTAAAATACGCAGATTTTGTCATGAAAACGTTTTCAACGAACTGTTTAATATGAATTTGATTGGAGCAAGTTTTTCATATCAAGACGTTTCGCAGTGATCGAAAACATAAAAAAATCATTTACTTTAGGTGAAAGGAGCAGGTGAAGTAGAACAGAGAAAAGGGGTTCAATAATATATCCTGTGTCATTCTCCCTGCATTTTGTCTAAGAGGAAGATAACATTTTTTTTATTTACCAGGGCACTGACAAACCAAACAATTTATAGACACGTTGTAGCTGCTATACGTATAAATGTGCATTTAGTGTATCATTGCTTTTAAGCATCTAAACAAATAGTACCTTATCAGTATCATCACGTGCATAATATAACACTTGCTTCTATTGAATTCCGATGCCTGGTTTTGGAGATTTATTCTCGTCAGCCTACAGCCTTTGCGTTTGAATACTGTTTGATGTAACCTATTTTTTTATCCCTTCTTATGATATATTTTAAGAAGGATTAGTTAAGGTGATACGTTCATTATTACAGTTGGTTTGGTTTGAGTTGTTTGTTTAACGAAATATCAACTCTTTATGCGTCATTTAATGCCGAAATTTTATTTTCTTCTGTGCGTTGTTTGGTTGAGTTTGTTTAGCAGCATATCAAGTGATTATTTAATAATGAAATGTAAATATTTTGCACGAAATTTCATGCTTTCAGATATTTTGTACATAATTTTATACTTTCAGAATAAATGTATCTTTTATTATATTGTTTGTAGATAATAAAATGCATTGTTGGTAATTTTACTATAAAAAGATTTTACTATAAAAATGTATTGTATATGATTTAGTATTGAATTGATTATCATTATCATACTTTAAAAAAGTATTGTTGCACATTCTATGATTAAAAATGTACAGCTGATTTTTTTTGGGGGGATCACTATTTGCCTATAGCTGAGGCTCTAACCGTTGCTGCCACCCCGGTCAGAGTGGATCTTGGAACAACAGTAGATCAGTGCTGATTCTCTGCTCCTCAAACCCTCCAATCTCTCGATCAGAGGCTTTGGGGATTTTTTAATTAATTGCTGGTAATTATTTTCCAATCAGGTATCGCTGGTAATTTTTATAATTTATTTTATATTTTCATGTTTTGACCCCAGTTTGGGAGTTCCTCATTTGACCATACGTGGAAAACTGACAGCTGCTAACCCCCTATAATTTCATTTGGTTCTCCAATTATTCATGATACAAGCCGCAACTTTAAATATAGAAAACAACAGAAAATGTGTGATGGCTAATATATTAGATTAGTTTCTTCACAAAAGCAGAAAAAGGACTGTGTCTTTTAGTTTGAGTTCATTGATTGGGCTAATATTTAACGAAATAAGTATTGAATATTATTTCTGAATAGAACGTGCAGCTCTCTTATGAAAAAATCTGGCAATAAATGAAAAAGAAAAAAACAAAACAAGAACAACAAGAGTTGACATGTAAACCTTAATAAAGAAACAATGTTTTTGTTTTATTGTTATATTTTCAGCCTTGACATTCCAAGTCAAATCAGCTCATTGAATGATTGTGTGGAATTCTCTCACTTGACGTTTGATTATATCTGCCTGATCGACCTTGAAGTATTCATAGGTAAACATCAAGAAATTTTTCGATTGATTGATTTCTCACCGAATGCAAAATCTAGGAAATGTTTGAAGTCAATTGCCAGAATGACGTCACAGATTCACTTTGGAATCTAGCGATACGTAGGGCGAGCAAATGAAACAAATAGAGTTCAGAATGTCATGCATTGATGCTTTCCCTTGAAAAGAATATAGATACATGCTCAAACAATTTGATATATATATATATATATATATATATATATATATATATATATATATATATATATATATATATGTATGTATGTATATATATACTACTACTACTACTACTACTACTACCAAATAATAATAATAATAATAATAATAATAATAATGGACTCTCTCCTCGGTTTCGAGGTATGAGGATCTGACAGCTTAATTGATTCAGTTATGAAATGTTGTGCGATAAACTTAAGGAGGCCACATATGGAGCAAGAGTGAGGATTGTGGGATGCGATCACTGTTAGGTTGGCTGACTTTTTAGATCTTGCTCTCGATTCTTGATCACGATTCAGACAAGCATATAAGCATATTGAAAACTGCTGAGCCCACTAAAACACGTTGATCTCCATTCTATCCGCTCAAACGCTAAGTGATCATGGGTGTTATATGGTACATTGACAGCTGACAAGTTTCTCTTCAGCTTGTCTTTGTGTCTTAGCCATGGGCGTACTATACGTACATACATACATACATACATATATATATATATATATATATATATATATATATATATATATATATATATATATAGTTCTTGATATATAAAAGTATATATCGTTATCGCATATATTTCTCAATGGTATTTATTCCCCATTATTTACCGCAATTATTTTAAGTCATTTTTATAAAATATATTTTATATTCTCTAAAAAGAATGTTAAACATAAAAATGTCTCAAAATAATTGTCGGACTTTGTCCATTTCATAATGTGTGACGTCATTTGTTTACATTTGATAAGCAGTAAATTCGACCTTGCCAGCCGAACGATACTCTGTGTCCGAATCGGTTAAAAGGTACCTCAGGCTATATGACGGTTCCGTATAGGATACAGGTTCGAATCCTCTCGGAGGACGATTATTTTCTATGTAACTTTCTCGGACATTAAGGCCAGTAAATTTTGTTTAATACTGTTTATTATAAACAGAGCATTTACTTAAATATTTGTATCTATATAAAGAATGTTAAATATAAAAATGTCTTAATATATATATATATGTGGGTGGGCATGATTGCAGAGTTCTTCATTTTTTTCATTTGGCGTTTTTAAAATATTTCTTTTACTTACGTTTTCTTACGGTTTTCTTTTGAGTTTTGACACATATCCTTTTCAATTTTTAATTTCATTCAATAGAAAAGAGTGTTACTGATGGATCATGCTTAGAGATCGCCAGACATTGTTTCTCTCCAAGTATTTCTAGTATCTTTAGTCATCTTTATAAAGTAAAGTTGTTTTCCATAAAGTCTGTTTATTCTCCATCGTCTCATCATTGTTTCTCAGTTATATTTCGAATAGCCATTTTTGATCATGCCACATGTTTTACCGCTAGAGTTAGACTTTGCCGTTTTAGCACCGATTTTCCGAGAAGGTTAATTCTAGATTCTGTTTTCTGTCAAAATATATTGAAAATATTACAAGAAAAATAACTTTAAAATACTCTTTCCTATCTTGAATGCAATATTGTTTATTCCAAGCAGATTAATTCTAGAAATTATTGCTTCTTTTTTCTGTTTTCATAATACTTTTTGATTACTTCTGTGTTTTTGCGGATGTCACTGTCATGTTGGTAGAGGGGGTGTGAGAGAGAGATAGTATGTGCGTGTGTATTTACTTGTGCTGATGAGTTTGTGTTCATATATATATATATATATATATATATATATATATATATATATATATATATATATATATATATATGTACACAAACCCATCAATAACGTCGATTTTTGAGTGTGAGCATATAATCGATGTTATTGATTTAGTGTGAATGTATGTGATTGTATTATTTAACAAATGTTCACCCTATTTAAGGTCCAAAAATAATTAAGTATAGATGTGTTAGATAATGAGGTTTTTGAATGGAGGAGTGATGGAGAAAGAAATGAAGGTTATGAAGATATTTAAGAAGGATAAAGGTTGACCCTAGATTGAAATGATCCTCTCGTGCGTCTATTCTATTTAAAAAAAATAATGGTAATCTGAAAGAAGCAGCCAGAGAAGAACTTACTTCTTAGCAATCGAATAAAATCACAAGACGCGGACGAATCGACCGTGTGTACAGTCATAGTGTGTCTTAGACATAAATGTATGAATATTTATCAGAGAATTAGCAATAGAGTAGTGATGTGTTTACGGCCTTTCGACTATGGGAATGGGTTGGTAAGTAGAACATTTTGAACTCTCTTAAGAGGAGGGAAATGAGGATTCATTATGTCCTATCTACCTATAGCGGCAATAATCCTTTTTTGGATCTGATTCGACTATTAAATAGAACGTAACGGGAAGAGTCAGGTAATTTTTCTCCCGGGTAGATAGAACAAGGATTAATAATAATACATGCGTACAAGGAACAACAGGACAACTGGCATCTGCGATTAGCATTATAAGTTAACTTACGTGCATATAGATAAGAAAGAAAATGAATTTTGTTACCTGATTGGTACTCTCCCATATTACCTTGCATTAGACAGTAGTAATATATATATATATATATATATATATATATATATATATATATATATATATATATATATATATATATATATATATACATACATACATATATATATATGTGTATTTAGGCAGCAATCCTTCTTTCAAGCACATTTCATTAAAAACGACTGACAAGGTGCTTTTATTTAGTTTTTTATATAATTTCTCGTGCGATCTAATAAAGTTTTTCTTTTCAGAGGATAAATGATATAAAAATTGTCCGAATGTTCTTTTCCGAGCGCTTTCGGCTATACTTTTAGCCATTATCAAGGATTGTATTTCAACTGTTAGAATTAGAAATAGTTTGTGTGTGTTTTATAAAGTGATTCATTTTTTTTTTTTTTGTTTCAAAACACGGTCAAGATATTATGTCCATGTTCAAAGTTAATATTATTAAGGGTTGGTTTGTTTAATTTTATAAGTAAGGTTTCCATTATTTTTAGCCTTTTTTTGCAAGTGGATGATGCTATTATATTAGTGTTGTCGACAAGTATATTCCGAATAGTGTCCGGTAGGTCTCCATGAATATTTAAATGAGATCTAATTGAGCTATTGTCAGAAAGGTGTAGGGTTAATCTGCGTGTTAAACGATTTGTAGTGTGGCCTATATAATTATTTACGAAAGTTGATTCTTGAGAAATACAATTCCTTAATGGACATTTGAATTCGTAAATAATATTTGCTCTATTTAATTTTGTTGTAGGAGCTGAATTATTATTTTTAACTATAAGGTTACAAGTTTTAAATTTTTTATAATAAATAATTAATCTAATTTTTTGCTATTATCAACTGGTGCTATGTATTTTTTTATAATGTTATTCATTCGGCATTCATCCTGTTTGTAGTTATCGTTAATCTGATTTTTATAAAAAATATTAATATTATTGTTTATGTTTCGATTCTCGCCGTTGCTATTAGTTACTTTGGACAAGAAACGCCTAATGTGGAAATCCAACAGTTGATTAGGAAATCCGTTATTGATCAGCGTTTGCTTTATATTTTTTAATTCATTAAAGGAAAGCGTGCGTGAAGATGATATATATACATATATATATATATGTGAAACAGCCTGTCGCCTCTGAGTGTTGACTTCAATGTTCACATTTATATATATATATATATATATATATATATATATATATATATATATATATGTAACGTAAATCATTCAAACGAAAAACAAATATTGAAGCTAGTTATATGGCGAGAATCACTCTCACAAATTTAATTTATGTAACGTTACATAAATTGAATACGCACTACAAAACCGATATTAAAATAACCTGATCCTAAGTGCGAAATTCCTGATAATAATTGTGACAATACTATTATTATTGAACAATTTAGTTCATGCCACTTTTCTCCAGTACAAGAACGCACATTTTTCAAATTTAAAAAAATTCAACCTCAGCGTTGTGTCTGGAGCGCTCCAAAATTATTCTTACATTTAACAATATCACATTACTAAAAAAGCACTCTTTCGGACCACAATATCTTTCGATGTCGCATTACTATTCGGAGTTTAACAAAAACACACTAATATGTCTACCTGAGGATGGTCGTTCGGAACGACTGAAAGCCCGGCTCGTACAAAAAAATAAGACCAGATAAGCCCGGAATTTATGAACAAGGATCGCACCATTCATTAACAGATTCGAAGTTGGTTGTAATTTATTATTAAATATTGTTTGTGAGAGTGATTCTCGCCATATAACTAGCTTCAGTATTTGTTTTTCGTTTGAATCATTTACGTTACATAAATTGAATACGCACTACAAAACCGATATATATATATATATATATATATATATATATATATATATATAGATATATATATATATATATATATATATAAAGGTGAACATCGAAGTCAACACACAGAGGCGACAGACGGTTCACCTTTATATATATATATATATATATATATATATATATATATATATATATGTGTGGGTGAACATTGAAGTCAACTCTCAGAGGGGACAGGCTATTTCATGCTGGATGATTCCGTCGGAAACACACACACACACACACACACACAAACACACATATACATGTGTATATATATATATATATATATATATATATATATATATATATTATATATATATATATATATATATATATATATATATGTATATATATATATATGATGGACTCTCCCGTCGAACTCGACGTATGAGGGCCAGACAGATCAGTTCCCAGAAACTGAAAGCCCGACACCCACACAGGATTTGATTATAGTGGTGAAGGCTTTGTGCAGGGCCATCCACACTTTCTGGAGGGATGAATACAAGGTCCCCAAACGACCTTCCGCAGGTTTTGAATTCAGAGTTGTCCTTCTCCCAGTTGCCATCCAAGGCTATAGAACCCAGTCTGTCCTGCTATTTACCCATAGTTGGAGGGAGAAGCAGAGGATTCACACCTTTCCCAAGGGTGTTAGCACGTAAGTGAATGTAATGGATTCGACTGGAATTCGAACTCGGCTCTCCGATTCCTCAATCCAAGCCGTTGAATATATATATATATATATATATATATATATATATATATATATATATATATATATATATATATATATATATATATATATATATGGAAATTGCGTTCAAGCAGGAAACAGATTTTCAATACTTGGTGTTGAATCCATTTACAGACACATTATTCCTGATATGGAGCAATATTATACATAAATCTAGCATGCCTTAAAACTATATATATATATCTACTCCTCTTTGGCAAAGAAGCTTTAATCAACACCGAAGTGGTTAAGCACCTTACATCCCATGATCTGCTCTCCGACAAGCAATATGTTTTCCGCTTTGCCCGTTCTACAGCTCATGTGCTTACGACCATCACTGAAATTGTTTACCAAGCCCTTCATAATAACGGAGACGCTCGTCCGTGGCTCTAGATATCTCCAATGCGCTTGATAGGGTTTGGCATGCTGGTCTTCTTTGCAAGCGTCAGGGTTATGGAAGTTCAGGTCGATTGTTTGTCTTAATACAATCATTCCTGTCAAACTGTCTATTGAAGATCGTTCTCAACGGATTCAACTCCAGCTCCTATCCCACAAACACAAGTGTTCCCCTAGGGTCCATCCTAGGCCCTACTCTGTTCCTTATCTTCATCAACGATCTTCCTGACATCATACATTCCCAAGTAGGCATCTACGCGGACGACACTACAATTTACTCCTGCCTCAAAAACGAATCTAGTGTCATTGACAAAACTAACCTGGCCGTTCCTCTCGAAAAGGACCTCCAATCGGTTGAGAACTGGGGCTCAAAAACAAAACTGTTCTCTATTACTCATCACAGAGAACCATCCCTGTCCCCCATTAGAATTTCTGACGCTCAACTTCTCGAGAGCTCCTCTTTGAGACTAATCGGTCTCGCATTGACTGCTGACCTGAGATGGAACATATATATCGAGTCAATAGCTTCGTCCACCGCAAAGAAAGTTGGTTCCCTGTGCCGCGCCAGGAATTTTTTTTCGCGGGAGTCGATCCTTCAAATCTACAAATCAACCATTCGCCCTTGCATGGAATATTGCCGCCATATATGGTTCGTGCCCCTTCTGTTTATCTCAAGGTTCTTGATAAGATCCAGAGACGCATATGCAATGTAATTGGCCCTGATCTGGCATCTCGTCTACAGTCGCTCTCTCACAGACGTGCCGTCGACTCCCTCTGTCTTTTTATACAAATACTTTCATGGCAACGGCTCCGATAAGATGCTTTCCCTGGTTCCCAGACTTCAAGAATTTAAGCGTTCAACTCGGCTGGCATCTCGCTCACACCCTTTCACTGTCGAAACTGTTAACTATAGCCGTCTCTTCTACTCCAATAGCTTCATGTCTCGCACCTCTCGCCTGTGGAACTCCTTCTCCTTTTTCTGTTTTCCTGGTAGCTATAATCTCCAACTATTCAAATGTAATGTCAATCGACGTCTCCAGTTGCCTTGATCTATCTCCTAACCTTCTCTTCATCCTTTCCTCTATCACTCCTATTTGCTCTCGCTCCAACTCTCTGTACCCTTTGCCTGCTAGTAGCTTCCCGCCTTGCTTGGGGTGAAACGCTTAATATATATATATATATATATATATATATATATATATATATATATATATATATATATATATATATATATATGATTATATATATATATATATATATATATATATATATATATATATATATATATATATATATATATATATATATGATTATATATAATGATTTTTTCGAGAATTTTCGAAGGATGCTCGGGAAAAGTAATATATTCATTTATGTTTGATATTTTTATCATTATTATATTTATTATTTTTTTTATTAAGAGCCCCTTTATTAGACTAACTAATTTGAAATTGTGTTGATTTTTCCTGCCAAAAATGACAGGCAACATCATTCAATTTGCTATATCACACGATATACAAATTTCCACACTTTAAGTAAAAAAAATTCTTGGATGGGCCAGTCTAATACTTACTACTATCCCTTCAATTATTCCTTCTTCCCTTTCTTTTCATTGCCATTTCTCCCTATCCCTCTCTATTTCACATTTTCAAAAGAACTTTACAATCTGTCGCTTTCCTTCTACCTCTCCCTCTTTCTTCTCTTCTCTCTCGTTTGCCTTTCCCCCTGTCAATCTAGTATATCTGTCCGGCGAAATTATCCCCATTTATTTAAAGCTGAAGTGAGGAATATATAGAGATATTCATATAGAGAGATATTCACGAAATAAATTTGAACCCAAATGCTCCTTGGAATTATCCCTACCAGTCACAAAATGGTAATGTAATATATATATATATATATATATATATATATATATATATATATATATATATATATTGTTGTAACCTAGGAAATGTTACTGAATGAGGAATAAGCAAAACGGAAGTTGGAAATAAAATGGTAATCTTTATAACATCAACAAAATACAATACACGCCAGCGGCGTGAAGTAGGCAAACCACTTTTAGTAGTGTGACAACTTATATAGCATATTACCCGCACTTACAATATTGTCCAAAGTATTTATGAGGATTAGGACATAACCATTAGTTTTCATAGGTACCGTATATAACACACACACATATATATTTTTTTCTTGAGTACTTTCGAATATTGCTCATTAGTTTTCAAGGACTGTTATTTTCCAAACACAGGACGTGTTTGGAAATTTAAAAAAAATACCTTCCCAATATTATAGATAAACATATGCAGCAGTCTACATACTTATTTAAAAACAAAACAAATGTCCTTGATAATGGGTAATAGAATAGTTGAAATCGCTCGTATATATATATATATATATATATATATATATATATATATATATATATATTTCATCAGTTCTTACACTATTTATGTACAGAAAAAAAAGATTCATACAAACACAAGAAGAATTGAATAAAAAGCATAACAGCAGTATATTGCCAGTCGTCTTTATTGAAACATTTATAAAACAGCGATTGCTACTCAAATACAAAATTACATATATACATACATATATATATATATATATATATACACACACACACACACACACACACACACACACACACACACACACACACACACACATATATATATATATATTCAATTCACATCGACGCACTATTTTCAGGGCGGGGAATAACATTTTTCTTACTTATGAGCGCATAAGCGATTTTCAACCAAAATTTTTCTGAACGCTTTATATTAACTGGAAATATTACTCCGCATATTGTGTTTCATTGTATTAATAAATCTAAATGAATAATATCCCAATGCTCACACCACCCGCACATAATTACTTTGCTTTCATGGAACTCATGTTTTTGGGATCCGTTGAGGAGATTTTCCCTTATAGGTCCACTGCCTTTTCCAATGAACATTATCGTATGTTAGCCATTTTTTATCACTTGTTATGATCTAATATAAGGAACCGTTCCTTTCATTGTTCTATCGCGAAATGACAAATACCTGAGAGGAAAAGTTCTTTTGAGTAGTATACATGAACTCTTTTCTTCAAATAAGAGTTATCGAATTCGCATCTGTGTATATATTTATTCGGTGAGTTAATGAATTCACCCGCAATAAAGTTCGGCGAGCTAGTGAATTAATCGGCGATAAATTTCGGCCAGCTACTAAAAGTTTTGTCCACAAGCTTCTGTAAGGTAATAAATTCATCATTCGTGGATAGTTTGCTAGCTTGTGAATTCGTCTCAGAGAATGTTAAGAGAACTATCCTAAAGACAATTTCACGGGCTAGCACGTACGTTTGACACAAACTTTGTAAAACTGACAAAGTTGTTTGAAAGCTTGGTAACCTAATGAATTTTGAAACAGACGAGGGGTTGTGCTGTCGCTGTACAACCCTACATTTGGCCACTTCGTATGGCGAAATAGATAAAAGAAAAACTCCTGTTCATGAGACACTACTAAATTTGAGGTAGTCTGAAAGACCGCGATATATATACATATATACGATTTATTTTTTTAACTTTATATTTGACGGATACTCATATTCGATTCGGAATGGTTTTTTGTAATTAAACAGTATCTTGATGCAAAATTTACTGGACTAAATATTCAAGGAATCTTGTGATAAAAACACGCGTCCCTCGGCAGGATTCGAACGTGCATCTTCTATGGCGATCTGTCTTTCTATCTGACCGTTCGGTCACGTAGTACTTTCAGTCAAACAAAGCCCGAATAGCGTATTTTCATCAGACACTCTCAGCAGATTCTTGAAACATCCATATCTGCTCCGTATCGTATCCTAACGTAAACAAAGACAATCTATTTTAGGAAATGGATTAAGCCCGACATATTGTTATTTTTAATGTATTTTGTTTAAGCGTTATTTTTTATGGATACTCATATTCGAGTAGAAGATCTGTTTTTTAATTAAACAGTACTTTTTATCCAACTATATCTATTTTTAGACATTTAAAACAACATGATGCCCGCGTACTCAATTTCGGAAAATCCTTGTTGACAACACAATTATACTTAAACATGAAAATAATAAACAAAAATTAAA
>OZ038476.1:144452036-144622036 GCA_964036315.1 Acanthosepion esculentum | reverse complement strand
TTTTTTGATAATAAATACAAAGATGAAATTGTAAACCTAAAATCAACATTTGAAAAAATCTCAACACTAAAATTCACTTATGAACCTAGAGTACATAACAGCACCCCATTTCTTGACGCTGAGATACAGGTAGAATCCAACGAATTTACCACTTACTCGTATAAAAAACGACTAATATATATTCTAAACTATGATAGCCAATGATCGGAAAGATATAATTTAGCACTGATAACTACCTTCGTAAATCGAGTATACAAAAATTCCTCTTCCCAAAGAATATTTCTAGGTGAACTAAAACACATAAAGCAAACACTTGTCGCAAATAATGTTCCCACTTACATCACTGATAAGCAAATAAAATTATTCTTTCTAAAATACACGACTCCCGTAACAAAAATACAAAACCGCAAAACATCAATATATTTTGTCTGTATTTCTGAGATGACGTATTATGTACATTATTTACATTATTCCGTCTTTTGTCCTCATCTTTGTCGCCATATTTATTACAACGTTTCGGCCGTTGTACACTCCGGCCTTCTTCTGGTGGTTGGAATGTCGAACTGAACTCTTTATTTGGCTCACTTTGGTAGACTGTTCTAGTTCTATACCCGGTTAAGGCAGTGAAGAACTTTCTGAGGGAAGAATTAACAGGAGATAACTGATAACTGACATCCATTAAACATGGCACGTCGAACGAGCCTGTTCATTACCTAGATGGGTGACCGCTTTTGTATACAAGGTGCGTGTAAGCTTGAAAGTGTGGGTGGTTTTATGGATAAAGGCTGTGAATTGTTAATCGGAGAGCCAAGTTATAATTCGTTGAGTTCATTTTATTCACTTACACGCAAATATAATGGGGAAAAGCATGAACCCACATCTTCTCTGCTAGCTGTGGTTTAATTATTAAGACTTGTATCACTGAATCCTTATTATCTATCCCACCAAATTCTTACAATGTAAACATATTTTATGGCTTTAAATAAATTTCAAGTGGTTGATAAGCCGTAACAAAACGAATCAACCAATTATGATAGGTAGATATGGCAAAGTATTTTATGTCAGATGACAAGAAATTTGACATGAAAGGGTTGTATCCGTATATGTTGCGTCCTTTATGTGAAACAGTGCACGATATACGTTCTCGTTTCAGCCGTCAAAACAACTATAGAATAACTAAAAAAAGAGAAAACATTTTATTTCAATAGAGTCTTCAACGTTGAAAGTAAGTGCACGTTACTTGGCCCTGATAGCGTTTCAATCGATGTAAATGTGCAAGATTGTTTCCCAAATGTATAACAGTTCTGTTAAATTCGGAGATGCCAAAATATTGTGTGGAGGCATGTTTTCTGGTGCCTGTTTTTGTCTATTCATTCGGTCACTATGAAAAGTAAATCTGAGCGAGAGCTGTTCAATCCTTACTTTCCCGACTTGACAGAGTTCAAAATCGTTTTATGCAGTATTGTTGGAACCCAGACTCGTATTCCATCCGTAAGAGCCTTTCTCACGGAAGCAATGTCGCAAGCCTTTCTCTGATTTATCGTTACTTCAATAAGAAATTCGTTAGCATCCCACATTCAGACGTTTGCAGCCAAAACTCAATTTGCTCCGTTAACAGACTTGAATCATCTACGTATTCCATTGGTTAAACGGATGTTGCCCTCAAATATCTCCTTTACAAGAACTGCTAATCTGTAACAAAGGCCCACACCAATGCTTCCCTAAACTCTATATTCTTAACCTCTTCAAGTCTATGGTCAATAATTACCTATCCTCCATACTTTCATAATCTACACTTGCTATTCCTCCCCTCTTACCTTCATGTTGCACACTTTGTTTAGTAACCGTCTATATTGAGTGGCTCTTGGGCTTTTTATTATGTGACAATTATTATGAAAATGTATTTTGTCTGGGAGTATATCCTCTCTGGGGATTGATCATTTAAAAAAAAATTATTTCAACCCAAGTAAGGGGATAATGCCACTAATACGCAAGAGGTTACTGGAAGTGAAAGAGAATGTGACGACATTAGAAGGAACCGGAAACCCAATCCTAAAGACAAAGCAACGGATAAACATCTACGCTTGATCAATAGTCGTTGAAAGATGCGTGAACGGGGCAATGGGCGCACCTATCTACTCCCTTTATCTAGATATTTTGTACGACACTGGATGTAAATTTTCCGTAGAATTTTTCAGAATTTGTGAACTTAAATTCATTTTTACCATAATAAATCACTTTCTTCTTTAATCAAAACGGTCTTTGTTAAGTTGAATACTATAAGAAATTTACTAATGCATTGAATGCATTGTTTTTGGAACGAAATTATTAATATAATTTCGCGTTTGAATTTCTAAATATTTCACCTATGTATTTCTTGGAATATTTATGTACAGTTTGGTTTTCAATTTCCTACTTCATGTTTTAAGTTATTATTTTGCTTTGTTTAATTAATTCTGTTGCTATTTTTGAAGGATTTGAGATGAAACTTATATTAGGTTTACTCATAATATTCATATTCATATATTATAATATTCATATGTTATAATATTCATATATTATAATATTCATATATTATAATATTAAAATTCATATATTATAATATTCATGCCATTTTATACTCTTTATCTTTAAAAATATTTTCCAAACATGCTTTGAGTTCATGGGGTCCACACAGCGTAAATATTTCTGTTTAATCGTAGAGAGAACACGATAAAATAGAGTTTAGACAATGTTTCATACTAGTTGCAGTAGATGTGCTGAAAAAAATAAAAAAAATAAATCCATATTTTATTAATATTTTATATCGATATTAAGAAAATAATGTTGCTCACGTTAATTTAGAACTGCATTAAAATATTTGAGCTGCAAAGTTTGTATCATAGGTTCCTTTACTATTTGTTATGTTATGCAAACATACGATAGTACATTTTAGAACGTTCGCATTCTCACAATGAGACGTGGATTCGAATGTCATCATGGTCGATTAGCCAGGAAGGAGATTTCCTGGTATTATCGGAATTGAGTGGTCGATCTCAGCGTGCGGCAAATCTGGAAAGTGGCTGAAAACCATACCACGGCTTAACCCAAGCCTTGTGAATGAAATTGGGTAGACAGAACCCTTGCGGGGCGTGGACAGCTGTTATAGGTCGAAGCCACAAGTCATCGTGGCTGAGGGCTAGAGCGTGCTGGCCTTATTCATATTGTTGATCACGCGAGATAACACGCTCTTTCCCAGAATCTGTAACTAAGGTCTGCCCAGTATAGCTGCAGTATAAACCACGGGTGGGGTCTGTGCGTGTTGAATACACACAAAATGCACCTGAGCAAGCGTCTGCAATAGGGATTGGCTAGCTGCCCTAGTAGACGGTTATTTTCGAATACGAGTGGCCAGCTATACTACCATAGTATATAACAATTTTTTTATGAAGAGTTAATGTTATTAGTATTAGAAGCGAATTTGTAGAAATGGATATTTTTGATTATAAAGCTTTCGTTCTCTGACATTAGATGCTATATTATTTGTGTGCGCACATTACGTTTAACATTATTTGTTTGCGCACATTACAATTGACATAAAATATAACCCAGTCCATAATAAGGGGAAAGTGTGATAAAAGAGGAAAGGGAGAAATGTGAATTGATAAATTCATTATTTATAGATAGTATCTCATAAACAATTAACGCGGATATATCGCCATAACACGCAATAAAACTGACACACACCTATTTAAGATAAACTTCTACACTTCATGCATATATATATATATATATATATATATATATATATATATATATATATATATATATATATTATATAAATTGCTAAAGTTATCTCTCCCACTGTCGCTTAGCAAAACTTAATGACAGCTTCTTTCTCTCTACTTCCCCTTCCCTTCTTTGTTTCTCTCTTCTCCCCCTTCCCTGTCAACATATCACTTCCGTTAAGTTAACCGATTAAATAAGTCAATGTCTGGTCCCTCCTCCCCTAATACTAAGTATGATAGATAGAATATTAAAGTAAACCCTCTCTAAATTCGATCATGTCACTCACACTACACCTCATTACCGTCTCTGTTAAATTACATAAACGTAATACTACCCGTCAAAAGTGTATAGGTTCATTTCAATTTTCATTTATCATTTTTCGTTTCACCGTTTGGAAGTGGAGTCTGATGAGCCAGTGTCCTTTAATAAAGGGCTTGGCGAAATAAATTATTACATGGAGCCTTAAAGCGGTCTGTTTTCCCTTTAAATATATATATATATATATATATATATATATATATATATATATATATATATATATATATATATATATATATATATATATATACAAATATATATATATATAAATATATAAATGTGAACATAGAAGTCAACACTTAGATGAGACAGTCTGCGACACTTTTATATTTACACACGCTCTATCTCTGATATTGAGCACTTTATCCCATAAATATAGCACACTTTAAGACTATATTTCTTCATATACAAATATATATATATATATATATATGAATGCATCTTTCATTGAAAATGCCCGACAAGGAATATTAAATTAATCTTGTATTGATTTTTTCAAGCAATCTAACATATTTTCCTTTTTTCGGATGTTAAGGATTTCCCTTAATTGTAAATGTTCCGAGCTCTTTCGGTTACTTATGTAGCCATTATCGAGGATATGTTTTGAATGATGGAATTCTGTGTTTGGCTGATACATAGCAGTGATACACTGTGCACTTTGAGCGGTTTGTGTGCTCCGTGCCGGTCACGTGCCGTGAGCGGCCAGAGACCAGGGCTTCTATTTTTGAAAAAATCTTCCAGCACGCCATCCTCTTTCCTAAATATTGCGAGGTTGATATTGGAAGAATAAAGAATAAAAAAAGCGTCTCCCTAATGAAGAGCTGTGTATGACGATATGATCTGAAAATGATCCTTGTATTATCAACTAGAATTTTCCTTAAATGTTTTCAATGAGTTAATAAATGTTTATCAATAGTACCCTCCTGCGACAGATAGTATGTAATACAACTAGGCAGTGATGTAATAGTATGTCCAATATATTTCATTGGTTTATGACAACATAGGCCAGTGGAATTTGTACTCTATATTGGTCACAGCTATAAACATTTATTTTCGGAAGTTATTACAGAAATATAGTGTATAGTAATTTTCCTTATAGCAAATTCATGCTTATAGTTAATGTTCATTTGGTTGCAATAAAATATATTGATGTTTTGCGGTTTTGTATTTTTGTTACGGGAGTCGTGTATTTTTGTAAGAATAATTTTATGTGCTTATCAGTGATGTAGTTGGGAAAATTATTTGTGACCAGGATTTGCTTATGTGTTTTAGTTCACCTAGAAATATTCTTTGGGGTGATGAATTTTTGTATACTCGATTTACGAAGGTAGTTATCACTACTAATTTATATCATTCAGGTCATTGCCTATCACAGTTTAGAATATATATTAGTTGTTTTTTTTATACGAGTAAGTGGCAAATTCGTTGGATTGTAGCTGTATCACAACGTCAAGAAATGGGATCTTTTTAGCAGTGTCTTTACCTCTTCCATTACTCTCTCAGTCTCTTTCACAATCTCACTCACACACTAAAACAATATATATATATATATATATATATATATATATATATATATATATATATATATATATATATATATATATATATATATAAAAACAAAGAATTGTACCCACGGAAGAAGAAAATAGATTTACATAGAATGGATTTCATTACTTTCCTTTGAAGGTGAACTTTGACGAAAAGCAGGATACAATCAAAGACACATTAGTAAATAGCGAATGAGGAGAGGAAATTGCAATACGATTAAAATATATTTTAATTATAAATAAATTAATGACTAAAAACAATCTACCTTAATCGTATTCCAATTTTCCCTCTTTATTCTCTATTTATTGTATCGTTGATAGTTTCTTATCGTCAACGTCCCTTGAAAAAGTGTTGGCAGAAGGGGGCCACTCAAGGTAAAATAGTGACGTCAATCATATATATATATATATATATATATATATATATATATATATATATATATATATATAGCATAATGAGAAGCCACGTGTACTTTCTTGATCGGGGCAGATCTGAAATATCATATATATATATATATATAAATATAAATAAATACTTTCACAAAAAAAATTCAATTTTTTTAATTTGAAACTTTTCAGTTGTTTTCTCCATATTTTATATATATATATATATATATATATATATATATATATATATATATATATATATATATATATATATTGGAAAACATTGGAGAATAAACAAAATAAAAATTATATATTGATTACTGATGAAAAAATTCCACCGTTTTTTGTTCAAATCAGATTATTGTGAATATCTGATTTTACAAACGCTGTGAATCAGAAAAGGTGGCAATAATGTTCTGTTGTGAACGTTTTCAGCTGTCAGTCGATGACTGCTCGATCCAATAGTCTTGACACCTAGAAATTGTATTATAGTGAACATAACACAAAGACCGAACAGACTGATGTCTTTTGTTCGAAGAAATAAATGTTTATATAATTCTGTTTCAATCTGTCTGTCGATGACTTTCAGTAACAATGTATTCTGCAATTTTGAAATTAAAAAAAAAAAAACAATTATAATCATAAGCATTTTCGGGATTTCATAAACTTTCTTTTCAAGGATAAAATAATTGCTTATTTTGAATACATTGAAGTCAAGTTATAATGTAAATATAGCAAACGCTTGGATCATAAAATTGTGCCTATGATTATATTATACTGGTATCAGGATCATTTTGAAAACTAAAGTAAAAACGCTCAACTATGTAATTCATGCAGTCATGTACACATATTATGCACCAAGGTAATTTTCGCTTTGAAAGGCATTTAATGCAAAGCTTATATAATCACTAAATCTAGGTTCCTCCATTGTTATTATTATTATTATTATTGTTGTTGTTGTTGTTGTTATTATTATTATTATTATCATTATTATTATTATTATTTTTATTTCCTTTGTTATCTGGCGTTTACACATTTATTTCCGGGTCCCGCCCAGGGACCAAAGGTTAGAAATGGCATCATGACAATTTCCCCTGATAAAAAAAAGTGCGAGCTGTATTTGTGAGAACAATTTTTGTATTACTTTGAGGGATGAGCAAAGGGAATCTCTTCAGTTAGTCTACTGGAATATTTTCCAACCAATGCTAGGGCTCCAACTACAACAGGGATTGTTGATGTTCGCATGTGCCACATTTTTGAGATTTCGATGTCAAGGTCCTTGTATTTTAACAGCTTTTTGAATATCTTCAAAGATACATTGCAGTCTGCAGGGACTGCCATATCAATAAGGAGGCACTTATTTTGTTTGTGGTCTTTAATAACAATGTCTGGGCGGTGGGCTTTGATTGTTCTGTCAGTGTGTATTGTGTAGTCCATAGAATTGTAACAGGTCCTATCTCCGTAACCGGGTCTGGCTGGTGTTCGTACCAGTTTCTTTCAGTTTCCTTCCCGGAGAAGTTGTAAATTTTCCAGCGCAGATATTGGCCCACTCTGTCATGCCGGGTTTTATATTCAGTTTTATATTCAATATCGTGCAACCTGATACAAGATGATCAATGTTTTCTGGATATTTATCACAAAATCTGCATTTTGGGCTTACACAGTATTTTAGTATATGTGCTTGATAATTCCAAGATAACAAGCATTGGTCCTGTGCAGCAAGGATAAAACATTCATTTTCAGCTTTCAACCCTGCACTACGTAGCCACCGATGGGTACGGTTGCTGTCTACGTCAGCTTGTTTGGTACGGGTAGAGTATTGGCCATGAAGCGGTTTATCTTGCAATTGTTTCTGTATCTGGTCGGTCGCATTTGTTTTCGCTTTCTTTTTTAAGTATTTTGCAGCTTCAGCCGGTGTACTGTGCTTTACTTATTATTATTATTTCCTGGGGGTTCTGTTGTATACACATTTCCTTCAGGTTCTCAATTAGAGATTTAAGGTCAAAAATGGCTACATGACATGCCACTGATCATTTTTTTGTAAAAAGAGGAAACCCCCAAGTCCTACTATCAGACACATGTTTCGTGAATAAAGCTCTTCGGAATGTGTAAGCTGTACTTGTGAATACAACTTTTGTATTTCTTTAAGGCATGGGCTACCAGGAATCCATTCAATGTTGTTATTATTATTGTTGTAAAAGTACATACTTATACTGACAGAGAGAATACCTGCAGGTGGAGATACGTTGATTCAGAGTGAGAGATACGGAGACAGTACACAGGTTGTTCACAGAGAGTTATACGAGAGTCCAGCGAGAGAGATAATTACGGCTTCACTTACAGAGAGTTGTACATATACTTTCTACTAACCCGCATTACTGGACTACTAATCTTCACTTCAAGTCTGTATTCTTACGTTTAATACACTTATTTTTTTATCTCAATTATTGGCGCTGGTTATTTATTTGTGCAGGATTCCATTCCCGGAATCCACAACAATTATCATCTTTATCATCATTATATTTCGATTTCTGCTATGTTCACACTGCCTACCAAGTCTATGGGAAGACCTAAGTCAGGTAATGGTGTGTTTTTATGGATACATTTCATGATTTGTTTTTGTAACTTCCATAATATCACTAGTGTTTATCATTATTATTATTAATGTATTATTCCCTTTGCTTTCTGGTGTATACTCTTTTCTTTCCGGGTCCCAATCAGAGACCTAAGCTCAGAAATGGAATCAGGACATTTTCCACTGAGAAGTTTTGAAAAAAACATAGTACATATTTTACATAGAAAATCAGTTCGTAAGGTGTGAGCTGTACTTGAGTGTACAAGTTTTTGTATTTCTTTAAGGCATGGACTACCAGGAATCCCTTCCATAAGTCTATCGGACACTTTTCCAACCAATCCGAGGGCTTCAACTACAATTGGAAGTGTTAATGTCCTCATCAACTACATTTTTGAGATTTCGATTTCAAGGTCCTTGTATTTTGATAGTTTTTTGAAGAACTTCAACGATACATTATCAATTAGGAGGCATATTTTGTCTTTGCAGTCTTTAATCACGATATCAGGGAGATTAGATTTGATTCTTTCTGTCAGTGTATATTGTAAAGTCTCATAAAATTGTTACAGGTCCCATCTTTGTAAGCGGGTTTGGGCGGTGTTCATAATTATTATTATTATTATTATTATTATTATTATTATTATTATTATTATTATTATTATTATTATTTCCTTTGGTTTCAGGTGTGTACACATTTCTTTCCGTGTCCCGACCAGAGACCTAAGGTCAGAAATGGCATAATGACATTTTATTCTAACTAGTTAAAAAGACAACATATTTTGTCAAAAGACAACATATTTTGCATAGATAAAGCCCTTCGTAAGGTGTGGGCTGTACCCGTGAGAACAATTTACAGGTCTAATTTATTATTATTATTATTATTATTATTATTATTATTATTATTATTATTATTTCTTTGTTCGTTATTCCGAAGCTTATTACATGTATATATCTAAGAACCGTCTTTGACATCACCTAAATTATTAGCAATATTATTTCATATAATTTTGAAAGTGAAATGAAAACAAAAAAGTATTTGGCTGCATGGCCCCAAACAAGTTCAATCGATTTAATGCCGCTGATTGCAATTAAACCCAGAAATGGCCGACCGGTATTTGACCATTACGATGCTATAAGACGCCACACAAGCCCAACACGAATAATAAAATTCGAAAACAACCAGAAGAGAGGGGATCAGCGTAAGTTATCCTATGCAGGGCACTGAATACATTTCAAAAGCACACACAAAATGTATATCTTGTTATAATCAATGTTATATATGCTGGTTCGAGGAATAAAAGAAACAAGTGACAAAATTATAAGTAATGATTCACAAGGAAACATTAACTGATTCGCGATATAGACTTGTATAGACAAGGCAATTATTACAATCTATTTCCATAGATTAAATAAATTATACTGCTCAAAATTTTCAGAAGATTATTGTTGTGAGGCCGATACTTCCCTACATCATGGACTCTCCCAGTACTATAATATTATGTGAATCATGGGAGTAGCACCAGTAATGCGCAGCCGCGTACGATACCAATATCGGACAACACTGGATAGTAAGCTCTGCTTACACTATTCTTTGTAACTTTTCTGTTTAATATATCTTTCTTACCTCTAACCCGTGTTCCGCGTTTTCCTTCCGTGGCCCCTACTTCGGGTCCACATCAATTATTGAGACAGACACCTGAAAAAACCGGTGTGTACGACTGCCCAAACGTTTTAACGGGAATGGTAATATTGGGAGTTTCCCAAGGAAATATTTTTCATTCATTAACCAAGCAGTCAGTATTGCTGTCAGTAGAAATTTGTAGAATCTTTCTCTTAATTCACGTTTTAGGAAAATACGTCTCTTAAGTCCAGTCGATGTTATAGCGCTTTCATCAACTGATGAGAGATTTTGTTTCGAAACTTTTGACTAAAGTAACGAGGAACGTTTGATTGTGCCATTTATTATTATTAGAGTTATATGTGCTATACATTTTAGTTGTTACTGCTGTTGATAATGTTCAAGTGATAACACCCAAGAAGAGGAGACTAGTCCTAATAAACCTGCGCATACTTAAGGATATTTTATTAACAACGAAAGTACTTTATTAGACTGTAACTTTAAATTATAACTTAAACACTTCGATGTTATTTTTAATCAATTACTTTTTTAAAATCCGGCAATAGTTCTTGTTACTGTAAACATTATATTTAGTGAATAGATATGTTTGAGTAGGCATCATGTTTTTTTAAACAGTGAAACTAATATAAACAGGCCATGAGATTAAAATTCGTATTAAAATAATTGCCTGTCGACAGAAATCTTACATTTTTAATCTGAGAAACAATCTTCAAACCAACGCGATATAATATTAAGCTAGGAGAAGCCATTAGTTCATAGAAATGTAAAAAGTTCATATCAGATTAATAAATCCATTAATTATTTAAAAATTAATTTGTTTACATTTCGATGACGAAAATACATTTAGCAGATAGAATTCGAACGTTGCCTAAGCGTAATGCGCATTTTTGAAAATAAATTAATTGTGTATTTCACTGTCGTAATGGTCTCAATACTGGGTAATGTTCTGTCTTTGAATATAGGCAAATCATACAGGTCTCAGAAGTAGAATGTAGCTGTTGTCATACAATTTTATAATTCTAGCCCCGTCAACGTTAGTACGATCTTATTTCCTGCAGCATTCGTAATTTCACATTACGAGAGATTATCATTAAATATTTTGAATTATTAATATAATATTACATAATTGAATAATAAACTTAATTATGAGTTCATTTTACTTGATTTTCCTGTAAAATAATTAATTTGAATGAATAAGTTTGAAGAAAATGTGTTTCAGTCGGAGAAAATAATTTGTTAAACTCATTTTTATTATTATGCATATGTATGCCTTTATAGCTGGCCACACTTATTCGAAAACACCTGTCAACTAGAGCAGCAAGCCAATCCATTTTGCAGGCGCTTGATCAGGTGCATTTTTGTTTATTCAACACACCCAGAGTCAACCCGTGGTTTATACTGCAACTATGCTGAGCAGACATTAGTGATAAACAATTTCAACAAGGCCAGCACTCTCAAGCAATCGGCCACGGGACTTGTGAGTTCGTTCCATGTACCCAATTTTACTTGGGTTAAGTAGGCGTGGTATGGTTTTCAGGCACTTTCCGGGGGTGCCGGACGCTGGGATCGACCGCTCCTGTCCGATATCATCAGGAAGTCTCTTTTCTGACAAATCGCCCATGGTGAGATTCGAAACCGGGTCTCATTGAACTTTCTAACCACTCGACCATTTGCCCACTATAAAGAAATAAATAAGGCATTTCAAAACTATTTAAACACGTAAATTATTTACGTGTTTAAATAGTTTTGAAATTTACGGTAAATATAATCTGTTGTCAAAATAACACGTTTTATTAACAAAGCTTCTAAGATAATTATTACAATATTTTTTCTCTAGGATGGTCGGTGTTCTGCTGGTAATTTTAAAATTAATTTCGAACAATTATTACTTTTGTTCTGTCCTCGTATTAGATTCCATAGGTGTTTGTACGTCCATTATACTAGACGTAAACTTAAATATTCTCCTAGCATTTCTTGATGAGTCTCAAGTTTGATGACTCGGTCATCAATCAGACTAATTCAATTTCCTTTTCATCAATGTAGGCTTATACAAGTCTAACGGGATTTTAGCCATTAATATGCTGAAAGTACCAAACCGCGATAATTCGCAATATATATAAAGAAGACTATTCGTAATTATATTATTTGCAACGTAACGGCATTATATGTAAATATAAGGACCGCGTATAACATGAAGCTCCTTCATCTAAGCTTAATCATTGCTATAATTATAGTTTGGCGGGGATTCTGATCATTTTAATGATGAAATTGGTAATGTAACTGTAAAAACTATGCTAGCCGTCTCCTCTATCGCCTTTCTCGCTCGAGGAACGCTCTTCCGGTTTCTTGCTTACAAATCAATTTTGATCTTCAACATTGGAAATGCAATCTCCATCGGTATATTCTGTCTTATTAATTCTAGCTCTTTTTTTGTCCTGATTCCTTATAAGTAGTTTTTTTTTCTCATATTTTCTAACACTCCCTAGGCTCTTGCGTCTTAGTAGGTTTATTGCTATGACTGGGGTGAAATGATTAAAAACAGAATCCCGTGTTGCTAGAAAGACATTCATCCACATCTATTAATGTATCTTAAACCATCGAAATAATATATTTGATTAATATTTGCCACACGCCTTAGACAAATATTTCACATATAAATGCTAATCCACTTTGCAATATTGGAGTCCTACTTTCTTGTTTCTGTTTATATATATATATATATATATATATATATATATATATATATATATAATTGCGTCTAGCATGAAACAGCCTGTCGCCTCTGAGTGTTGACTTCAATGTTCACTTTTATATTTATATCTACATACGCTCTATCTCTGATATTGAGCACTTTATCCCATAAATATAGCAAACTTTAAAATTATATTCCTTTATATATATATATATATATATATATATATATATATATATATGTACTTAAAAATCAGGAGGTCAGTTGAATCCGCTATCTTGGTTTCAAACTTACGGTATCCTCAGGGGATTTTTACCAAATGACATCTTAACGCTTTATTAAAAAAATGAAAACTAATGAGCGCTATATTATTTTCAAAAGTAAATAATCAAATGAAAGACGCAAAGAACCTATTAAAAGATATATCCGAAATCTGAAGTCCTTGCTGACATATCAGAAAATTCCTCTTAAGCACATATTATGCTGGACAATAAAAAAGAAAAAAACAAAATAATGTACATTTTTAAAAAAAAACATACAACGTGTAAGGACACGTGCGATACCTTGTCTTCATTAGCCACCGACCAGGGGTGATATCACGGTTTCGGTGGCTATGGCAGGACCGCCACCCCTAGCGCCACCAGCAGCGTTTGCTACCAGGCAGGGTATGAAGATAAATAATTAATCGATCCTATTTGTAAATTCTTGTAATAAAATAAATAAACGATTGTTCTTCGTTGCAGCTTCTATCCGTAATGAGAGTTCCTGAACGCGTTTTGACGTTATTGACGCGCTCGTAAAAACCATTGTAAACGACCACGCAAATATTTCACTCACGCATGTTAGGTCGTGATGTTGCGCGCGTTTTATTTGCTTGTTTTGATCTCGACCAAATCCAACCTGACGCCTGCTGAACTGTTTTTTGAATGTGATGCGAAGCGCTCTTCCATCAACGGCCAGTGATGCCTATTTTTGAAAAGAAGGAAATCACCGAATGTCCCAGAAACCCACGACACCCAATCTCAATAGGCATCACATGACACGTCCAACCGTTTTCCACACATTCGGCACGCAGTGACTCGTACCGGTTTTTCTTTAGTTCGTGCGCCTCCACCCTGTTCTCTTCCCAGGGGACTGTTAACTCTATTAGGAAGACAGTCTTTTTTGAGTTGGACCATAACACAATGTCGGGACTCTTGTTTGTCTGTGCGATGTATATTGGAATATTTAACGATGTCATTAGATCCGCAGAGACCTTCCAACCAATGGCACCACTCAGCAGCTTCATATTGGGGGCTGTTTGTTTTTTCTTTGCAGGGCATTCACCCTCCTTATGGAACGCGATCCTAGGTTCCTTGGCTGCCACCAGCCGTTGGTTTGCTTTCTCACATTGTGTTACTATTAGATCCCTCATCACCTCTAATACCTTGTTGTGTCGCCACGTGTACATCTGTAGCGACAGTGGACAAGCAGAAAGCACATGGCGCAAGTTACCTCGGTCTTTTTTACACGAAAAACAGAGATCTGTATCTGTATATCCCCACATTTTGAGGTTTCTCTCATTTGGGAGAAGATCGTATGTTGATCGAAGAAGGAATCATATCGCCAATGGTTCCATCGCAATTAATGAATTCCACGAAAGTTTAATGGGTTCGATATCATTCCAGGTTGTCCACTTACATTGTTTAGATTGGGTAACAGCAGCAGCTATTCTATGCTCCTCTTCGAATATTTTGACCTCTTCGATCACCATACGCCCTTTTCCCTTTGTTTTCTCCTTGGAGAAGTACTTGTGCGTCGTGTTTCCCAATCCAGCCCGATTATTCTGAATGACGCCAATGATATCTCTGACTCGCAGGCTGGTTTCTGCTTCTTGTGTGGCCTCTGCAGCTGACCACTTTGTACCAGATTTAATTTCTGGATGCACCCTCCGTATGCAATCATCAACTGAGTCCATTATCATCATATGAAGGCGTACCTTGCCAACCTTGTATTCCTCCACCAATGAATGCATAGGAAGCTGCAGGTGTCCGGAGTTGGTATACAACCCAACTTTCGAAAAACAAGGAGGAACTCCAAGCCACTTACGCAGATACTTATTGATTGCTTGCTCAATGTGAGATAATGCAATTTCATACATTTGCAGAGGCCACAAAAGGCGGGGCAGTAGACCATGTTGATAGCACCACGCCTTCATTTTGCCGGGCAGATAGGTTCTATCGATCGAAATTAGTCCCTTTACAGTTGATTTATGAACCTCTGTACCCCGATGTCGATCAGTCAGTGGGATTGTATAGAGCCGTCCGAGGCTCTTTACTGGCATTTCCTTTACTGTTGGTATCGTGTCATCACCAATTTTGAAATGGATTTCCTTAACAGACCCCCTTACTAATGACATGGTTCGACTTTTCTTGGGCTTTACCTTCATTCTCGCTCATATGAAAAGATCGTGATATTTTCCTAACAGATCATTGGCATCAATTTTAGACGGGACGAGAATTGTGATATCATCCATAAACGCCCTACAAGGGGGAAGGACCAGTTTTTCTTCAGTCATCACACCTTTGGCCGTGGTTGATGCCCCTAGTAAAATCAATTCCATGGCCAAAACGAAAAGAAGCGGAGAAATCATGCAGCCCATCATAATGCCGATCTCAACAGGGTGCCACTTGGTAGAGTAATCTTTGACGGTGAATCTCATGAAAGCTGAGTCGAAGTACTTCATTATGATTTCCTTAATCTTGCCAGGGAAATTGAAGAAGTCAAGAGCCATTCCTATTAATTGATGTGGGACTGACCCATATGCATTGGCAAGATCAAGCCGTACTCCATGGAGTTCGGTTTTATTTCTTTTGGCTGATAGTATGGAGTTCCATATCATTTGTGCATGCTCCAGACAACCAGGGAAGCCAGGTATCCCAGCCTTCTGGACAGATGTGTTTATGTAATCGTTTCCTATAAGAAAATCTGTCATGCGACGAGCGAGAACTCCAAAAAATATTTTTCCTTCTACATTAAGGAGGGATATGGGGCGAAAATTGGAAATACCTTTTGAATCCCTCTCTTTACGTATCCAAATACCATCAGCCAAACACCATTCTTGTGGTACGATATTCTGCTTCCACACCCACTGAAGGAGGACAGTAAGTTTCCTGAGAACGCAAGGGCAGTTTTTATATAGTTCATATGATATCCCATTCATACCGGGGGCACTACCAGCGCGTGCCTTTCGGACAAAATCACGGACTTGACTTAATTTTATCCCACTATCATCAAACATAACTGTCGGCTCTTGAGCCATTGGTACACCTTTTATAATAGGGATTGTCATATCTCGCATATTATCTGAATACGTCCTCATCAAGTGATTCACCAACTCCTCCTTTGGGATATCAAGCTTGCCGCTCTTTGGTTCCACGAAAAGTTTTTTTGCAAACGCATGCGGATTTATCAAGAAAGATCTCCGACACTGCCGCTTTTTCCTCCGATGCTTCCTTTGATTTTCAGCTCTGGATATGACTAGAATCTTCAATCTGATATCGTTCATGAGTTCTTGAAGGCCTGCCCTCTCATGAATTGGAGATTCTTTAAAACGGCGCTTCAGTAATCTTTGCTCTGATCGTAACTTTCCTTTCTGGATTTGTCGTCGATTTGGTCGTTTCTCCTCTTTTTTTATCTTTCTTTTCCATTACTGGTCCAAACCACTCAAAACAAACATTGTATGTTATTTTACAAAAGGAACTGATCTGTTGCCCTATGGGACCCTTAAGATTCTTATTAAGGATAAAAGAAAGCTCTTTGTCAAGATTTGTCCAAACAGCATTCTGGTTACTTTTGGGCCATTGGATTCTTGGTTTATTTAGGATTTCTCCAGGATGCTGTCGCTCAACTATGGAATCTTGAACGCTGGGGATGTATTCCAGATTCATAATCCCACCACTCGATTTACATTCTCCGATAGGAGAATTACGTTGTTTGCACCAGCGTGCCTTATGGATACGTAAACAGCGTAAACCGTTAAATATTCTGCCGCAATCACACGTTGTAGCCAGGTCCATGTCCAGGTCGTTTCCATTAACATCATTCTGATGGGTGATATAACCCTTGCTTTTATTCTCTTTCCTCTTCTTCTTGCTTCTCCATATACTCTTCCTCCCTTTCTTTTACACTTAACGTCGTGCGTTTGTTTATTTATTTTTGAAAATAATATAGCGTTCATTAGGTTTTATTTAAAAAAGAAATAAAGCGTTAAAATGTCATTTGATAAAACTCGCTTGAGTATACCGTAAGATTGAAAGCAAAATGGCGGATTCAACTGACCTCCTGAATTTTAATGTTATTTTTACTTTTAATTTATTTTTTCACGTGTGTATTGAGCACTTTTTAATAATACTGTTTCCTGATATGATTCTGTTGCGGACCCGATAGCGTTGCAGAGCTGGCCCTGAAAAGATGGCCTTGTGCCAGACACTACACACGACTAACGAATCCACTAACAAAGTAAAAATAAGTAGACAGGAGGAACGAAGAAGGTAAAGGAACAAATATAAAATTTTTTTTTTTTTAACAAGTAATTTGTCTCGACAGTGGAGACCTTCAGTAAAGTTACTGGAATTTTTGCAATCAATGAAAAGGTTTTGACAAGTAGTCACAAAAGGTATGTCAGGTTCCGCGCCAAAACGAAATTCAAAATGGCTAAGGCGGGAAAAAGATTCTCCAGGAAGAAAGTTCAGAACAGTCAATTTATATGGAATATTATGCATACACAACAAAGAAAATACTCACTGCGAGATTTTTGTAATGTGTGTGCAATGTTATATTTTTAAGGTACTGGTTCGTGATGGTTAGAGTTCAAAGAATATGAGAAGTTCTCGTTCTGGTGTTGTTGACGGTTTCAAAGTTCCCTGTTCATGGACGAAGGCAGGCTCGAACAAGATGTTCGCATCAGGACGAAAAATACGTCATCGAAAAAGGTGATGTGATGACAGTGTCGTAAGCGCTAAGGTTACACGCAACGAGCCATGAGGGACTAAGCAATATTTGCTGGTAAGATATCCCTGTCTGATATATGGTTGACAGACGAGGGATAAATGAGTCAACTGTCCAGTTCAGTGACCTGGCAGCGACTGCCTTCGAAAAGCCAGTTTGTCCATGATGTCAGAGAAAAAACACGCGCAAAAATATCAGCAGCAGCTGCCTTCCTCACTTTTGGCTACGAACAACCGTTTACTGCTATTACTAGCCGAAAGTGAAAGGAAGGGGCGGAGAAACTCGCGTGCGCGTCAAATGAAAGTGGAAATACCGTGTTATTCCACAATTAAACTCTGACCATTAACCTTTGATTATGTATATATATATATATATATATATATATATATATATATATATATATATATATATATATATATATATATGTGTGTGTGTGTGTGTGTGTGTGTGTGTGTGTGTGTGTGTGTGTATGTGTGTGCTAACCTGATATTTAATATACTGATGTTTACTTATGAATTTATATGAATTTTTAGAGAAAAGAATTAAAACTTTATTACGTGCAATTGGATTTTCAGTGTTTTTTTCTTAGAAAAATAAACTGTTGTCTTCATTTTTTAAAACATTTATACTTTTTCCGGTGTCGCTTAGCTTTTTAAAAAGTTTTTAACCGTTTCTCTCTCCACGTGTTGATGCTTATGGTTTGTACGAATAAAAGAAAATGGAAATCAAAGGACGCAACTGGCGATATATATCGTATATGCTAAGGGGAATTTGGTGGAATCTATTCATGCAATAAATTATGTACGTGTTTGAACTTGTCGTTGAAAAATATTTCCTTATGAACCCCCCTTTGTTCAGTGGTTCTGTAGACGCAAGATACTAAAATTTGGCAGATTTTGTCTTCTGCATGTTGGCTAATAGGTAATTTTCTGATGTGGCTTTGCCCAATAGTCTTTGGTTACCTCTGCCTTAACCAGATATTGAACTCACATTCTTTGGGACATGTCACTAACGCCTTTATCCCCTGTGCCATGGATCCTTGAGGGCAACTGTGCTTTCTGGGTATTATAAACCTTATGTCTTCAGCCACATTTTTTTGTCAGTGCTCATATTGCAATTTTTGCTGTTATCATTGCATGTTTTTTACCAGAGCTCATACTGCAATTTTTTGTTGTTATTATCGCTATTCTCTGGCACTCCTTATTACGGCCGAAACGTTGCAATAAATATGGCGGCAAAGATGAGGACAATAGCCCGAATAATGTAAATAGTGTACATAATATCTCATCTCAGAAATATAGACAGATACTGGTCGGATGTGTTTGAAATTATCTTTTGGCTTCGGATTTTCTTATATGATTGGAGCGGGAAATTCCAGCTTGTGGTAGTCAGGGATTATTTAATCTACTTGTACCATCTAACCCAATGCAATCAGTCACATGTTACTTGCAGGGGAGATGGGCACTTAGACCAGCCCCCGAATATTAACCCTCAAAAATGCATTTTTGGAACGTTTTTCATGACCTCTAAATAAATTTCATTCTTTTTTCTTTTTCTTTTTTACATACAACCGAAGTCTTAACAATTTTCTTTGTACATCTTTAAAAAATCAAGTAAAATTATCTAGTAAATTCTATAGTTATATATTATATTTTAAGTACATCAAGTAAAATTAATAATTCAATTATAAGAGGAATGTTTTGAAAAGTTCTGAGCTTAACCAAGACGTTTTTCTTTTTAAATTAATAATTTCATTTTTACTCTAGTACACCCAGTACAAGGCGTAAGTGTCACTCAAGGTAGACTGAGTGAAATTGTTGAAATGACGATATGAGTGAGTAAGCTTTAGGACGAATGCAAGGAGAGCCATTATGCGTATGACCATTCGTCATTATTGGAGTAAATTTAATCTACGCTCGATGGTGATAAAAACATTATTAACTTAGTTTTTCGCGGTATTGAATGATGAAAGGCGTTCTTTCTTATTGTGCTGTGAGAGTTAAGTCATAGGAGAAATCAGCTACAGCCAGCTGGTTATCAACTTAATTTGAGGTGTACCAATAAACCGTGGTATCATCATCTATATTTAATAAAGTTCTGATAATATCCTTGAACAGATGGCTAAAATAAAGTAGACAGACGGTAGGAGGGAGGAGAAATCGTTGGTGGATGCCGGCATTCACTGCATGTGACTCAGAGTTCTGGACATCAAGAACAACCATCTCAGAATTTAAATGATAATAATGACTTGATAACTGAGAAGAAACCCTCAGAGATTACATAGCTGGCGTGTTTGTGCAGCAATCCCTAATGACATGCCTTGTCAAAGGCCTGCGAGATGTGTTTATTATCAAGCGCTTCAATGATTTTAGTCGTGAGGCTATTGAAGACGGCATTACTGGATCAAGAGGAGCGTAAATCATATTGTTTGTCGATAAAGAGATTGTTTCTGTTACTTTTGAGGAACCAGAGAGCCGAGTTCGAATTCCACTCAAAAGGAAAAGGTATGAATCCTCTTCTTCTTTTCCCAGTTATGGGTAAATAACAGTACAAACTGGGGCTTATAGCCTGGGATGGCAACTGGTCTAGGAGAAGGAAAATTTTGAATTCAAAACCTGAGGAGGGTCATTTGGGGAACTCTGTGGAACACGGTGCAACAGGTCTCTGCATTCGACTCTTCTAAAAGGGTCATTGGTTCTGCACAAAACATTCACCACACTAATCAAATCATATGTGCAGGTTGTCTGGCTGACGAAACCTAGGAACTGAGTAGCCTGACCCTTATACGTCGTGAGAAGAGGTGGTCCTCACTTCCTTCCAGGTTTCAGACTCGATGAATTACTTAATTATAATTATCAAATCCTCCTAATAATTTCTATCATTTATATATCATTGTTTGAACCGGCTTCTAATGCTCAAGTTTGAGCGGCTTGGTGATAGTAGTCGTGGCTCCGGGGGCACCGTCCTAGGGTTAGAGAGAATCTCAGTTGACTTCCACCACGATATTTGTGAGCGGGCGGAGCTATATTGAGTTTGATCTGATACCTCTTCGTCAACGAGGCCCGTCTGAATAGTTGGTATGACGTTTGCTTGATAACCTAACGGTCAGGGTTTCAATTCTCGGTAGTGGATGCGAACTGCTGATGAGTCCCAAATAGAGGTGTCAGACCCGATGAATTACTTAATTTATATATATATATATATATATATATATATATATATATATATATATATATATATATATATATAAAATAATGGACTCTCCCGTCGGTTTAGACGTATAAGGATCAGACAGCTTAGTTGATTCATTTATGAACTTTTGTGCGATAAACTTAAGTGGAATTTAAGACCCGCTAGTGATTTACAAAGGCGGCCACATATAGAGCAAGAGTGAGGATTGTATGATGAGATCACTGTTAGATTGGCTGACCTTTTAGACCTTGCTTCGCTTCTTGAATATGATTCAGACAAGCAGATTGAAAGCTGCAGAGTCCACTAAAACACGTTGATCTCCATTCTACCCGCTCCAAGGCTAAGCGCTCAAGGGTGGAATGTGGTATATTGACAGCTGACAAGTTGCTTTTCAGCTTGTCTTTATATCTTAGCCATGGGCGTCCTACATTCCTGTAGTCATGATCTAACTGGCTGTACATTAGGATCTTGGGTATCCTGTCATCAGACTTTCTCACGACATAACCAGTCCATCATAACTGAGACTGTATGAGAAAAGTCTCGATTCCTCCAATATTACATATATTAAACAGGTCTACATTGAAAGTTAACTCCACAGAATGCAAGCAAACAGCTTTTATGGAAAACATCCAGCTGGCGTATATGATAGCTGTATGGAGTCCACGACTCTGAGCCGTACAAAAGATGGCAAGTACAACAGGTCAGTAAAGCTGAATTTTCGTATCCAGTCCAATATCTCGCTCATTCCACAAGTGATGGCGAAGTTTGCCGAAAGCACTGGTAGCCTTAGCAATCTGATACATGATTTCATGATCTAAAGTTCCACTTTAGTTCTCTTTGGTACCAAGACAGGTGAAAGACTTTACATTGTTCAGGGCTTTGTCTTCTACTTTCAATATATATATATATATATATATATATATATATATATATATATATATATATATATATATATATATATATAGGTAGATATCTTACAATATATATATATATATATATATATATATATATATATATATATGTATATATAGATTCATCCTCTAGGCAATTTATGGGGAAGTTTATACGCATAAGAGGGGAAGATAACGCTTAAATCTAGACTTGAACTGGTCAAGAGTGTAGTGATTGGGGAAACACCCTCTTGGGAATCTATTCCACACAGTAGTGGTTCGCTGGAAGGAGTTGTTCGAGTGGAACTTACTTCTCCGATAGAATACGGAGAGAATTCGGGTGTTGTGCTACAATATAATTGGCATGGCGTGTCTTAGCCGTGTTAGACATTATGGATCCAAGGAAAGGATTTCGTCTGGTAGATTACCATGGATGTAAGCATAGAGCACTGAGAGTTTCGCTACATCACTCCTGTTAGGTGCGAGATTGGAGAATGAAAATTAGTTGGACACCGAAAAAGACACGAAGATGCTTTTGAAAATCTATCGAGAATATATATATATATATATATATATATATATATATATATATATATATATATATATATATATATATATATATATATATATATATGTATGGAGAGAGAGAAACAGAGATAGATAGATAATATTAGTGGTCTCTCTCTCTCTCTCTCTCTCTCTCTCTCTCTATATATATATATATATATATATATATAAATATGAATATATATATGAAAAAAATATAGTTTTAACGTGTGCTATATTTATGGGAAAAAGTAGTCAATATCAGAGAGAGATTCAGAATATAATATAAATGGCTCAAATACTAATATTCCATCGTTATAATTTATTACATTTGAATCGTAATCCCGATCTAAATCATCAGACCTACGAATTACAAATCGCCTCTAAGTGTTGACTTCAATGTTCACTTATATATATATATATATATATATATATATATATATATATATATATATATATATATATATGTGTGTGTGTGTGTATATATATATATATATATATATGTATATATATATATATATATATATATCGATTGCGTCTATCATGAATCAACCTGTCGTCTCTAAGTGTTGACTTAAATGTTCCCTTTTATATTTACACACTCTCTATCTCTGATATTGAGACATTTATGCCATAAATATAGTACACCTTAAGATTATATTTCTTTATATATATATATATATATATATATATATATATATATATATATATATATATATATATATATACATATATATATATATAGAGAGAGAGAGAGAGGAGAGAGAAGAGAGAGGGGAGAAGGATTACGTTAGGTATTATAGAACGTCTATTTGCATGTCATAAATTGTCACATGCCTCGACTTTTGAGGTATGCGCCAAAGTTTCGCATTCTATTTCAGATAAATCTAATATAACAGTTTCGGTCTGAAATAGGCTCTGATGATGCATAAGATGTTTCGGCATCCGTTCTTCAGATGACAAAGCTTCAATATAGACTTCATCAGCGACGGACAATGTCTTATTATTATGAGTGACAGTATTGATAGCATTGTTTCAGGTGAAAGCGGTAGAAAGATGTTCAACGCATACCGAGTCTTGGATAGCCACGTGCCGGTTTTCTTCTCGATGGAATCAAGATGAGCAAAGCCTTCCACATCTAATTCTTGGGCTGTCTTCGTGCTGTTTTCGTCTCATATTCAAAAATTAAATCGGGATAATCTATTTGACTTCTAAAATGACGAGATTTTCTGAGCAGTAGTTTGCCATTCTGAGCTTGTCTACACATTCTGTAATATCTTACCACCAACCACAGATACTCGAAAAAGAACAGCGAGAATTGATTCCTAGCAGAGAATGCGAACATGCCTACAGTAATGTATGTCTAATGTGGGTTTTGAAGTTCGTGAGCAAAACGTTCCATATTTTGTTAACCCACGTCTTCCAGCAGAGCTTCAGAGTCAATGATTGTTCCATACATGGTGATCAAGTTACGGATTGCGAGGTTGGCCATTGGTGCTCCAGAAAGATTAATTTTCACATGTACTGCATGAATTTGGAGTTGTTAAGAAAGAAACTCGTATGATAATCTCATCTTAAAAACCCTTATTCAAATACAAATTCAAAAGCCTGAAGTCAAATAAAAAAAAAACACAAATCCATTATTCAAATCCTAACTAAAATTCAAATTCAAAACACTGAAATAAAATTAAAAACCTGGTCTCAAATTCAAATTTAAAGACAAGTCAAATTAAAACATAAACACACTTTCAAGTTTAAAGAACAGTACACAAATTTAAAATCTAAAAGCAAATTTAAAATCCTGAACTTAAATTCAAAATCTGAACTTTTAATAACATTAGCACGTGGTTTAGAATTCCATGTTTTGAAACCGCTTGACTATTATGTAGGACGTCATGCAGAAGGTGGCCTAACACCGGCCTCACAGCACTCGTTGAAAAGCTAAGTTTTCGACGTGATCTTTGGGCATATATCGTACTGTGATATATGCTCAACGTGATTTCGACGTGATATTTGAGCATATATTGGACTGTGACAAAATCAAGACCATTCGTGAGGTTGGGGGGATGTTTTATGCAATATGCTTTTTCTATCTTTATAAATTTTTCTTGCATATTTTCGTTTAATATACTGAAATTTTGCTTTGAATATATCTTATATTTTAATATCTTCATTATATAATTCATACGTAATTACCTGTAAAAAAACGCTTTCCTATTCGCACACGCAAAAACGCGCACGCACACACACACACAGACACACATACACACACACACATACATATATATAAATATATATATATAATCATCTGCAGCATTGTGGATAGACGTCCGATTGCTTCAAGCCGAGATCGAAACGCGACTGATTTGGCATCAGTCAGAGATTCTACCCCGAATATATCGGTTCACAGCAAAGAAAGAAAAAAAATTAACGTATTACATACGGGATGTATACAAATACTACTAGCCAAAATCGCTCAATTCGTAATTGAATCTCTCTCTCTCTCTCTCTCTCTCTCCATATATATATATATATATATATATATATATATATATATATATATATATATATATATAGGGACAGACAGACACATACAGACAGACACACACAGACACACACACACACACACATTCATATATATATATGTATATATTTGGTTGGAATAATGTGAGTTGTGGCCCTGGGTTTCAAGCGTGAAACTAAAATCAATCCAACCAATATGTTACGTCAATCTCTGATGTTGTGCGCTTTCTAATAAGTACCGTGCATATAATATATGAATAATAATATATATAATATATTACACACACGCACACACACACATATATATATATATATATATATATATATATATATATATATATGACAATATTCATATATATATGTATGACAATGGAGCCTTAAAGTGGTCTGTTTTTCTTTAATACATACATACATATATATATATATATATATATATATATATATATATATATATATATATATATATATATATACACACTTTTCACACACACAAATACTCAAACACATACATATATATATATATATGAAGTGTTCTGTTAGCAGTCTGTTACTTTTGTTTAATTTCTTTTTGATTTTGTATCATTTATGAACATTAGATGTTTGAAATATATTTAACGACACCATGATTCAATTTAAAGTTTTCGTTGAGCAATGTTTTTATAACTTATTTATATATAGAATAAGTGGGCGTGGAATCAATTTCCCTTGTTGCTTATTAGTGAAAATAGTAATAAAACGCGCGTCTAAAAGGAGAAAAACCTGAGGCGTTGAAATGAATTTGACTATACAGCCAATTTAGTTAGTTCTTACCTTGTATTATATTTTTTCAAAACACCTCTATCATTCTGCTTGCAAGTACTAAGTTGCCAATTCCTTTCTTTTCAATGATATGTCAACCTCACTGAATTATATATGAACCTTTGGATAAAGGTCGGGAAAATATAACTCGATATCAAATAATTTCCTTGGAAGAATATAATAACATTTCCCGAGTTCAAGCTCAGCTTACACTGACCAAGTCTCTATTCGATCGCCTGTAAAGTATTTATAATGTTTCACCCTATATTTCTGCGGAATTAAATACAGATAACATTCTGTGTGTCCGTGTTTTCTTGTCTAAATTCTATAGATGGCAAAAGTACCTGAGATTTGAGCGGAAATCTACGACAAGCATATGGGTTTGTAAAGGTAAACAAATTAGTATATATTTCTTTCTTTTCAATGATATGCCGACCACACAGAATTATATATGAACCTAAATATGCTTACGATTAGCATATGGGTTTGTAAAGGTAAACAAATTAGTATATATTTAATGAATAAAAGTTATCATTTTCAAAAGAAATGGAAGTTGTGTACCTTTCATTTTAAATGAATTTGTTTATTCGTTTTAGATGGCATAATTATTTTCTATGAAATCATATTGAGATCGTGCTAATATTTCCGTATATCTCGGTATTTCAATGGGAACTTCTGCAGGAAAAGTATTGATTGATTTTAAATCTATAACTTCAAACATTTATACCACACACGAAATGTCAGTAGTCTCTCACTTCTCTATCTTTGTTAATATGGCAAATGCTCTAAAGTGTTATTTTCATTTGTCTAATCAGCTTAGACCCTCACAGCTAGGATTTGCGATGCTATGCTCACGATGGCATATCATCTACATTCTCTTTGTGTTCTTTTGGCAAGGAGTAAGGTATACTCAGTCAGTTTCTTCCGCGGAACTATGAAATTGTGGAACAGACTCCCGAGAGGGTGCTTCCATGATCACTACACATTTCACTTCTTCATGTCCAGTATCAACAGATATCTGTGCTACATCGGCTAATAATGTACACTTCATGCCACCTCCTTCCCCACCTGCAATACAGCATCACTAAGTAACTCTCTAACTTGAGTGGCTCTTGGACCTTGTATTGAGGGAACTAAAGTAACAATAAATAACTAATATTATTTTAAATGTAACTAAGTTCATTTTAAATGTATTATCGATTACAGTATTTATATTATTTACATTATTTGGACTATTGTCCTCATCTATGAGGACAATAGTCTGAATAATGTAAATAATGTACATAATACCTCATCTCAGAAATATAGACAGATACAATATTTATGTAAAATGTAAATAAATAACGAGTATTTTTTTGTTTACGAAATAATTCCTAAAAAACATATAATTTTAACAGCATTATATTTGGAATGTCAGTCTTTTCTGATGCAATTTAATTTTTCAGAGATAATTTGACCTTTTCGATTGCTCTGATATATGCGGGTAGTTCACTTGCTATCAGGACATAAATGAGAATCAGCGAGCTGATTTCAAATTCCTGACATAATTGTTTGCATTTACTTTTGCATAAATGATATAAAATTCTCCTTCTCCCCCAGTCGTCCTGGGTATGACGATAAACTACATCCACATCCTGGGTATGACGATAAACGTCATCCGCGTCCTGGGTAAGACGATAAACTACGTCCAAAAGCAAGGCCACTGATAATACGTTTTTGAAAAAATAATGTTGCCAGCTGTACGTTTGTGAAAATAATAATAATAATATTACCAGCTTTCTTTTTTGAAAAAAAAGTACCAGCTATACGTTCAAGTTCTTGAAAAAATAATATTGCCAGCTGTACGTTTTTGAAAAAATAGAATTACCAGCTACACGTTTTTGAAAAAATGTTATTACCAGCTTTGAAAAATATTATATTACCAGCTATACGTTTTTGAAAAAAATGATATTACCAGCTATGTTTTTGAAAAAATGATATTACCAGCTATACGTTCACGTTTTTGAATAAATATTACCAGCTATACATTTTTGAGAAAAAAATAGTAACAGAAATGGATTTTTGACAGAAAAATATTAACAGAAAAAAATGTTGTCGGCATTAAATGACCCATTGAGGTTGATATGCCGTAAAACAAAACAAACCAAACAAAATCCTCCTCCACCAGCTAAAGTTTAAATAGAATTAACCTAAGACAATGAAAACTTAGAATTCCAAACTGCGCAGAATGTAACTGTAAAATTATCCGCTGTCTTTCCTAAGAATACTTAGTAATTCACATAAAAGAATTAATTACATGTGCCAAGTAATGTTTGCCTACGTCCCGAATAGAGATAGCATTAATCGAAAAAATTGGGTTTACATTGTGGCACGTATCGTAATAAAAAGTATAAAATTTGATGCTAGCTTATTTATTTCTAATATTCCTCAGAGAATCATTTAAAATATATATATTTTTTAAATCTTCATATGTGTTTTGTCCTAGCCTTGGGCATATGTAATAAAAAGCGAAAGCGAACAGATGTTATAAATACACGGACTTAATTCTAATGTCATCTGCAAAATAGAAAAGTTTTTTTTTATTATTATTTCAACAGAATATATATTTTTATGTTGAATAACTCAAATCACATATATTGTGATATTTGAAAAGGCCTCTTTGTAACGGCCATTCAAATTTTCATTTTTTTCTTCTGCGACATGAACATTATTGAACGATATATTTACCGTTTCGTTCCTCTTTAGTTTGCCATTTTTCAGGCAAATTCAGAACCTCATCTTTTCATAACATTTCAACTTTCTCAGCAAAAATTGCTCTAAGTGGCTGCTGCAAACTTCCAGCAATTTAATACATCTATGAACCAACGTCTGGAAAAGGACGGAATAAATGGGTTCCCGAAAGGTAGGATATTCGGTGAAGAGGGCGAAAGAAAATAAAAGAATAAATAATTTTTCCGCCGGTATACGCTCCGGTCTTCATCAGGTGGTTGGAATGTCGAACTAAACCCACAAGGACATATGGCACAGTGGATAAAAGCGTTAGTTAGATCCAGTAACAGGAACCAGGGAGTGTGAGTTCAATACCTGGTTAAGGCAGTGGAGAACTTGGAGAGTAGAATTAACAGGTGATAACTGATAAATGACACCCATTATACATGGCACGTGGAACTAGAACAGTTTACCAGTGAGCGAAATAAAGGGTTCAGGTCGACATTCCAAACACTTGAAGAAGGCCGGAGCGTACAACGGCCGAAACGTTGTAATAAATATGACGACAAAGGTGAGGACAATAGTGCGAATAATGTAAATAATGTACATAATACCTCAACTCAGAAACATAGACAGATACTGAAAGGCCGAAACGTTGTAATAAATATGGCGACAAAGATGAGGACAATAGTCCGAATAATGTAAATAGTGTACATAATACATCGTCTCAGAAATATACACAGATACTGAAAGGCCGAAATGTTGTAATAAATATGGCGACAAAGATGAGGACAATAGTCCGAATAATGTAAATAGTGTACACACTACCTCATCTCAGAAATATAGACAGATACTGAAAGGCCAAAACGTTGTAATAAATATAGCGACAAAGATGAGGACAATAGTCCGAATAATGTATATAATACCTCATCTCGGAAATATAGACAAATACTGCAGAATAAATAATATAACCATTCTTTTCTGGCCAGTAAATCGACCGTCGTAAAACCTTGTCCTAATTTGTTTCACTAATTGCGGAGCTTATAGTCCCTTGTCATCGGATTCTTTAATTCGGAAGTGTACTTATTCGAATCCATTGTTTGTCCTTTGCTGCGATTTTATCATGAATGATTTTCAATCCAGTTGCTCTCTGTACATGTCGTCCCCATATTTGAAAGCTGGCCTCTGCGGGAGGGGTTCATTGGAATTGGCTCTTCATCACTTTGCGTTTCATATGATTGTAAAGTGTACATGGTTCTACACCTGCCATTTTTTACATCAGAAATACAGTCAGCTCTCTTTTCACAATTATATGAATATCTGACATGAGAGCATTACTACTGAGAAAAACTGTAGTGAAAGATATTATATATACATTTCTGTGATGAGGAATTATCATTGTTTGCTTTACTTATTATCGAATTAATGTCCGCTTCATCTGTCTATATGTCTGGAATTCGGTATTGTAACTATTTATTCTATTTAAACTGTTCGAACTTTTGTTCTTATCTTTTTGTCATATTCACGACGTTACGGCCACTGTAGGCTCCGGGACTCTTCAGGAGATACACCTTTGTATTTTGAATCGAACCGTTTAGTTCATCCACTGGGGTAGGATGTACTAGACCTGCGTATCATAAAAACAACAATAACAATAAGTTGTAATACGAGAACTTGTAAAAATTAGTAAATGAGAAATTAGGTTTATAAGTCCGAAAAATCCATTCACTGATGTTTGCAAGTAGATAAAGTTTTGGTTGGAGCAATCAAATAAATTGACCCAAAGAGCTGTTAGGTCAATACGTGGCCACAGCAGTGGTGAACAAAATACAAAACAAAAGAATCTACCCGAGCGGTCGAAATTCCAACGTATATCTCCTGAAGAAGGTCGGACAGTACAACGGCCAAGAAATCGGGAATATGACACTAAATACGAGGACAACAGTCCGAAAATGTAAATAGTGTAAATAGTTAAAATACCCCATCTCAGAATTATAGACTGATGTTGACAAAGGCGTGAGGGTACAACGGCCTAGATGTCGTGAATATGACACTAAAGATAAGGCATCAGTCCCAGCAATGTAATGCTGTTGAAGTCGTTAGCGTAGAACGGCTTAAACGCGGTGAATATGACACTAACGATGAGGACAACAGTCCGAAATATTAAATTGTGGAATGTCCTTGTGTTTTGGCTGCTTTACCGTCTGGCTTTCTTCAGGGATTTGTTGATCAAATTTTAAATTAACGTTAAATTTTAAATTAAATCCAGTCGTTCAGTTAAGTGTCAAATATGATATAAGCTTGGGCGATCCTGCATCTTTCGATACATGACTGTCGAGGCAGATTTTTTCCCGTAGTAGTTTCCCGTTTCTATCTGCAGTAGACTGGTTGCCAAGCCAGGTTAATTAGCCCGGTCTGTCCTGCTAATTAATCTATAGCTGGGAAGAGGTGATTGTATCAAGGATAGTTGTGCATAAGTGAATCTAATTCACTGGAATTCGAGACGATATCCATTACACCACAACCTAGATCAAATTAAATCACCTTTTCTATTAGACTGCTCTAGCAGCTGTTGATTGAAATACATTTTACTTCGCCATATTGAATAAAAGTAAATTAATTTCCTTTTCTGCTAAACCTTCACGTAATTTTTGAACTGAATTATTTATTTAATCTACAGTAGATTGTTCCCCTTCCGTTGTCGATATCGCTTACGTTTATTGTAGTGCTGTCATCTGCAGAAGACTGGAGATCATGACAGTTGAAATGTTCTGAGAATAGCAACAAAAATTAGGGAATTAGTTTGAATGATTAATTTAAATAACGATATTCATTCTGACGAGAGGTTTTCATGGCTCCCCACATCAGCTGCTCTTTCTGACTTCTCAACGTGAATCGAAGAGAAATCTTTATTTTCTTTGTGGCATTGTATTCTTATTTTTACCTTTCTTACAAGGAAATGAATAATATATCGAAAATATTAATGACTTCCATATGCAACAAACAAGACTATATATATATATATTAAAACCTTTTAAAAATGCATACACGCATAACAGTTAAATAAAAGTAAATATTCTTAATTCTATATAGTAAAGAAAACTTGGCTGACCCTTTGAGGTCAAATCAAAAATTGCTTTACTTTGAATATACGCTTTTTGGCGCTAGAGGGCGTCGTAAGTGATGTTGTGAATTGGGTCATTGGGCAGTTTCGGTTCTTTCAAACATCATACTCCCCTCACCAAGTCGACCACATCAGAGCTGATCAGACTCTGACCCCCCCCCCCCACCTTAACTAAATTACCAGCCTGCAGACACTGATTTTATATTAGGCAAACGATACCCCTCTGTTATGCATTTGATTGGAAGTTGACCAACAGCCAATCCCAACTATTTAAGTTGTTTACGGGGGATTTTTTACTTTTTCTTTTTTTATGTGGATACTCGGAAGGTAATTATGTATTTTCCGGAGTTTTTTTTTCTCTTTTTACTTTCTTTTTTTTTCACTTTCATCTCCCCAGCTGATAATTACTGTTAGTAAAGAAAAACTAGAACAATAAAATAAGAAAAAAAATGCTACCTTAAAATAATTAGAAATTTACATTGTTTTTATGATGAAAATAAATAAATTACTACTTATGCTGCGTCTAAAAACGAAAATCATTATACAAATAAATGTCGTTTAAAAAAAAATATTCAACGATTAAACTTAAAAACATTTGATTAAATCTGTCGATTAACGTGCTAAAATTAACGTGTGAGATTAACAAATAAAATTAAATTTACGATTTTGATCGTTACGAGAAAGAAAAAAAGTCGGAAAGAAGGGTGAACAATATTGCTAAGTAAGTCGTTTAACAAGAATTAGTCACAAGTAATTATAATAACATATAGTCCCATAGTTGGTGACAGAAAAGGAAAAAGAGATAAAATGGAATCTTTGAATCTATAGAATCGGAAAATCTATGATTAGGTCTGTAAAATTCAGTTGATAAACATTTTATTAAATTCCAGATTCGTTTTGTAAATTTTGCCATATTTTCTCTTTAAAAAATCTGAACTGGTCAGAATATTTCTCAATAAAAACGAATCTCTTAAATTATCTGTGATCCTTTGGTATGATTGAAGTTACAGAAGAAAGCATTTTCCTTCAATCATACTCTCTAAAAGAAACCACTTTTTCTTCATCTCAATCTTCCCTTTGCATTTAAATATATTCATTTTCCAACAACATTAAAACTCGGTGTTTATCCGAGACGGGTTTGCATATGTCGAGACTAAGAAAACATTAAAATTATTCTTTTGTTTTAATATTCTGTACAAACACATTTTGAAATGTTTCTTTGGGTTTATTTTGACGTCGCAGAAACCAACATACTCTACGTGTCTACCGAAGTAGAAAATAAGACTTTCTTGCAAAACGATATTTACCAACCACTTTTAGTAATAGTAGTCTTTCATATTATGATTATTTTTCTAAGGAATAAATGTTACTTTGCAATAGTAATGGAAATGGTAAGTTTAGTCATTACCTTATAAGGAAACATTCGGCATTCATTGAATGAAATTTTAACATTAGTGTCAGTTTAAATGCATAAAACCTTTCACTGAAAATCAGTTTTTCAGGAAAATAAAATTCTCATTTCATTGCTAGTTTTCATAGTATCTTTCATTTAATCAAATATGGTAATTAAAAATCTCGCTTATATCAATGTTTTCTCTTTGATTTACATGTTGTATTTATTCTGGTTTTTGCTGATATTGATAGTTGACGTGGTCTTTGTTATTTGGTAAAATTCTTTGCGATTCTTTGCGAGTCAATCTCCAAGATCCGAATGTCTCCATTAAGACTTCCAAGGTTCAGTTGCTTGAAGTCATCTGTAATAAAAACAAAACAGTTGATTTCGATGTGAGTTTAGATATTTCTGAACGCTTTAGATATCATGCATGAATTCCATATGAGGGTCTAGATATGATGAGGCTATTTAAGTACAAAGCGAGATAATAGGTTAATAGTTTAGTTAGGTAGCATCATCCGGTGTTGGACAAAATGAGAGTTCAGAAATTTCTGAAAGATTTAGATGTCATGCATGACATTCAAATGCGGATCAAGATATGATGAAGCTATTTAAGCAGAAGGTGAGATAATAGGTTAATAGTTTAATTAGGTTGCATCATACGGTGTTGGACAACATGAGAGTTTAGATATTTGTGAAAGCGTTAGAACTGAGGGTCTAGATATGATGAGGCTATTTAAGCACAAGGCGAGATAATAGGTTAATAGTTTAGTTAGGTAGCATCATCCGGTGTCGGACAGCATGAGAGAATAGATATTTCTGAAAGCTTTAGATGTCATGCATGACATCCAAATGCGGGTCTAGGTATGATGAAGCAATTTAAGCACAACGCAATATAATAGATTAATAGTTTAGTTGGGTAGCATCATCCGGTTTTGGACAACAATTTCTTAATGCTTTAGATGTCACGCATGACATCCAAATTATGGTCTAGATAGGATGGGGCTATTTAAGCACAAAGTGAGATAATTGGTTAATAGATTAGTTATGTAGCATCATCAGGTTTTGGACAACATGAGAGTTTAGACATTTCGGAAAGCTTTAGATGTCATGCATGACATCCAAATGCGTTTCTAGATATGATGAAGCTATTTAAGCACAAAGCGAGATAATAGGTTAAAAGTTTAGTTAGGTTGCATCATCCGGTGTTGGACAACATGAGAGTTTAGATATTTCTGAACCCTTTAGATGTCATGCAAGGCATCCAAATGACGGTCTAGTTATAATGTGGCTATGTAAGCTCAAGGCGAGATAATAGTTTATTTGTTTAGTTATGTAGGATCACCCGGTCTTGGACGAAACCCCTCATGGATTAGTCTAACTGATGTTCAATTTCTTTCTTTTCTATACCGAATTTTTTATGAATACTTAATATTGTGATGTATTTTCATGTGTTTATAATTCATCAATTATACATTGTGGATTTTTATTCTGGATTCAGCCTTTATGCCCTCACGACTTTTATTCCAATTACAAAACTTTATTTCTATTTCTGTAAGTTTCATCTAGGATCCTACTTCTTGTAAAACTTGTTAAATCGTGTTGCTTCTTTTGATTAAAATTCTTCCTTTCGCAACTTTGAATGCCTCTAGCCTTCTTTTACGCTTCGCATTTCATTACGATTTACAAATGCTGCCTTTTCTATATATGTTTTAACTCCGCATTGCCATCGTTGTTATATTTATAGTCCCCTTCAACCAATGCAAGGCCCAAGAGCCACACATGGTAGAGAATTACTGAATAAGATTTGTGATTTGAACAAGGATGAAGTACGACAATTCAGACATGCAGAAAAGATAATTTTTATTTGAAATAATTATGAAATATTCTCACGTCTCCGCGGTTTTAAATTCAGTCTTCGTTTTCCCAGATTGTTTGTGAGACTAAGCATCTTTGTAACCCATATCTAGAGAAAGAAGCGATGAATTTATGCCATACCCAAACTATTAATGTGATTAAGCAATGTGGATTTCTCCATTTCATTTCCCGGATTGTTACATTTTATAACAGCTATTCATTCTAGTAGTACTACACTAGCTGCGATTGTGTGGCAAATAATTTCGTGTGAGTCGCATGTAAATGGTTATCTGCAATGCAGGAAATGGGTATGCGATCATTATAATACCATCGGCTGATGAATATTCATTATTTCGACATCTATATAAGGACTCCCTTGAAAAGGTTTACCGTCTGTTGCGGCTACCCTTTATATCTCAGCCTTGTTTCTGTCTGCTGATAAAACACTAAAGATTTAAGCGATACTTGTTCCCTGGGATTCCATCTATGCGGTTGCATCTCCCTAATTTACATTAAAGGAAGGTCGTTGAACTATCGACACAAATGGGACAGTGATCAATTGAACTGGACAGTTTTTGGCCACGGTTCATGTAAACGTGCATGGACACGTCAAAATAAATTTTTTAAAAAAAGCATCTATCATATCATACCACCTTGGAACATGTAAATACTTTGCAGCCAGGTAAGTAGAGATTAGCTAAAATTTAGGGGTGATCTTGCATCCCCACATTTACGGTGTTAGATTTATTTATTTCCTTTTCGACGAACCTTTTTTTAAGTTTTTCTTTATAATTTATATATGCCACTTGCTTCCATGAATACTGTATTAAATAGAAATAAGCCAATAATGGGGAAAATTGGAAGGAAGTATTTTCCTCTCATATTTATTCTCTAACGACATAATAATTTCACGGACGGAAAGGAATGGCTGAGCGGAAAATCAATGACAAGCACGTTTGATTGTCAGAGATACTTTTAAACTACTAAGACATACACACTACAACACACATACATATTTACACGTGTCCTACGCAGAGAAAAATATAACATATATTTACACAACAAGCAGAGTGAAAGGAGAAAAAAAAAGATAGGGTCTTACATATAAACCATGTTTACGACTAAAGGTACGAACTGGGCAGATTCAGCTACTATGTCCCAGGCGAGGACATATTCTACAAACAGGAAGCTGCGTGTCTTGGATTGTCACAAATCGAGGACAGGAGTGTCTTTCTATATATGGGGACGATACATTCCCAAAGGGAAACGGCGCCAGGGGCATGTAAGCTGCAGCATGTGCCGGAAAAGGCAGATTTAACCTCAGCTCAACAAGAAACGGGTCAGTTGAGCTCCTCACGTGACTCATATGAGTTAATATCCAATAAAGGTATATAACTCCTTTTTGTATCCTTGCACCAATGTTCTATTCTGCTATAATTTCATATTCGCGATTTTACTAGTCACTGAATTTCATTATCTTTAGCAATTGTTCAAACAACTTCATAATTTCACCCACTCAGAACTTTTATCTTTTAAAGATCTACTCTATGTTATGCTATCTTTCCGGGATTGAAAAAGTGTAATAAATGTTAATACTACATGCAAAGAGAATGAAAACCTTCCAACAAAGAACATAAGATTTTTATCTGGTTACTGAAGAATAAATTATATTCACCTTTACCTCCTTATAATATTATAAATTCTCTTAAATAAATGTTTAAATATTTTTCGGCGATGCTATGGAAATTCTTCTCTAATGGAAACAAGATTCAAGATTTCATCGAAAAATTTTCACATCAAAGAATTTACTTAAATGTTATCGAAGATCAACCTTACAAATTTCAACAGTCATTACAAATAATAGCGGATATAGAATTAAATAAAATAGAATTCTACTCAATATTTTAAGAATAATTTTGAAAAAAAATGTTTATCACTTATGAGTCAAACTAATAGATCACCGACATCAAAGCATCGTTCAGTTAGAAACCTCCGGTACGAAACATTGAAAACCATTTTTCAACGTTCAATCTTGCACAGAACTTTCTCAATAGGCACAAAGAGTTTATGTTGCGTTTGTGTCATGTTTTATCGATATTACAATAAAAATATGAAATAATATTTTGAAAATGGTGATAATTAAATTTAATCGTCAATTATAAAATTTATAAACACATTACAATAATTTCAACCAGCGAACCAATAAACGTTCATATGAAAATTCATATGACAGCTGCTATCGTAAAATCGTAATCCTTTTGATTATTGCGAGATATTCTTAATGAGATATGACAAATAAATTGCAAATATTCTTTATTGACTTCTATAGTTACAAGATCCGAAGATCAGCAATACAAGACCAAAGACAATTCTACATTGTCAGAAACAGGAAAATTAATTATATTGAAGCTGCTATATTAACTGTTATCAATCTGCTTGAGAAAAATAAAAACTATAAAAGCTTATTTTGAGACTTTATTTCAAACATAATTCCTTATTGAGAGTTACTTTAATTCATCAGTGAAAATGGAATAAAAATGTCGGGAAATACTTACGGCAATCCTACCTACGTACATATAAGTTATTAAAATAAGGATTTTCTAAGTTACATGAATATAGCCCAAGTAACATGTGCGGAAGTGTCAATCAGGACTGAATTAATTCCATGAGAATTATTTTCTAAACCGTCTTTTATGGCAAAAGGTTATTGTAAGATCTTCTCACTAAGTATTAAGATCAGGAGATCAAGCAACTAGTTAGTGAACTGGAGTTTTGAGACTTTAACATAAACAACATGTCTACTGAATTTTTGTGAACGGAATTCTGCCCGTAATAAATGCAGCACAGATTTTCCAAAGACATTAACATCACGGAATACGACATTGTCGCAAAATTATTTTCATATAAGGCCAGCTAGATATTTTCCGCACGAATAAAAACCCGAACCGATGTGCAGAAAGTAAAGCAACTCTAACCGAGGCATTATTTATAAGAAATCCCCTGCACTAATAAGCATATTGAACGTTTCATGTTTTAAAATTGACCGAGGGTCTGATTTGAGCGATAAAGAGAACTATTTAATATTTTCGAAACATGCAAAGGGAGAATCAAGGGTGGACGTTGTGAAAATGGCTGATATGTAGTGCCCAAATATGAAGAAGGTACACACATATAAAGGGTAAGTTAAGTAAGTTATCTAAACAGGTGTATCGTCTGCCAGGATTATGAAGAAAAATCGTTTTTCTTTTTTCAAGTTAGGGAATTTACAGCGTCTGTAGCAATGAGAAAGTCTCGAATAGCCGGAGCCATTACGGAGCAACGTACGGAGCAACGTACGGAGCAACGTACGGAGCAACGTACGGAGCAAAACGTATGTGAAAACGATAACTCGCGATCATTTAAAAGACAATCCTAAAGAAAGTCGTGTGGAATAGACACCAAGACTGATTTGTAAACTGTTTTTTTTTTCACGTTTCATCTTTTCTATTTCCTCACACTTTTTATTGAGCCGTTTCTCTTTGGCCTGACTACATTCGTTTTGAATTCCTGCGTTTAGAGCAGTGGTTTTCAACCTTTTTGCTGGAGCGGAACCACAAGGAAACATTCCTGTGGCTCGAGGAACCCCTGCTATAAATTAATTGTCTTATGCTAAAAAAGCTTTCAATTATTAGAATAAAATAAAAATACTCATCTTCAGATTTATTTACAAAAATATACAAAGAAAAACTGTAGAAATATTGTATACGTCCATATGCAATTTTAATCTTGCTTCTACGGTTATTACACATGGATTAAAAAAACTTCAGTTTAAATGGATTAGATTTATTTTCATTAAACATTCAATGAGAAACTTGAGCCTGGTGTTTCTTGCACAAATCTTTAATATTGGGTCGTGTTTTTGACAGTACTTTTTTCATAGTACTTGTGTAATTTCTTGCGGAACCGCTGCGCTTTACTGGCGTAACGCTAGGGTTACACGGAACCCTGGTTGAAAACCACTGGTTTAGAGTTATGTACGATTTTCCATTCCTTGGCATTGTTTAATGTCACTTTTGCATCACCTAGAGAGATTCGTCTTTTATCCACTATTTCTTTTCCTGGCTCATTTTCCTTGGAATGGTTTCGTTTGCCGAGGTCACTAGTATTTCTCTCAGTGTCGCCAATTTGAATTTGTAATTTCGGTCGAGTAATGTTTGTTTCTATCTATCTGTCTATCTATCTATCTATCCATCTATCTATCTATCTATCTCTGTCTCTCTCTCTATCTCTCTCTCTCTCTCTCTCTCTCTATATATATATATATATATATATATATATATATATATATATATATATATATATATATATATCTTCTTGCAACTTGAGCCATTCAGGAGTTTGTTTTGTCGCAATTAAGCCGTTGCTCTGTTCCGCTTCGTAATTTTGCACCGAGGTAGCATACGATTTTAATATGGTCGCTCTCACTGTCAGTGTGAAACTGGGGTTTTGATATTTATACAGTCACTCTTGTTCGGATCTCCTCCTCGGTTTGTTCGTATACATACCTGTTTTGGTTACTCCTGAGACCAGGTGTTGCCAGTTATGTGGTCGTTTGTTGCGAAACATTGAACCTATCTTTCCCCGTTTTCCTTTTCGGTTGCTAGTCTAAACATGGCAACTACAGTGCTGTTTGATAATAGTGACTCACCTGATTTTTTTTACTATATGTTCTCCTGTCCGATGAAAAGAAAATTGAGCTAAATTCAAAGGATAAGCGATCTAATATCCGAAGAAGGAGGAGCTTTGAAAGCTCTTTGAATTTAGCAGTAAGTACTGTCAAGCATCCGTTCAGTATAATGTTCTGGGGATGCTTTTCTTTTCATGGAACTGGTTTCTTAAAACCTATTGAAAAGACCCTCAAGAGAAAACAGTACAAGATAATTTTAGAGTCTTTTCTGCTTGTTTCTGTTGAAAGGGATGCAAATCGACCCCAGCAAGTTCATTTTTACCCAGGATAATGCTCCCTGTCACAAATCAAAATTGATGAAAGCATACTTTCATGAGTAGCAGGTGAGTGTTTTGACATGGCCGCCCCAATCTCCTGACTTCAACCCCATAGAAACTTATGGAGCATTATAAAGTACAGGCTCTCGAGAAAACAGTTGAGCAATAAAGTGGATTTGATTGTGAATTTCATATCCAAATGGAATTCAATGCTTGGAGATGAGATTTGCCAGAACCTAATCAAGTCAATGCCAAAAAGAGTTGAAAAGGTTATTCAAAAAAAAGGAGGCCCCATAGATTATTAAATATTTCGAACTATATTACCTATTATAGATAAATTATACCTCTACTATTCTTGATTTAAAGCTGTTCGGTTATGTTTCTATTGATTACTAGTTGTAAGAAATAAGTGAATCACTTTTTTTTGCACAGATTTTTCCCTAAATCTCATTTATATCCAAAATTACCTTAGTGTAAATAAACATTTTTTACTAGGTGGTCGGGAAGTTTTCTTTATATTAGTAAGAATAAAAATTAGTTTGACCCCCAAAACAATAGGCGAAAAAAATTTTAAGTAAAGAAAAATCAGGTGAGTCACTTTTATCGAACAGCTCTGTATTTCGCCTTTTCGTTCTTTTTCCGATCTTTGCATTCAAGTCTCCCCAGATGATGGTTTTATCTTGTGATGTATATTGAGACTTGGTGTTTCCAAATCAGCTGTAAACGTTGTCATTTCTTTTTGCGGTCTATGTGCTGTCAGTGCTTATACAATTGCGATGTTCAAATTCTACACTTCCAGTTAAATGAAAGAATTCTGCGTGACAGTTGAAATAATTCCAAAACGAATTCATTATGTTCTTATCTATTATTAATCAGGCACCTAAATGATGGAATGTAAAACATAAAATTAAAATTAATGCTTAATCGGAGGTTATCCAAAATTGAAACGAAATCCGTACTTATTCTAACTCATGAAATGCATCATAACTATTTATATGGAAGACATAAATGGACACTCCCCAAAAACAAAAAAAATCCGGTTTTTGAGAAATGGAATATTAGAGAAGAAATGATAACATTAATAAATGCACAAATCTGGCTTAAAAGTAACATTTAACAATACACAACTAATTAAAAACTTCGGAATATTGGATGGTTGCTTTTGTTTAGCGGCATATTATCTCGTATGGTTTATTTACTGCTGAAATCTAAATATGAAAAAATCAAACTTTACAATTAATTCAATGACATTTATTCATGATTAAATTATAATTACATAGCTGCATTATTTTGACCAAATAATCTTAAAGAATGAAAGGAGGATTGAAAATGTCTTTCTTCTTACAAATCGGATTAATCATATCAAGTTAATTTTATTTGTTATCTTGCAAGTGCTTACAATATCTTCAATTTAATTATAAAATATATTGATTTTCATTTTACTATAAAAATGTATTGTTGGACATTTTTATATAAAAATGTATTGTTTTTTTTTATTTTTATATAAAAACTTAAGGTTCGTCATTTTATAAAAATATATATATTGTTGGTCATTTTTATATAAAAATGTTGATCATTTTGCAATAAAATGCATTATTGGTAATATTACTACAAAAACGCATTGTTGGTATTTTTAATAAAATCTATTGCTAGTGATTTCATTAAAAAATATATTTTTCTTAAAATTTATTACTGGACTTTATAACTATAAAATATATATTTATACATTTCTGTGGTTTCATATTTTCTTTGCTTCAGTGTCCACTATTTGCCTATAGCTGGGACCCTAACAGCTGTTACCATCCTGGGTCAGTGTGGGCCTGAGAGCAACAGCAATTAAGAGGTGGTTCCACATACCTCAAGCGCTCCAATTTCACGATCAGAGGCATTGTTGCCGGATGTACTTTATCCTCATACCCAGAACTACTCATTGGGGGGGAAGGGGTTAATTTATACAGAGGTACAGTCAGTGTATACTACACCGCCTAGTAAGAGGCCGGAAAATTCGAATGTTGTTGTCTGAATTGCAAATCCCAAGAAGTTTTATAACAGCAAAGTATCTGGCGAAAAGCGTGGATATATAAGAAAACCTGTTATTCCACGATACTGAGAGTCAAATACACTATATTTTAGCGTCAAATAATAATACTATTTGAAAGTGTTCATTCAAAGCATTCATTCCTGATTAATCTTAATCTCTTTATGTCTCTTGTCAACCCAACAGTTATATATTCTCATAATCTTCACATCTTAAATCCTCTTAGGATCACACAATAATCACATTCAATAAACTTCTACCTTGAATGACTCTTGGGCTTTTCATTGTGTAAATAATTAATAAAAACAAAAGAAAAAGCTATGTCATCATGTAAGTATATTCAAACTTTTAACAGAAACATGATCAGAAAAAAATCGTGAAACGTTGAGGGAATTGTATCTACTTCAACACAGGTCTTTGCTGGGATAGCAAACACATTTTATTACAAGTTGTGTCATCATTTATTAGCAGTCGACGATACCCGTCTAAAGCGATTTCAGACGAAAAATGCTGCTTTTCCTCCAGGCTGACATTTATATTACGCTGCCACGTATTAGTGAGAAAGATGGCGGTTATAAATAATGACTAAACTACACAAGTTACATGCAATTCGATTACAATTTCATGGGACGCCGTTTCTTCCCTTCCCAGAAAAAAAAAAGAGAGCCACACTTTCTTTTCTTTCCATTTTATGGTTAAACTATAAAACGATTCCCTATCGCAAGTAATAATGTTTCTACCGATCGTGATGAGGTTAGAAACTCGAAGAACTAAAACTAACAGGCCGGCTTGATTCCTTTACAAGGAAACAGAAGATTCTAGATACAAGACATTTACTTGATACCCAGTGATATTTATAATCAACACATTATAAGTATATAATCAGTAGCAAGTAACCGATTTTTATGAGAATGCCTTTTTACAGATTTTAATGATTTTATTAATATTAATCTGTTAGTATTCAAGCGAAATCTCAAAATACATAGAACAGGCGGGTCCTCTCCTTTTCTGATTGGAGGTTACACTAAAGACGGTAGAATCACATGCATATTTCAAGAAGATGGTGTGTCTTATAAAATTATTCAGAGAATAAAATTATCACAATCGAAGGCTGAAGCAAGTATATACCTTCAGGTATCTTGGCGCTTGAGTTGAGTCACGTGAAGAAGAAGAAATCAGAAATGGAGAAGTTTTGGGTGTATTAAACAAACTTAAAATGTTATGAAAGTCTATTCTCAAAGACTAGTAGAAATATAGTTTATCGTTTTGCCAGCACAAACGCAATTTTGAAGGCTATTCTGGAAATTGTGCGGTCTATTTCCTGTGAAGAAATGTACCAGTTCATATAGCAATCGAGAAATGACTTCTAAATACTGATTTACAACATGAAGTATACATTTCATGTTCATGATGTCATCAGAATGACATTGGTTTATATATATTTTCAGAACAATTGTAATGTTTATGCACGTTCTGTTTCAAAAATGTTAATAAGAATATAACATGTCTTGGAGTTTTAGTAATCACCGTTTCCAATTGTTTCGCGATTTAACTGGAAGTGATAGAACGGCTAAAATCGTAGAAAATGGAATATGCTCGGCGAATTCAATTTACAATCGAGACGCCTTTCAATTGGCACTAAAGCGCATTTCTTTATTAAATATTCGCGGATTACAATGCACAAGAGCCGCTTTTGGTAAAGAATTAAAATGTAAGTGTTTTATGCACGTTACAGAAGAACACGTGTGGGTGAAAATTATGTAAATATGCAGAATACTGTAAGTTAAACTGGAAGGAAGGGGAGCCAGGGTAACGAAACACAAACCCCCACTAGTAGTAAGTGTAACGGCTAAATGGATAAGATGTTAGAGAACACAAGCATAACGGTACACTTCATTCTATAGACTCCACTAGAAAATATTACACGGTCCAGCTCCCATTTAGAAATTGATAATACAGTGTCCTTGATGTTATACATTTGCTAGTGATTTAGCCTCCTGAGAAGTTACTCCAAAGTTCGGATCCCTGACAATCAGACGGATAGCACCAACATATAATATTTACCCCAAGCAACCTTAATAAAGGTATAATCAACCCAAGAAAGAAAATTAAAGCATACAACTCAGAATTAACTCTTGTTTATTCAGATAATCAAAGCAGAATTATTTCTTGAGTCAGAATCATCCTGATAATGTTGAGAAATCAGTCACCGGACCAAGCACACTTACAAGCCAGGAATAAATAACCCACCGGTGGAAGAAGGTGATTACGAAAGTTGCTCAGGGATGAGCTGGTATCTCATGAGAATGGAATGCAAACACTTCTTCCTACAAAAGTAAATGTTAAAATAGCAAATCTGATTATACGATACAAGCAGGAAATTCGACGTAGAATAAGCTGTAGTTGTGCTAGTTTCGTCCAACACAGCAAATTCATTCAAACCAAAACATTGCCCTAAAAATTCGTCATTATCTAAAATATATCATACAGATGTCATTCATGTGATCAAAACATTTAGTAAATATCTAAACTGCCGTCAACCGCTTTACCAGATCTATGATTAAAAATGATATAGATAGTAATATTATTTTTCCAAAAACGTATAGCTGGAAATATTTTTCAAAAATATATAGCTGGTAATATGTTTTCTTTTTTTCAAAAATTCATTTCTGGTAATAAATTTTACAAAATATTTCTGGTATTAAAACCTATTTTTACACTTTTATAACGTTTTTTACCTCAGTTTCGGCGTTAACTATTTGACCATGGCTGGGACCCTAACAGGTGCTACCACCCCGGGTCAGGTTGAACCTGGGAACACCAGCAATTAAGAGGTGGTGCCACGCCCCTCAAAGTCTCCTGCTCAGAGGCCTTACTGTTGGACGTAGTTTATCGTCTTACCCTGGACGCGGATGTAGTTTATCGTCATACCAAGGAAGGCAGGCTGTGATGGATAAATTGTCGTTTAAATGACGCAAAAAATGAAAATACCACTGACCTCTCATTTTAACAGATATATTAACAAAGTATAAGAAAACATAGTGATATACTAAAGAGTAATTTATTCAACCACTGCCTCAAGAAGACTTCGGATTCTTCTACATCTCTTTTGGACGGTCTCCTTGTTTAAGTTAATGAATGCTGCCTTTATCATTACCTTCAGTTCCTCTGTGGTGTTACAAGGAGATTTGTTGGTCTCTCGCTTAACTGCGCCCCACACATAATAATCCAGAGTTTTGCAGTCTGAGGAGTTATGTTGCCAGATGTAAGGGGTGATTTCGTTGCAGAAATTGTCTGACAGCTAAAGTGGGATCTCCTGCTTGTTCGGCATGGTGCAGAATCCTGTTACTAGACACAGGGTTTTATAGCAGCCACCCTCGTGACCCAGAGTAGCGGTATCTCTTCAAGGAACTTGATGTGGGTCTCCGTGTCGAGTTTGAGGCCCTGTGGTAAGATGACTTGAGATGTAACCCGAAGAGAAAATTATAATGTAACATGTTAGTGTTCAGCACTATTTTAAAAAAATGCTTACTAAAGAAATTCTCATATCAATACTGGGAAGATCGATAACAGTCAAAATAAGAAACGTACTTACCTGAAAAAGTAATAGAAATCTCTTCTAAATTCCAATTGACAGTATCACAGACTGCGTGGTCAAAGATTGATGTTTCTCTACTTCTGTGCCAACAAAACAATTATTATTAAAATTCTTATTTGGAAAAAACTGTTTTACTAATAAAAAAATAGACTTTACTCACTGAAACAGCTGTGACAACAAACTGAGCCAAGTAATAGTGGAATATTTTATTTTCTCTGAATTTATTCACTTAAGAGTGAGCACAGCTTAATGCTGGTCTATGTTGGCTGGTGTTGCCCATTTTAACCATGGCAGACTTCAAATGCATTTTATACCCTATAACCCTTATCCTACAGACTAAACATTACTAACTGCACGCTAGTCTATCGGTATTTCTTTGGCACATGTTCTAACGTGTTACATTCCTTAGTCTCACCAATTCAGACATTCACAATTTCCACCCGCCGTGCCATCATCAAGGTGGCAAATCGTCCGGATTCCTTTTCTGTTCCTTTGCAAGGAGTAAGTTTCACTCAGAATGCTTCATTCCCAGAACCGTTCCTCTTTGGAACGGAATCCCGAGAGGATTATTCCCTGACCACTACAATCTTTATTTCAAAGTTGGCTTTCTTTATTACTGAATAAAGTCGTAAATTACTTTCATGCTCTTTGAGACGGATCGTCATCCAGTCTTCTGTAGCTTCCAGGTATCTTTGAAGGCCAATTAGTGTAGTTTTGTAAGACAGTTCTAGTTGAACTAATCCTCTGCCTCCTTCGGATCTGGGCACATACAGATCTGTCTCAAATAGTATGAAAGTAGTAAATGATATATTTAGTAATAAAGGAAGCCAATAAATCTTGAGGCAGTGGTTGAAGCTAATGGAGATTTTATTGAATAAATTTACTCTTTAGTATTTCAAGATATTTTGTTGTAATTTTTGTAAGTATATTTGTTATAATGAAATGTCAGTGTTATTTTTATTTCTGCATGATGTAGACGACAATTTATCTATCGCACCATGTATTTTAATTGTTAATGCTATTGAAATTCTTCTTTAGTCAACCGATGTATTTTCTACATATCCTCATAACATTTACTTCTTACTTCACCCTTTCACCAACTTTTTACAACGATATCACACTTGGATAATTTACTTTGAAGGACCCTTAGACCTTTTATCGGTTGAATTAAGGTAAAAAACAACAACAAAGAAACCGTAAAATATGCACAAATAATCAAGCAATATTTTTAAAAATCTATAATATTAAGGCCACATCACGTTAAAACACCGGTTCATCAAAGATCAGAGAAGTTAAGCAATTACCTCGATGGGTGAATGATTGAGAATAGAATGTGTTGTAACCTTGGATATGCGAGTGGCTCGGAATTGTTAATCGGAGTTCCTGTTACGTTTGTTATATTCACTTTCGTGCAAATACCCTTACTAAATTGTATCAGCTCATAGGAACAGGATTCGCAAACTTAGTGGAACTCTATTCCAAAAATAAGAAATTTCTATACAGCAAAAACGGTAACTAAAGTTACTTTCATATTCATCGCCCTCAAATTTGATAAAAAAATATTTGGTGTCTCGACACGATTTCAAAATTTTTCTTTGTTGATCAATGTAATTAATGGTTATAGTTTCCAGGATATCGAACTAAAAAAAGAAACCAAGTTGATACCTAATAATGATTACTGAATTCCATGTTTGCCACTGTTTTTGGTTAACTTATCACGCATGAATCTATCACACATTCTATCGCCTTGACAAGGGTTTTAACTTCTGATTGATCTACTTCGATTAATTAAAGAGAACACAGTAACTGATCGCTATTGTTCGATTCCTCTGATGTCGTCTAGATAATGTCGCTAAATCGTTTCTACCATTCTCGACATATTACATTCTGTGGATGCTTGACACTTTAAGGTGACCACTTCAATCGCTTCACTACTCGACCCTTTAGTATGCGGTTGGAAAATATCCTCAAATTATCACTTTGGCTGTACGCGTGCCAACTAAATTCGTTTGTTCTGTCACCTATGATGGACGACCAGGATACTTGATTATGGCTGTCCACTTTAGCGTAGACAATAGACTAAATATTGCGTCCGCCAATTTGGTCAGCGAATGCAACTGTTTTGGCTCAATTCTCTAGATAACCTCCCAACAACAAGAGCGGAAAAACGCTTACTATTTTAAAAAGAAAAACAATCCATTCTATTTACTTAACTGAAAGTTAACAGTCGTTTCGAAACTCAAAGTGTTTTTAAATTAAAATCAACCTCTTCCTATTGCTCTCGTTCCAACTCGAAACGAAAAATGTTTGTCTCCATCTTAATTTATACTTGATTCGGTTCCGTTGTCAAGACTTTCTGGTGGTCCATTTGGAGTCTATGATATACTGAGATCATTAAACACCATGTAGCAGTGAGTTTCGACATTATTTTAGCTGAAATAATTACATTAAAAATCAAGTAATTTGAAATTCCAGGATTTACTGGAAGGCTTACTGGCAGAAAAAGTCTATTATATGCAAAGTATAAATGAGTTCCTTTCTGTTTTCAACATATACAGTTGCGGCCAAAATGTTCAGAACGGCATTGTTTTTGTCAGAAAAGTAGGTATACTTTTTTATCAAAGTTGTTTTATATTCTATAATTTTCACAGACAATAAATACGATATTCTCCGGTTAAATATACTAAAAGACGGAGTAAAAGCAACCGTTCTGATCATTTTGGCCGCCATGGGTTTTGCAGTAAATCACTAAATCATCCTTAACTTTTGTATTATCCTCTCAAATTACACCAAATCTCAGACTATAACAATTAATGAAGCAGACATGCTGAAAAATCGTTAGCCCAAAATGCAGAATATCCAGAAAGAATTGACCATCTTGTATCAGGTTGCCCGGTAAGGTAATGAAACTGCAAGGAATTGGTATGAACACCACCCACACCTGTTTACGAAGATAGGACCTGTACAAATTTTATGGGACTTTACAATAAACAAAGACAGAACGATCAAAGCTAATCGCCCTAGTATCGTGATTAGATACTTCAAAGACAAAATGTACCTCCTTACCGATCCCTGCAGACTGCAATGTATCTTTGAAGATCTTCCAAAAACTATCACAATACAAGGAACTTGAAATCGAAATCTCAAAAATGTAGCCTATGAAGACATCAACAATTCCAGTTGTAATTGAAGCCCTCGATTTGATTGAAAAAATTCCATTAGAGGCATTGAAGGAATTCCTAGTAATCCATTCCTTAAAGAAATACAAACATTGTACTCACCAATAAAGTTCACACCCCAGGAAGAGCTTCATCTATGTAAAACATGTGTGATTTTTTTTTGGTAAGTGGAAAATATTCATGATGCTATTTCTGAGCTTAGGTCTCTGATTGGGACCCGGAAAGAAATGAGTATACACCAGAAAGCAAAGAAAATAAAATAATAATAATAATAAAAATGTAAAAGATATTGATTCATAAATGCATTTTAAATGGAATTACCTGACGAGGAATTAATGTCATATATCAGGAATTAAGGAAGTAATTCCTTAGAAAACACATATGATTTTCGATTCAACTTCCAATTCAAACATAAGAATCTGAAATATATAAAAATGGAGAAGTAATTTAAAACCACTTTGTTATAACTAATGCATGAAAATCGACAATTCCGATTAGAAATATTAATTTATTTCCATATAAATCAATATTTTAATTTCCTTAAACTAAACGACTTTATTGCCTAGGAGTAATCATAAATCTACAAAACCATAAAACGTTTCTGAAAATTGATTCTGCTACTTTGACACTTAAATGACTTCAGTAATTGATGGAATAAATTTTGAATTTACTTTCGACCAATGAAGTAGAAGTGTATAAGTTGTAAGATTCATGCAATAGGGAAGAGCCTATCACTTTCTAATATAAATGAGTAAAAGCGGCTTTCATCCAAAGATGATTGTTGATCTTAACGAGGATCTTACTTCTTTGCATATAATGGATTGGCGCTACACAATCACAAATAAAGAACTGTACCAAATAACTGAAACCACGACACTTGAGGACTCCCCACAGCAGCTACGAATAATACGAATAGCATATACAGGTGTTGGACAAAATAATTGAAACACTTGTTAAATTCAAAGAAAATTTATTTAATATGGAGTTGGTCCTCCTTTTTCCTCATATACAGCTTTAATACATCTAGAAATGGAATCATACCGCTTCCTGACTTCATCCAGAGGAATCCTCAGCCATTCTTCCATTAACAACGGATCCAGCTCTTTACGACATGACGGTGGAGGATAGCGGCTCCTAACTTGTCGCTCCAAAATGTACCACAAATGTTCAATGATATTGATATCTGGAAATTGGGGAGGCCGCTCCATGTGTTCTAGCTAACTTTCATGCTCTTCATACCAATTCTTAACCACTCGAGCGGTATGCATTGGAGCATTATCGTCTTGGAAGATGCAGTCACCATCAGGGCATAAAGTCTGGGCTATTGCATGAACATGATCTCCAAAATGTTCAGGTAATCTTTGCTGTTGATTTTACCATGAAGGGCAACTGTTGGACCGAGACATTTCAATGATATGGCGGACAAAACTATCAATGATCCACCTCCATGCTTCACTGTTGGAAGCAGGCAGTCAGAGTTGTAAGCTTCTTTGGGATGCCTCCACACATAAACTCACCCTGAAGTTGGGAAAAGAGAGTAACTGGACTCGTCTGAGAATATGACTTGCTTCTATTAGTCTGGAGACCAGGCATTGGGATCTCTGCACCACTTCAACATGTTGCGCGCGGAGAGAATGGGTTTCCTTACGGCGTCTCTTCCATGGTATGCAACCTTATGGAGCTCACGACGAACAGTTTTCGTAGAAACTGAACTATTCAGATGATTATTAATCTCAGCAGTCACTTTAGCAGCAGTAGTCCGATGTTTTTTGCCACGTTGCATTTCAATAAACGTTGGTCCCTGTCAGCAAGTTTGCAAGTATGGCCCGAATTGCTACGGTTGCTAGAGGTTTTGCCCTGTTTCTCAAATTGCGTCAAATTATTGATATGGTTGCTCTTGAAAAACCAAACAGTTCAGCAAGCTTAGTGATCGAGGCTCCTGCCATGCGAGTTCCAACAATTTGCCCTTTTTCGAACTCGGAGAGGTCACGCATTTAGCTTAAATTTTTCTAAATTCTAAAAATAAATAAGACAAAGAGAGTAAATTAGATAAATAAAAGTATTTACAATAGATATAACCTGCCGGTCTTAATATAATAGATCTTTGTAATATAGGAGTGGAATTTGCAACTGTTCCAATTATTTTGTCCAACCCCTGTATACCTCGATGTGAAAATAATTGTATAATCAAAATGTTAATGTTCCTGACATCTTTAAATGAAAGTTAGAAAGGAAGCATAGATAGACCGATAAGAATTAGCGGAATTGAGAAAACTATTTTCCTGAAAATAGAAAAATGTTTTAACAGAATTATTTTATCCATTATCTCGCTCAGTGCTTTAATGTTTCCTTATAAAGAAACGACTAATATTACCATTATCAATTTAACCATTACCTGAAAGAAAGTTCGACTACATACCAGATACACATACCAGATACAAGGGGCTACTGGGTGTGGAAGAATTAGGAATAGAAATATTAATAATGAGCGAGAAGTGAAAAGAGAAATCAGGAGGGCAGTAGCTAGCGATTAACATTGCACTTAAATTTTTGCAGATTAAAGTTGGCTGGAACGCAGGGAGAGGGAAGGGAGTTCCACAAATGACAAGTGCGAGAAATGAAATTGTTAGCATAGAACTCGTAGTTATATCTAGGCAGGTCACGTATGAATTTATGAGATCTAGACGTTTTGCGGAGTTATTTCGCAATGGAGGCTTGTATTTGTCCTAAAATCGGTCCTAAATAACTTCGACGTACCAAAGGTTAGGAACTTGATATAATAGGTATTACGCAGAGTGGCCGCTGACTACTATCGTATTCGACTAACTGTCGACTACTGTCGTCCGACATCGACTGAGCCTCGTTCCTCTTACTACTCCTACTTATATTAGGTGGGAGAGTCTAATAACTATAGAATAGGTGTGTTTCACCGTGACACCCCCCTCTTAAAACTTTACTCCCAAAAGGTAGTCTGTTAAATTTATACACACCCCGATGTGCGTTTATACACAAAAGTTTTGACGTTTCTTTTTTTACCGGTATTTGCAGATATGCGTCGCTGAGGTCTATCTTCGAAAATCTCATCAGTTATCCATTCGTTTTTTATTTTTCATCTCGTCTCCTTTGGGATTATATCGTTTGCCGATGTCATTAAGGCGTCCCATTTCGATTTTCCATTTTACCTCACGTATCTTTTCACATTGTATATTTTTCGTTCAGGTACGGGTCGCTCAGGAGTATGTGGTATTGCAGTTTGGGTGCTGCGTTAAGCCTCTTCAATTTCCGCAGTTTCACTCTTAGTATACCTATAAGAGTGCGGTGATTGCTTCTGAAGTCGGCACTTGGGTAGGTTTTGCAGTGAATCATTGCATTCCTGAGTCTTTTGTTGATGGTTATATAATCCTGGACTCCTCCATGTCCATAGTCGGCTCGGGTGATCTTGGAACCGTGTGTTGGCTATTACTTGGCCATTGGCTGTGCAACATTGGATCCATTTTTCTCCACGTTCGTTGCGGTTTCCAACTTCGAATTTTCCGGCTATATCCCTTGCCCTCTCTCAGTCTAATTTGGCGTTTAGGTCTCCCATTAAAATGAAGACTTCTTCATTGACCACCAAATCGAAGCATATAAAAAAATGTCCTACTTACTTACGATAAGGATATATTCACACTTATTACGCTAAATGTTATTTTGTGGAAACACTTATTTGAGTAGATGTTCTGATTTATTATTATTATTTTTATTTATTATCTTCCGACCTGCATATTCGACAGACATAATAACGAAAATGTGCTCTCCGGTATGCGGCCAAATCTTTTATTAAAAATAAAATCAGTTAATGTATACATTCTATATCAAACATTATGCGTACTGATTAGAAATATGTTGTTTATATATTATTCATTTTAATTTTGTTCTTCTTGTTCAGGAACTGTCATTCATTCACTAACAACAATGTCAACTCTAGATTTCACTGAATGATTTTTGAATATATACATTTATTTTTCGCATTTTACCTCAGATTTTGAATCTCATTCCAAAGGTAAATAAATATAAGTTCATTATTTAATCGCCCTAACAAGCTCGTGCCCACAGGAAATTAAACTGTATTTTGATATTTGCTTCCGTAATGAAGATATCTTTGCTATTTATCTTGGTTTCGTTTCGTTTATTTTTTAAGGCATATCACACACAATAGTATATTTAATACCGACAAGATTATTAGGATAGATTTGCATGAATAGAATATGTATTCTTTGTCAGAAATCAGTTTTTAGATCAGTTTTCATTTCCGTATTTATTATCTAGAGTCAAATGAATTGTTGTTTTTTTTTAAAATGTATTGATGGTATTATTTTATTTCCAAAAATATATTGCTGGTATTTTTAATATAAAGATCTATTTTTAAACTTTAATAGTGTTTTGACCACAGTTTGGGGTGTTAACTATTTTCTCATAGCTAGGAACCTAACCCATGCTACTACCGTGGGTCAGGGTGGACCTGGGAAAAGCAGCAATTAAGAGTAGGCTCCACGCTCCTCCAACCCTCCCGATCAGAAGCCTTGCTTCATGATGTGCTTTATTGTCATACCCAGGACAGCTTTTTTCTTACAATGGCTAGATCTATATGGGTAATCAATAAATGGAAATCTGCATTTTAGAGACTCATGAATATAAAGAAGAAATAAAAGAAAGAATATTTTTATTGGGTGGAGGCCAGACAATACCCGGCTTATAAGGATGTGGTTGCAGAAATTAATGGGTTATTTAATGCCGAAAAGATTTTTATTGCTGGTAATATTTTTTTTCAAAAATGTATTTCTGTTAATAAGTATTTCAAAAATATATTGCTAGTAATAATGTATTGCTGGTAATATTATTTTTCAAAAACTTATTGCAGGTAATTATTTACAAAAAAATATTGCTGTATTAAAACTTATTTTTACACTTTCATAGGGATTTAAGCCCAGTTTGGGGGTTGACTATTTGCCCATACCCGGCACCCCAACAGGTACTACCACCGCGAGTCAGAGTGGAACTGGGAACACCAGAAAGTAAAAGGTGGTTGCACGCTCCTCAAACCCTTCTCATCAGAGGCCTTGCTGCTGGAAGTAGTTTATCGTCTTACTCTGGAGGCGGATGTAGTTTATCATCTTACCCAGGACGCGGACGTAGTTTATCGTCATACCCAGGGCGGATTGTCTGTTTGTATTTTAATTAAAAACTTTAAATCTGCGTTAGTAATCTATCCATGACTGACATTGAGTGTTATTTTTGTTAAAGTTATGAATACTAGATTCGGGGGCGTAATTAAAAGATGTTCTAAATTGAGATGGAAGCCCAGTTTGAGATCAAATTCCACCTCAGACTGTTGCGTTGATTTCTCTGTAATTTACTCGGGTAAATTAATATCGATCTATATTTCCACCTCACCTCTGTGTTAAATAATAAGCCGAATATTGCTATTTAGCCCTGATAGCGTTGCCTGTTTACAATGACATTTCTGCGGACAAACCAGGAAGAAAGAAAGAAAGAAAGAAAGAAAGAAAGAAAGAAAACACTCCACTGTCTTTCCAGTAGCAGTGAATAAATATAAGAAGTTAGATTGAGTCATAATTGTTTCCGCCCGGGACAGATATATTTTCAAAATATATTAATTATTTTTGGAAAGTCTAAACCAAATTGACATGTCGCAAAGAAAACACGTTAAAAATTCATCCTTGGACTTCTCAAATAAAACGGCTTCCCGTAACACATAATAGATGTTTACTCAGTGTCAATGACAAATCAATCCATGATTAAAGTGTTATAATTTCATTGAATACAATATTAGGAGTAAGGTTATCAAGAAAATTATGCTCAAATGATAAGAATCTACTATGTTTATAGCTATATAAAATTATATGAAGTGAATGGCAGCACCACTACACATCAGCAGAGAGTCTGCAATAGTACAACTGTTTTCTATTCGTATTACACTTGGACTAGTTCACCAACAGAGTTTGGTTTGGTTTGGATTGTTTTAAGGCATATCACCACCTCATTGGGTTATTTAATGCCGACAAAAGTTTTAATGCTGCTAATATTTTGTTTTGTCAAAAATCTATTTCTGGTAATATTTTTTCCTTTAAAAATCTATTTCTGGTAATATATTTTCCTACAAAAAATCTATTTCTGTTAATATTTTTTTCCTTCAAAAATCTATTTCTGGTAATATTTTTTCCTTCAAAACTCAATTTCTGGTAATATTTTCTCCTTCAAAAATCTATTTCTGGCAATATTTTTTCCTTCACAAATCTATTTCTGGTAATTTTTTTCCTTCAAAAATATATTTCTGATAATATGTTTCCTTCAAAAATATATTACTGGTAATAATTTTTTCACAAAAGTATTGCTGGTAATATTTCTTCCTCAAAAATCTATACCTGTTAATATTTTTTCTCAAAAATCTATTGCTAGTAATATTTATTTTTCAAAAATCTATTGTTGGTAATGTTTTTTTTTTCAAAAATGTATTGCTGGTAATAGTTTTTTTCTTCAAATATTTATTGCTGGTAATAACTTTTTACAAAGTATTTCTGGTATTAAAACCTATTTTTACACTTTCATAGTGTTTTTTACCATATTTCCGGGGTTAACTATTTGTCCATAGCTGGGACCCTAACAGGTGCTACCATCCCGGGTCAGGGTGGACCTGGGAACACCAGCAATTAAGAGGTGGTTCCACACCCTTCAAAACCTCCTGATCAGAGGCTTTGCTGCTGGACGTAGTTTATCGTCTTACCCAGGATGTGGATGTAGTTTATTGTCATACCCAAGACGGTTCACCAACAGAGACAACAGTGGATGAAATGTAACTAAACTCAACAAACGATGCCACAACGTATGTAAAGCTAAACCATATACTGGACTCATCAAGCGATGCCGTATTTTTTATCTGACAAACTCAAATAATTGATTTGTTTTTAAGGATTATCAGCCCTTTGCAGGTTTTTTAAAGCCAGAAAATATATTTAGATTTTAATAATGTTTTGAAGATAGTAATGACTTTTTAAATACAATTCCTATTAATTAACCCACAGCTGGGGAGAAAAGAGGTGGTTTCATCACTTTCCTAAAAGTATTTGCGTGTAAGTGAATATAAACAATTCGACTGGAATTGGAACTTGGCTCTCCGATTTTCAATTCTGAGTCGTTATCCTTTGCACTGCCACGCATCCAAGTTTACCACACATGGTATTCCCAAGCGGCCACTGTCTAGGTGCTATCAAACTCGACTTTGCTTAACTCCGGTGATCTTGCTAGTACCGGTGTTTCAACGCGATATGGTCGTCAATATATTTAAAAGAGCAAGACTAATCGCATGGGTTATGTGTATTTTTCTTATTTGCTAAATATTAGATTTAAAACACAAACTAAGGTCACGTTTCAATTCCTCTTCTCGATTGATTCTTTTATAATCAACTCACCCAAAACAAGGCGATAATCCCACTAAGGGCGATTGGAAGAGAAAGAGAATGGTAATAATTCGGAACGAACCGTAGACACAATCTTAATGAAGAAAAATGGCAGAAATATCTACTCCTGTTCAAAAGATCGGGGAGGATTTGAACCGGTCAATAGGCAAACCTGGAAAAATCCATATTCATTTACTGATATGACCTTATGAATGTAAGCTTTTATCTAAAATGGCACCGCCATATTTTTGCAAGAGACATGCTTGTGTCAAAGTATCCTCGCTGTCCTTTCTCATTTTGTGTTCCAGAAATTTCAGCTTTATGCTTCCGATCCTTTTTTTCAGATTTACCCCTAACCGACCCCGTTACTCACATGTCCCGTCCATGGTATTCTCAGCATCCGCCTGTAGAACAACAACCCGATTAACTTAAGTTTACTCTTCTCCCCCTTTCATAAAGCATACCCTGCCATATAGAAGGATAAATATTACATAGTATTTCAGCACCTTTGATTTTGCGAAATTTAACGCTAGATTTTAAAAGAAATGTGGAGAGGCATTATTTCCTATATGGATAGGATATGGTATTTATAAAATATCAAAAGATGCATATATATATATATATATATATATATATATTATTTATATATATATATATATGTATGTATATACATATATATATATATATATATATATATATATTATTTATATATATATATATGTATATATATATATATATATATATATATATATATATATATATATATATATATATATATATATATGTGAGTGTGTGTGTGTGTGTGTGTGTGTATTTAGGCAGGAAGCCATCTTTCATACACATTTTATTGAAAACGACAAACAAGGTGCTTTTATTAATTTTTTTATACAGTTTCTCATGCGATCTCATTTATTTTTTCTTTTCGGATGATAAATTATACAAAAACTGTCCGAATGTTCTTTTTATCCAGGAGATTTCGGCTATACATTTAGCCATTTTCAAGGATTATATTTTAACTTTTAAAATAAGAAATAGTTTGTTGTATGTATGTTTTATAAAATGTTTACATTTTTTTGTTTCAAAACACTTTCAAGATATTATATCCATGTTCAAAGTTAATATTATTAAGTGTTGGTTGGTTTGTTTTTATTAATCAGGCTTCCATTATTTTTAGCCTTTTTTTGTATGTGGATGATGCTATTATATTAGTGTTGTCGACAAGTATGTTCCGAATAGTGTCCGGTAGGTCTCCATGATTATTTAAATGAGATCTAATTGAGCTATTGCCAGAAAGATGTAGAGTTAGTTTGCGTGTTAAACATATTATAGTGCGGCCTATATAATTATTTACGAAAGTTGATTGTTGAGGAACACAATTCCTTAATGGACATTTTTATTCGTAAATAATATTTGCCCTATTTAATTTTGTTCTAGGAAATGAATTATTATTTTTAACTTTAAGTTTAGAGGTTTTAATTTTTTTATAATAAATAATTAATCTATTTTTTTTACTATTATCAACTGGTGTTATGCATTTTTTTATAATGTTCTTAATTCTGCATTCATCCTGTTTATAATTTTCGTTCAGCTGATTTTTATAAAAAATATTCATTTTATTGTTTATGTTTCTATTCTCGCCGTTGCTATTAGTTACATTGTACAAGAAATGCCTAATGTGGAAATCCAACAATTGATTAGGAAATCTGTTATTAATCAGCATTTGCTTTATATTTTTGAATTCTGTAAAGAAAAGCGTCCGGGAGGATGAGTTCTCGTGCGCTCTCGTGAGGACATTTTTAATAATAATATCTAAGAGGGCATTCACTAGAGAAATTAAGATGGCAAGAGTCTTTACTAGTTGTTTTTTATAAACAGAAGTTTTAAAAATATTATTACTAAATGTGCATATATATATATACATATATATGTATACATATATATATATATATATTTAAAAGTATTATTATTAATGTGCATATATATATATATGTGTTTAAAAGTATTATTACTATATGTGCATATATACATATATATATGTCTGTGTGTGTGTGTATGTATATATGAATGTATATAAAGTAATACATATTTTTCGTTAGAAACAAAGAAAAGTCTACTAAACTGTTATGCAATATCAGTCCTTCTACATGGGCAATCTTATCACACAAATTTGAGGCAACAGAAATGTTGCTCTACAAAAGGTCGCTGATAATACTATGAAGTTAACATGCGAGCAACGACGGAATTTTATAGAAAATGGAAACAAATTGAACACTTATATTAACATGAGAAAGAGACAGTTCATAGTTCTAGGACTCATAATGAGGAAAGTAGGTTTAGAAAATGTGACATTCTCAGGGCATACTGAAGACAAGACGGACAAAATAAAGCACCGCATGACCTCCCTAACGGGTTATGTAAATGCTTGGCACAACAAAAATTAGAAGACGAAGCAAATAGATTCACTTTACTAAGAGCTACAAAAGACAGTAAATGCTAAAAGGTCGTGGCCATCTCTGCCCATAAGGAACATGACACATAAAATAAGAAAAACATAGTCAATTAAACAACAGGACACATATATGTGCTTTTTAAATAAATTGATATTCATTACGGGCCCAACCTTTGGAAATCAAAGCAAGACCCTAGTGAAATAATAAGTGCTTTATACTTGCCGACCACTTATTAAATAACATAACGGAAAATGGAAGTATCTGTAAGTATTACCGTAGTGCAAAGGGTATAAATGAATATCATTCCACCATTGACAAAACATGAAGATTATGTTACGGTAAACTTGGCAAATGTCCACAGTTGTAAAATAAAAATATGTTTATTTATATTTCTGAGATGAAGTATTATGTACACTATTTACATTAATCGAACTATTGTCCTCATCTTTGTCGCCATATTTATTACAACGTTTCAGCCGTTGTACGCTCTGGCCTTCTTCAGGTGGTTGGAATGTCGAGATGAACCCTTTATTTCGCTCACTGGTGTAGACAGTTCTAGTTCCACGTGTCATGTCTAATGGTTGTCAGTTGTCTGAAGTTAATTCTCCTTTCCAAGTTCTCCACCGCCTTAACCAGGTATTGAACCCAAGGGCACATGGCACAGTCGATAAAGGCTTTAGTTAGATCCAGTGACAGAAGAATGGGAGTTCAGTACCTGGTTAAGGCGGTGGAGAACTTGGGGTGGGAATTAACAGAATATAACTGATAACTGATATCCATTATACATGGCACGTGGAACTAGAACAATCTACCCCAGTGGGCGAGATAAAAGTTTCAGTTCGACGTTCCAACCACCTGACGAAGGCCGGAGCGTACAACGGCCGAGACGTTGTAATAAATATGGCAACAAATATGAGAACAATAGTCCAAATAATGTAATTAAAAAATATTTTTGGTGAAATTTGTGTAACTTATGAGAAAACTGTGTTTATTTAAAACAATTACTAACTTTTGTGTTATTTTTTCTTTTTTTGTCGCCAATCACGTGACTTCCGTCTTTGTTGTCGACAGTTTAATTACCTATTCTTATCGCTTATCTAATCCAAATGAAAAATGACGTTTTTACACTTTTTCTTTTAACACATTTAAAATAAAATAACATTAGAATGAAGAATTTCTCATTTTAAAGCAGCAACTACACATGAAAGGTGAAATATATCTTTAAATGTATATTTGCTAAAATATCCATACCTTAGGAAAGTATTCGCTTAGTTTGTTATAGGTGAAGAAATTTAAATCATTAAGCCATATTCAAATTCCGGTCTAGTCATTAATACCCCGAGGAAATCAGCTCTCCTCAGCTCGTTTATTTGTTAAATATCAGAGTAGACTATGCTTACTAACCTTGGGTGATAGCCTCTCTATGAATGACAATTCAACAGGAAACCACTACATTGTCTTTCCCAAGAAATTTCCTTTTGCACAGATATTAAAAATGAAAAGAAATATGGAGGGCCATTATTTCTTAAACGGATAAGATATGGTATATATTTCCACTTATTATTAAAAATGATATTTTTTCTTATGTTTTCTTATGTGTATTCGTTGTATTTTGTGTGCGATATTAATCCAAGTTCTTCGTGGACTAGTGGGGAAAATATTCTTCTGCTTAAAGGGTAATAAAAACTAAAAACTAAAACAGTTATGATTGTTCAGAAACATGGGGAGGGAATGGGGGTATTTGTTCTTATCTTTTTATGACGTCTGTATCTTTTTTTAAAACCTATCTCATTTTTTTCTTTATTTTGTGCGTGTGTTTTTGCTCGTATGTGCATACATACTCATTCTCCATACAGATATATTGTTTTATTACAAATATCTATATACGTACCCTTGTATGGTGTGTAGGTTTCGCTTGTATGTGTTATGTGTGTGGTCCTTCTAGTGTGTTTGTTTTTGTGAGTGTGTTTGTATATATTCGTTCTCCATACATATTTATATGGTGTGTGTGTGGTGATGTGTGTGTGTGTGTGTTTGTGTGTGTGATCTGACTAATGTGTTTGTCCACTATGTGTATGGTGTTTGTTTATGTATGTGGGGTTACGATTTGTTTACTGCTGGTTTAAATTTGTCTGTGAAGTTTTTTTTTCTTGTATTTTTATGTAGGAATAATTGTCTGTTTGATATATTGGCATAATTTTAAATTTACCTTGATTACATTTCTAGATGTGTTGTGATACAAAGGGTTTTCTGTTGCCTGATAATTTGTATTTTGCTCTTGTGAAGGGAAACTCTGTTGTTTAGTGCTTGACTGATACCTGTTTAGGACTTGTTGCGTTTTGTGCACTTGACTTCATAAATAACATTTTTGGAGTTACAGTTTAATTTTTCTTTATTCTGAATGTTGTTTGTTTTTCAAAAGTGTAGGTGTTTCCTTCTATAATGATATCACAAACCCCACACTTTTTCTTGTTTCATTTTGTTACACCCTGTATTGTGTGTTGTTTAAATTTGGATGAGGTTAATATGTGTTTTAGGCTTTTTGAATGGCATTTGGTTTAAATTATTTTCGTTGTTTTTAGTATATATTTCATTTTTTTTATTCTTTTGAAGTATGTCTTGATTTCTTGTAATTTATATAAATAATGCTGGATTGTTCTATGATGAGACTTACGCTATATTTTGTTTGTCATGGTGTTTCTTTGGGTTTCGGAGGTGATTTAAATGTATTTTTTATGCTAGTTCAAAACATTTCTTTATTAGTAGTGTGGCATAGACTCGACTTTTGTGAGATCTATGTAATTCTTCTAGGCGTGTTTTTCGGAGGTGCTTGGCCAACATTTATATATATATATATATATATATATATATATATATATTTACATTTTTAGAAAATAATGGAAATATATATATATATATATATAGATATATATATATATATATATATATATATATGTATATATATATATATTTGCATTATTTTCTACAAATGTAAAGTAAATCGTCATCTATCTCCTCGTATCCTTGTATTGTATTGTGGATTGTATCGCCTTGCTTGTGTTGAAATAATAAAAAAAATAATCAGATAGAGATTTGTTATCTTTGCTATCCTATATCCAATTCTTCGCGTTCTCTATTTGTACTATCTACTAACAATAGAGATTATAAAATCTTCTTCTTGATGGATGCGTTGGTAGTGTGATGGAAATCGGCGTCATTTTTAATCGGAAAACTGATTTCAAATCTTGGGTTGGTCTTTAACTTTCACTTTTATCAACATACCATTGGTAAAGCATGAATCCGTCTCTTCACGTCACTAGCTATGCTTTAATTAGCACGACATTTTATTTGGCTATTTATGCAGCCTAAAAGAAAGACAACTCTGTATTTTAACCAGCGAATAAGACAATGGGAAACCTCCATTATTTTACCACAATAATGGAGATTATAAAGCGATTTGTGGAGGGTCAAGCTTGAGAAACCTGACATTAAAGAAAAATATTTCTATTTGTTAGAACCGTGGACTGGAGAGGAGGGTGCGAGATTTTTTAAATACATTTCCGTTGCTGTAAGAAGCTGTTATTTTTACACCAATCCCCATATTGTTTTGATGTTCAATGTTGAGACCGGAACCGGAAGAATCTTCTTTTTACTTTTTATGATATTAGTTCCGATACTTACCAAATTAGATATCACTTCATTGCTGACTGTGTAGACATAATCACGTTTCAGTAATAGATGCACATTCGATTAAAAAGCAACCATTATAGCCTGTCTTATAGCCTGGCCATATTCTTACTGCTGAGTAAGTGTGTTTTTTTTGTTTGTTAGTTTGTTTTGCTTTACGGCATATCAACCTCAAGGGGTTATTTAATACCAACAAAATTTTTTTTTGCTGGTAATATTTTCTTCATTCATAAATCTATTTTTGGTAATATTTTTTTCTTCAAAAATATATTGCTGGCTATATTTTTTTAAAGAAGTATTTCTGTTATTAGAATCTATTTTTACACTTTCATAGTGTTTTGACTTCAGTTTGGGGGTTAACTGTTTGCCCTTAGCTGGGACCCTAACAGGTACTACAACTCCAGGTTAGGGTGGACCTGGGAACACCAGGAATTAAGAGGTGGTTCCACGCTCCTCAAAGCCTCCTGATCAGAGGTCTTGCTGTTGGCCGTAGTTTATCGTCATACCCAGGACGGATTGCTAAGTAAGACTAATTCCGATTATCACTTCTGATGGAGTCAGTGTACATTAACCTTTCAGCCAATCTCTTTGTAAGCAAAGTGTGGTGGACATAAAGGTAATATAAAGCTTATAAAATTAAATTTTCTTGGGTGTGACATTTGTCTGGGGGTTGTATATTTTCAGTCACTCTGGACATGTTTTGTCCTCGATTTTTCTCTAACGTGAGCTGACCGATAAACGGGTTTAATAGATCTTTAACCGTTGTTATATTTCGGTATCATTTTACTTTAATATATATTTCAATCCTCTCTCTCTTTTCTGATTAATTTTCTTTCTTTTTGGTATACATTGCTTTTTAAATGTCTGATTCTATGGCTCTAAGGAAGAAAAAAACAGTTGATTTCTGTATTCGTTCTGATTCATTTTGAGCAAAAATATCACCGAGAAAATTAAACAGCATCAAATCGGTGTTTTAAAACTGAAGATTTCCTAAACGATCATATAAGTAACGTGCAATTTAACGTAATATAAAAATAGAATAAATGTAAAAATTGGCAGTCAGTTACTAATTACCTCCAGATGAGTGACGGTAGAATTACAAAAACGGTTAATTTATAAAACCCTGGTGTTAAGGTGCTGAATATAACTTCAGTCAGTTAAGTGACAAATGTTATATTTGTATTAATCTTATATATATATATATATATATATATATATATATATATATATATATATATATATATATATATATATATATATGTGTGTGTGTGTGGGGGGGGGTGTATTATGAAATGGACAAACTCCAACAATTATTTTAAGACATTTTTTATGTTTATACGTTATTTTTATAGATACAAATATTTAAGTATTATAAACAGAGCATCTACTTTATATATATATATATATATATATATATATATATATGCAAATTAAAAGAATTTTAGTTATAAAGTGCTTGAACTCAAAAAATGATACTATTGAATTTAAGTTGTTAAAATGTTGTGTACTTAATCTACATGATTAGATTATTGTTTTATTATTATTATTATTTTTATTTCCTTTGATATCTGGCGTTTACACATTTCTTTCCGGGTCCCGCCCAGGGACCTAAGGTTAGAAATGGCATCATGACACTTTCCACTGCAAAAAAAAAAAAATTTAAATAAAAAAATAAAAATAAAAAATAAAAATAATTACATAGATAAAGCCCTTCGTAAAGTGTGGTCTGTACTTGTCAGAACAATTTTTTGTATCTCTTTGAGTCATGAACTTCCAGGGATCCCTCCAATCAGCCTACTGGAATCTTTTCCAACCAGTCCAAGGGCTCCAACTACAACAGAGATTGTTGATGTTCCCATGTGCCACATTTTTGTGATTTCTATTTCAAGGTCCTTGTATTTTGACAGTTTTTCGAATATCTTCAAAGACACATTGCAGTCTGCAGGGACTGCCATATCAATAAGGAGGCACTTATTTTGTTTGTGGTCTTTAATAACAATGTCTGGGCGGTTGGCTTTGATTGTTCTGTCAGTGTGTATTGTGTAGTCCCATAGGATTGTAACAGGTCCTATCTCCGTAACCGGGTAAGGGTGGTGTCCGTACCAATTTCTTCCAGTTTCCTTCCCATAGGAGTTGCAAATTTTCCAGTGCAGATATTGGCCCACTCTGTCATGCCGGGTTTTATATTCAGTGGGTGCCAGTATCGTGCAACCTGATATAAGATGATCAATGGTTTCTGGATATTTGTCACAGAATCTGCATCTTGGGTTAACACAGTATTTTAGTATATGTGCTTGATAATTCCTAGTTAACAAGCATTGGTCTTGTGCAGCAATGATAAAACCCTCAGTTTCACCTTTCAACCCTGCACTACGTAGCCACTGATGGGTGCGGATTTTGTCTACGTCAGCTTGTTTGGTACGGGCAGAGTTTGGCCATGGAGCGGTTTATTTTGCCATTGTTTCTTTATCTGGTCGGTCGCATTTCTCTTTGCATTCTTTTTAAAGTTTGCAGCTTCAGCCGGTGTACAGTGATGTATTTGAATTTCTGTGCCCATTTGAACCTCCTTTTTGAATTTTTCGGCTCCCTTTACTACAGAGTAAAGACACTTACTACTTTCATGTTCCTTGACACATACCATCATCCAGTCTTCTGTATTTTCATGTATCTTTGCAGGCCAATTGTTGTACTTTTGTAGGATAGTTCTAGTTGAACTAGTCCTCTGCCTCCTTCGGATCTGGGCACATACAGGCGATCAATATCAGCTTTGGGATGATGCATGTGGTAGCAAGTGAGGAGCTTTCTCGTTTTGGCGTCCATTCGCTTAATTTCAGCTATGGTCCAGTTAAGTACATTAAAGCTGTATTGCACCACAGGAACAGCTAAGGTGTTTATGGCTGATATTCTATATATTATAGCTGATTATTATTATTATTATTATTATTATTATTATTATTATTATTATTATTGTTGTTGTTGTTGTTGTTGTTGTTGTTGCTGTTTTTGTTTGATTTATTATTATTAGATTATTATTAGATAATTATTATTCTTATTATTGTTTCCTTTATTTATTATTAGATTCTTGTGTTATTATTATTAGATTATCGTTTCATTTTATAATCCGGTAGTATTAACAGAGAGTTAATATGCTTCTTAAAGAAAAGTAAAACTTAACAGAAAAATCCTCGAATAATGACAGGTTCCTTTATGGACGAGCGGCGGGCATTAGTTGAAATAAAATTTAGTAGGGAAAATCTACTTGCCGAGAACCATGTTAACTTTCTGTTATTATTACCGGATTATAAAAAATTCCAGCAATATTGGTATAAAATAAAATATACAGTTAAAGTCTGCATTTCTGACACCAATATATCTTTTGTTAGCTTTTCTCTCTCACCGTTACTGTTGTAGTGAAATTCACTCTTCATTAGTTGCCTCATACTCTATAGTCTTGTGTCAGACTAAACTAAATTTAGTAAATATGTGCAAACAAATTAGCAGTGTTTGCTGCAGTATTACTTGTTTATCGATGGCCATAGTTTGGGGTCTGTGTATCGTTAATGAAAATCAACTAAAATGACGATGAAAGAAATATTAATTTTAATATTTTGCTTCTGTCATCTTAACACATTTTGATTCATTGATTGTACAATTATATAAAAACAAGTACGCTTGACTTTGTATCCTTCATTTCTGGACTCTTGAAAATGATGACAAAATTGCCGGCGACTGAAATGATTCCCGTCAGGCCAAGAACGAAAATTTGATTATTGGTCATTTTCTTAGCTACTTGCTTTTGAAATCATGACTTTAATTTCGTTTCGAATGTCTAAAACTGTCACCAATGAAGAAGATTTAAAGAATGGAATTAAAATATGTTTTTAATGTGAGAAAATATCCCTGCTTTCTCTTCGCGTTAAATTCCTGTAAAATAACGTAACAATTCCGCTCAAATGATACCCGTTTTTTTTGTTTCCCATATTCCCATTCATTGCCTTTAAATTCTGTAAACCCAAAACCAGATGAAATTTCATCTAATTACCGTTAATCACAAACTCTTTCATAAATTTAATTAAAACAACGACGAAAATTTATAATTATGACATTACCAAAAGCAACCGCACATCGTCTAAATAAAAATAGATATTTCTCTTACTAATTGGGACATCATTACGGAGTATCTCAAATACAACGCTTCATTTTCATTTAAATACCTAATAAATGATAATTAATTTAGTTGTTTTACTTCTGGAATCATTGCAGTCAAACAGTCTGGTTCCGCAGAGGCACAGGCACTGTAAATTAATGGAATACTTCCATAAAAAACGTAAAGATTACACATGAACTGGAAAACCAATAACGCATATTTGAAATAATGAATTTTTGTCAATCGAATATCCAACTCGCGTTCATCCATTCTGCGCTTATTAATCACATAAAACAGTGGGGAATTTCAAATCAAAATTGAAATATTAATCACATAGAACATTAAACAGTAGGAATTTCAAAACAAAATGCTAGATTTAAACTTAAATCCATAATTTCTATTGAAAATTAACCTAAAAATTCGAGCCATATCTAAAAAATTATCGTTAAATCGAAACTTTCAAATGAATGTCATGCATGACACAAAACGAATTCCGAAATTTTAGAATGTCAGCTGTATACAACATCTTTCTCAGATAAACGGCTTCAAAATGGCTTACAGCGAATGAATCCAGTAGGTCTTTGAGATGACCATACTTCGTCGAATGTCGTGGAGTGGCGCAACATAATAACACGTTGGTTATTTGATTTGTTTAGCGGATCATCAATTCCTTATGGGTTATTTAATGCCGGAATTAATTTTCTTGGGAGTTTTGAATTAATAAAAATCTGAAGATATTCTACTTTCACAATTGAATACATGGTAGATGATACTCAGCTGTATTTGTATATAAAACTTTGAGTGAACATAACATTTTTTATGTTGTATTTTTTAAATGTTATATTTTAGAATACAGATTGATTTAAGAAATTGGCTTAATGCTATGAAAGAGTTCGTGTTGGTTGTTTGGTTGATTTTATTTAGGGACATATCAACACCTCTATGGGCTATTTAATACCGAAAGCTAAATAATTTGAACATAATTGTAGGGCTTCAACTGAGTATATGTTGAACTCAGGTGTATGCCTTCAACTACAGTTAAAATGTATTTCTGGTCATGTATTGTCGATCTTTTTTATATAACCTGTAGGTATTTTTACTATTAAAATGTATTTTTATACTTTTCTAATGTTTTTGTTTCGGCGGTTCAATATTTTTCCATAGCTGGGACCCTAACAGGTGTTACGACACCGGCTCATGTTGGACTTCTGAACAACAATTTAAAGGGAATTTCAGGCTCCTCAAATCCTCCAATCTCCGGATCAGTGGTCTTGCTGCCGGATGTAGTTTATCGTCATTCCCAGGACTTACATAATAAAAAAAAGAAACTGTATGAAATAACGCAATTCACATCATTGAAGACTTCTAGCAATATCCTCAACTAAAACTGCATCACGTGTAAATCGAAGAGAAGATAATGATATAATGAAAACGTTGCTATTACTTAAAAAAAAGTGAGGAAAGAAGACTAGATTAGTTTTGGGGTTAACTATTTGCCCACAGCTGGGACTCTAACAGGTGTTACCACTCCAGGTCAGGGTAGACCTGGGAACAACAGCAATTGAGAGGTGGTTCCACGCTCCTCAAAACCTCCTGATCAAAGGCCTTGCTGCCGGATGTAGTTTATCGTCTTACCCAGGACACGGATGTTGTTTATCGTCATACCCGAGACGTTCGCAGATTTTACATTTTTTATCCATCTGTCAGCTCAATGTTATTCTCTTTATTAAAAAATATTTCCAAAATTCTTGACTGGAACTTTATTTGAGGTATATTAACTGATTTAAAGTTTAATAAGTCTTATTTGAAACAAAGGAGGTAGGTGCGTTTATGATTTTTTTTATGTGTTGACAGGCCGACAGATCTATTTACAGCCGGAAATTTAACTAATTATTTATACAGGGGCACATAACTGTAAACATTATTTGGTGAATATAACGTGAGAACTTCTCTATATAATTTTTTAACTACTCTTTTAATCTTAAATATTTTTTTAAGCGTTTCACCCCAAGCAAGGCAGGAAGCCACTAGCACGCAAGGGGTTACAGAGAGTTGGAGCGAGAGCAAATAGGAGTGATAGAGGAAAGGATGAAGAGAAGGATAGGGGATCTAGGCATCTGGAGATGTCGACTGACATTACATTGGAGTAGAAGAGACGGCTACATTTAACAGTTTTGACAGTGAAAGGGTGTGAGCGAGATGCTGGTCTAGTAGAACGCTTAAATTCATGAAGTTTGGGAACCAGCGAAAGCAGCTCCTTGGAGCAATTACCATGAAAGTATTTGTAAAAAAGACATAGAGAGGCGACGGAACGTCTACGAGAGAGCGACTGCAGACGCGATAACAGATCAGGGCCAATTATGTATTAATCTAAAATTTATGAAAATATTCTCCATAATATAATATTTCATAGAATTTTAGGTACTTTGGCTTTAAATTTACTATAGTTACCGCTCTCATTTTCTAATTATGTCGTGTATCGACGTCCGTATTTACAAGCATTGCCTCATCTAATGAAAAGTCCACTTTACTGGACAGTTATAGACATCGCAGATAGAAAATAAAGAGATTACTTTCGGCTTTTCTTTATCTCCACAACTTCCTGTCCCTTGTAGCTTTTAACCACTCTGTTATTTTCGTTATCTATCCTTAAATTCTATTACGCCATCCATTTACTCAAGCTCACTAAGTATATTAGTCTTAGTTTTCCAGATTCTCCAGAGGTCATCTCCATTAAGCTGGCGTTCTTTGCGAAAACAGATAATTGTCAGAGCCATTTCTGTGATGTTTTGCAGGTAGATCCTTATCAAGATAGCTATATTGATATCATTATGCCCCCATATATATATATATATATATATATATATATATATATATATATATATATATATATATATATATATATAAATTAGAAATGATTTTCTATTTTAAAAATATGGTCCCATCGTTACACAGGAAATACTATATTTCAAAACAAAAACAAAAATTTTAAAATTAATTATAAAATTAAATCTAAAATCCATAGATCTGTTCCATTCACAAGCAATTTTTGTAATTCCAAAAATCACTTAAGAATGGAACGGAGCTATGGATTTTAGATTTAATCTTTAAAGCATTACTTTTCAAGTGAAATTGAAGTGAGTTATCTGAGCCGCTGGCGTATTTCGTATAGAGAAAAACGTTAAAATTCACCTGTTTACTGCCATGCGACGATGGCCTATAGGTAAGATATCTGACTTATGTCAAACCAGTCGGGTTTCACTCCTGTCTTGAAGCAATCGGACGTCTTGCCACACTAAGTAGCTGTGATACAGCGAAACGAAAGTATAAGCAAAAGTCTCCGGATGGCTATATATATGTTAACTTCAAATAAAAGTATTGTTTAGTCGAATATCTAGTTAACAAACGGATCCCTCACTTTTTTTTGTGTATTCAATGTATTTGATTTTTTTCGTGTCATGTTTTTGTTTCGATTCTAAATATATTTTGTACATTCCCACGCTTTACATTTTGGTCAATTTCTTATCCGATTATTTCTTCATCTCTACTAACTTTATCCTAGTAAGACACAAGGCCATAGAAAGAGCTTACACGATAAGCTTTCTTTCTTTTTATTTCTTCGCTGTTGTCACTTTATTGAGATAAATATGGAACAAGCATAAAAATTGCAAATAGTTACTGTTTAGACCTTCCAATGATGTCGATTCAAATAACTCAACAACGAAAATTTTCAGACAGAAATTTATCGTTTTTCTGCCACCTTACTCACCGTCTGGTTTTAATACCTACCGACAATAAACAGGTATTAAATCTACATATTATTTCTGAATTCATGCTGCTTAACTTCGTAGTCTAATAGAATGTGAATGTCGAATGTTGTGATAAAAATAATCAATGTTTACGTCATCTTATTAAATATCTATATAAGCTTAAATAAAAAGCAGGATTTCGGATAGCGTAATACTCAATCTTTCTCTTCCACCAAAGTCAGATAAACCCTATCTGGCATTATTTGATACCTAATCCGATATTATTTCTATATTATTTTCCGTTAAAATACCGATTCCCGTAGATCAAGTTAAGCAACACCGAGTCTGATCAGTACCTCGATGAGTAACCGATTGTGAATACCCGGTGCAGTAAGCTTGTATATGCGCTTGGTGTAATGGATAATGGCTAAGAATTCTTCATCGGTCAGCCGAGTTCTAATTCTGGTTGGAATCTTTATGTTCATTTACGTGTAAATACCCCTGAAAAAGGTTGGAAAACATTTATTTTCGACCCAGTTATGGGTTAATTAATAAGACTTCTGTGCTTAAATCATTATTATCTCAAAAGAATTCTTAGAATCTAAACATATTTTCTGACTTTAAATAACCTGAAAATGGTTGCTAATCTGTAGAAAATGAAGGAATCTACCAATGTATTATTTACAGATCCATATTTTCCACGAATATATTGTGTCTAATTTACTAAAAGGAACAATCAGCTATAGTATTAGGTCATCCCATAAATTCCGTCCGAATTTTAACTTTTTGTTAAAATGAACGAAATTTAAAGAGTATTTTATAATGTCTAATGGAGCTGAACATTATTTTTATGTTTAGATGAATCTAAACTGATCAAATTTTATTTCTGAGAACAATAAAAGTAAATTTTGTTTGATTAAAAACCTGCTAACATGGAAGTACCCAAGAATCATTTGAGGCACATAATGCTTTATGAGTTCAAGAAAGGAAACTCAGCAGCCGAAGCGGCTAGAAACATTCACTCAGTTTATAGAGAAGAATGTGTGAATGAAAGAACTTGCAGAAGATGGTTTGCAAAATTCAGAAGTGGAGATTTCACCCTTGAAGATGAAGATCGAACCGGATGTCCAGTTGAGTTTGATGAAAAGCTTCTTGAAGCAGCCCTTGAAGAAAATCATGCTTTATCAGTTGAGGAATTGGCAGTGGTTCTCAGTTCAAACCATACAACTGTTCATCGTCATCCTCAACAACTTGGAAAAGTTCCTAAACTTGGAAAATGGGTGCCTCATGAATTGTCTGAAAACAACCTCAAATCCCGAGTTGGCATCTGCTCTTCTCTCCATTCTTGCCAACTTGTTTCACCTTTTTTGGATAGACTTGTGACTGGAGACGAATAATGGATCTTTTATTGAAATGTTAAGCGTCGTAGACAGTGGCTTGGTAAAGGGGAAGGACCCCAGCCACAGCCGAGAAGGGAACTTCATGGGCAAAAGGTTCTTCTTTCAATCTGGTGGGATTGCCAAAGAATAATCCACTTTGAATTCTTACCACCTAATGCAAAAATTAATGATCAAATATACTTTCAGCAATTAGATTGTTTGAACCAGGCTTTGACGAAAAAAAGACCTGCTCTAGTGAATCGAAAACGGGTGATGTTTAATCAGGACAATGCGCGACCACACACAGCAAGAATCACGTCACAAAAGATCGAAGAACTTGGATGGGAGAAAATTCCTCATCCACCTTATTCTCCCGACCTTTCCCCTTCAGACTACCATTTGTTTCGTAGTTTACAGAATCATTTGGAAGAAACAGCTTTTGTAACACAGCAAGAGGTTAAAACTGACATTTGTGAGTTCTTCGAATCAAAGCCAAAAGAATTTTACAGTAATGGAATTAGTAAGCCTGTTAATAGATGGAAGGAAATCATAGATAATCAGGGAAAATACTTTGTTGATTGAATCTGTAATTAAATGTAACATTTGCTCACTTGTTTTCTTTATTCAAAATTCGGACAGAACTTATGGGATGACCTGATATATAACATCGACTAAATAACTGACTTCATTTTATTTGTACATAGAAGATTGCCAAAGGAAAATAAATCTTAGCCAGATTTGTTGAAATCATCAGTCTGTTTGCCAACCAAAGCTAAAGATTCCAATTTACTCTGCTATTAACTCCTGACTAGATTAAGTTGGGGGGGGGGGGCAATCATACCTTTCGAAGGGTAATGGCCAAATCGAACGGAAAGGCCTCGGCACCTCATTTCTATTTTCTACGGGGATAAACGCTGTTCAAATATAGTAAAGAACATACAAAACATATGATCAACAACGAGTGGGGTCCCTAGGGGCTCATATAACTGTTTGATTCTGGGCGTTATGTTCTTTTTTTCAATTCCGGATAGTAAGCCAAGATTTCGGATGCTGATTTTCTAGGCTTTATACTAATAATACTCATGTTCAAATCTAACGCTGTATCGTACTTATGTGACATTAGTAAATATTGGTCATAAATCAACCATTCGCCCTTGCATGGAGTATTGCTGCCATATATGGTCTGGAGCCTCTTCTGTTTGCCTCGGGTTTCTTGGTAAGATCCAGAGACTGATATGCAACGTGGTTGGCCCTGATCTGGCATCTCGTATGCAGTCGCTCTCTCACAGACGCGCCGTCGCCTCTCTCTGACTTTTTTACAAATACTTTCGCGATAATTGCTCCGATGAGCTGCTTTCGCTGATTCCCAGGCTTCATGAATTCAAACGTCCTACGAAGCTGGCATCCAGCTCCCATCCTTTCACTGTTGAAACTGTTAAATGTAGCCGTCTCTTCTACTCCAATAGCTTCATATCTCGCACCTGTTACCTGTGGAACTCCCTTCCTTATTCCTGTTTCCCTGACAACGATAATCTCCATCTATTCAAATGTAATATCAATCGACATCTCCAGTTTCCTTGATCTATTCACTATCCTTCTCCACATATTTTCCCCTATCACTCCTATCTGCTCTCGCTTCAAATTTTCTGTAACCCCTTGCGTGCTAGTAGCTTCCCGCCTTGCTTGGGGTGAAATGCTTAAAAATGTTTTAAAAATAACAATATCTGGAATCTTATTTATCTTTTCCCTCTTTTCCATTGATAGGTTACCTGCTAAGAATGTTGGTTCACCATTCGCCCAGGCTTAGAATATTGATGCCACATATAGTCTGGTGCTGCTTGTATTTATCTCGAGTTCCTTGATAAAATCCAAAGAAGAATCAGTAGTATTATCAGTCCTGATCTGAGGTCTCGGCTTCAGTTACATTCCGCCGTAACGTTAACACCCTTTGCCTTTTCTATAAATTCTGTCATGGTAATTGTTCGGATGACCTCTTCGCTATTGGGCCGAGACTCTTTAAGCGCAGTGCTAGACTGACGACCAGATCTCAACCATTTACTGTTGAATTGGCTAAAATCAACAGAAGATTGTATGGTAACAATTTCTTTTCTCGTACTTCTCGCATGTTGATCTCCTTTACGGATCCATGTTCTCCAGCCAGTTTTAAGCTGCAAAAATTTAAATGCAATGTCATTCGCAATTTACTGTCCTTCTAATTATTGCTCTTTTGTTCCCACACTTTAGCAAATTATCTGTTTGAACTTTGCCACACCAATTAACCCCTTGTGTTTCAATGGCTTTTCTGACTTGCCTGGGGTGAACACGATTAAAATAAATGTATCTTTTAACAATTCGTTACTTAAAATTGATTCCCATGTGGATTTAGTAACTACCAATTTTTTCATATACCTTAGTGTATAGATCAGTTATAAAAGAATTATCACTGGACATAAGGGAAGGGGGAATAGAATAGTCTGCGTTGGAAATAGTTTTTCTTAAAACCGTAAATTGCTCCAAAACCTAAACATTAACCTGAAAAAACTCGAGATATATCATCAAATATCTTCGTCGGATCTATACTTTTATGTGGATGCCTCGCACCAAATTCTTTCAGAACTATCTGAATTGTCTGCTGTTTGCAATAGCTTTCTCGGATCAATGTTTCAAAATGGTTTTGAGCAAGTGAAGCCTGTGTGTCTTCGTAAATACGATGCCTTTTTTGAACGTTGTGGACTTCCAACAGCAACAACAGGTAAAATAGATATCACATGTAACTCTCAGAGAAAATAATGTCATAATGAAGATGTTTATATACAGCACTACTTTAAATCAAAGGTTAGGAAGGAAAGCTCCCCATAAATACTGGATAGAGTGATGACAGCTACCGGAAATAAAAAAAAAGCGAAAGATTTTATAAATTTCAATCGACAGCAGTATTTGGTCAATGGATGCTAAAGGTTTCCTTTTAAGTAAACGACTAATGTAACCATCAGAATTGTTATGATTCTCTAAAATATTGCAGGCTTGTGAAGAATAATTTTGAATTCGCCTGTGCATGCGGAATATAAACTTTGGTTCACTCAGACGTTAACATTCATAATAGTTAACTGTTCCTTTCAATCAGTCAATTTGTTTTCAAGAACTCTGAGACGCTATTAATCCTGTCCTGTGTCCGATTCTGATGTGTATTCTACATTTGAGAAGCAAGTTTATCTTACAGGTCGCTGATTCGGAGATCAATCGTCGAGTGATACCACACTATTGAAACATCTTTCTAGATTAAACCGAGATAAATAAACATCAAGACCTAGGATATTTTAAGGAAAATATAAGCAAAACGATATTTATAAAATCCAAAAATAATTTCTTTAATTTCTTGGTCGCATCATGAGCAAAAAGAGTTTAGCGAATCCAACAGGACATCTTGAAGACAGACGGGACAAAGGAAATCAGCGAATATCATTTTGTGCAAACGGAATGAGAGACCAGGTAGTGTTAGGAATATCAAAATTAAAAACATTACTAAGAGCTACAGATAGGAATTTGTGGGGAGCCATGGATGGTCAAACGCTGAAGGCACACGGCGTTTAGAAGAAAAATGCAACACCTTCACGAGCGTAACAATTTGCAAGCGAGTTTTGCAATGTTATTCACAAGTGTAGTGCAAATTTATTCTACGGTAGTTATGTTTACCTGTCCCTATAACAGTTTTAAGTTATTCGGTTTAACTTTGTGTATTCACATATCTCCATATATACTGACTAGTATCCATGACCATAGTCATGCCGGTGATTGTATGACCCTATTACTCATTAGTATAATTAGGGAGATGAAGCAGTAGGCCTCATAGGTTTTCCATAATCTATCCGAAGGCGGGAAGACAGCATAAAGAGGGCAAATGTAACACACTGACCCCAATCCGACAGCTGTCTTGTGATAGTTTCTGCTGAAGTTAGCGTTACCCCGAACAGATTTATGTGTTAACTATTTTTTAGAAAAAATTCCTTTTGAGAAAGAAAACCCTGTCCTTATTGTCTAAAGCAGTGATTCCAAAACGAGGCGGCGCGTCCGTAGGTGTCGCGGAAGAGGATAGCAGGTGAAGCGGAATAATTGAATGACAAGCAAAGATTTAGAAAGAATTTCAAAGTATCCATATGCCAAAAATATGATTTCGAAATTTAAAATATTATTATGGATTACTTGTAACTGCATGCATAAGTGCCAGTATAAATATTTATAAATAATTATTGACCGATTCTATCATCGTGATATGTTTGTATTATATCAAGAAATAATATATTAATATCAATATTATCATTAGTGTCCGCATATTGAATGGTATCGTTATCATTGATAATGTTCTGACAACAAATACAAGGTTATCTCCCTTTAAGCGTCTTTTTTTAAAAATTTTAATCACATGAAATTTGGTGGGACATGAGGAAATTTTAATTCCGAAAATGCGAAACAGAGAAAAAAAAATTAGTACCATTTGTCTAGAGCATCGTTTTACGAAAGGTGAGTCTATAAGATATTGCGTAAATATTTGATTTTCATGAGAATATTTTTTTTTATATTTTCCTTCTTTGATGACGGAAGTATGGATCGACGAAGGAAAGTTATTCTAAAATAGAGAAAGAAAGGAAATTAAAAAAACGAGAATTGTTTGAATTAAATTTCTTTAATTTACCAATTTCAATTTTCAAAAAGATAATTGTAAGTTCGTGGGTCATTCCAAAAATTTCGTGCTATTACATAAAACCTTTTTTAGTATAAATATTCTTTCCCACATCAGCTCCATCAACATCAAAACAGTTCCGTATACGATAATATTAGCCATTTATGAAATATCAGAGGAAACGTATGTTTTGAGATGTAAACTATATCAGTATTTTTAATTCCTTATTAGTATCGATATGGATAACATTCCACTTTGTAAGGTTAGAAATTAAGGAAAATCATCAGAACGTTATAGATCAGGATTGTAAAGTGAATGTGTTTCTCATAGAGATACTAGTAATGTACATCCCTTTGTTTATTGAGGGAAATTAGCCGGGACAATGTTGTAGTAAAAAAGGGATAATTTGATGAAGCTTTACATGTTTTTTCTTGTCCAAATACTTAGATAATTCATTTCAGAAAACACTTCAATAATAATCATGTTACTAACTTTTTTTTCCTTTTCAAAGGAAGCTAGCAAATCATTTAAACAAAATATTCGCTAATTTTGAGCAGAGCTTTCTTTTGCTTTGACAGGGTATTTCCATCTTTGAGTGACCATTACTTTGACAGCTCTTCTCCTCTGGGATCGTGTTGGGAAAGCAAACTTGCATCTCTACTTAGAATTTGCTTAAGAAAGCCTCCAGGATTTCGATCTTATTTGTTTCAAATTTCCATTGAAAGCTCTTCTCGTATCTCCTGCTGATCTAGTCGCAAAGATTTCGCTACACAACGAGTAGAAAGTTTGTTAAATTTTTTCAGAATAAATTATGTTGGCTGAAACAACAGATGTCTCGGATGTTAGCTATTATTTCTACTGTGAATAGTCGGTCAGCCTCATTAAAAGCTCGAATAGAATCAATTTTTCCCTTGCAAACTGTTGTTCTTGATCTATCTTTGCATCAATTCTCTATGTTTTTATTTGAAACTATCTATTTTAAATTTGCAGTTTTTATTTCGATGATTTATCTTCATAAACTTTGGCAAAGCAATAAAACTGTCATCGCTTTTCCGACCAAGTATTATGATGGATTTAATGTGAATTTTGTTTCGGTTTTGTCTGATTTAGATTTCACTGCACAATGTTGCATTTAATTTAGTGTAAAATTAAATCTATTTTTTTCAAAATATGTCAGGTTGATATAGGTTTATGACACAGGCGTCAATGTGTTCTTTGTTGTATTGAAATATCAAAATACTTTTACACTTTTTTGATAACATCTTTTTTTTAACCAGGCTCATATTCACGCGAATTCAGTGTAAATAAATGCAATAGTTTTTGTCGAAATCGTCGTAAAATAATCAATGAAACAAAACTTAAAACGGAATAAGATTGTTTAAAATTTGTAGCCATCAAACGACCTTAATGAAAACACCTTTTACACCGTTCATAATTTTTAATTTATTGCTTTCTAAATTGTTGTTCTACCGAAAAGAATTATTAGAATCTCCGTGAAAATATTTTATTGTTTCAATTTGCAACGCATCTCGCATTCAACTTGAAGATCATTCTCCTAAATAAACCCAGCCCAAAAAAATCGCCTCGTGTGCAGGAATTATTTTTTCACTCAATGTTCTCCTCCTGTGCTGTTCTAAAAAAAAAAACAGGTTTATTTTTCTTTAAATTTATTTTTATTCACTTTCATGAAATAAATTATTCTTCATCCTTTACGGAAAGCAAATTTTAGCAGCTGAAATAAATTTTTGTAATGATCGATGCGTTGTCAACGTTTTCTCTTTGATACAGTGCAGATTTGATTCCGCGAATTTTACTTTTTTTCATTTTCTAACCACAAACCGAGAAGGCTCAAATATGTTTGTATTCTCCCGAAGAACGTCTGCAAATATGCAAATTCTGTGGCGAGTCTTGAATGAAAATAAATATAATACTCTTCAGTAGTCAACATTAGAATTTTTATTACTTTATTTTTCACAATAATTCTACTATATTTTTTTTAATTTTATTTCATTTTGACCATATTTGGCGCATTATAATTGGAATGCTTTAACAAATCTCGTAATCAAATATCCGCATCACGAAACAAATTATATTCACTGGAATTATAGTAAAAGCTGGAGATATTAATCTTAACATGGGTGAGAGTAAATGTGAATAAGAGTCCGAACGAAGGATTAATATATGACACACTGGATTTTGTTTTAAATTTAAATATCTTTATTCACAACAATAAAAAAATCTCTCTTAGAAATAAGCAAATCTTTAAACCTGAAAGGTTTTAGTGATCTAATCAGGAAAAATACCTATAAAAAATAAAATAATAATAAACAGGTAAGTCAAATGAAAGTGAGAACACAATAATAAAACCCTTAAAACTAAGTTGAAAGTATTCAAAATTTAATTTCCATAACGAGACAATCAAAATGTGCAGCCAATGAAATTGAATTATATTTCATCCTTATGCAGATATTATTCTTATGCAAGAAAATTATTTTTTCGCGTGTGTGTAATTTCGTATACTTGACCCTGTTTATTTGGAGACGCTAATCGACTCTTTGTTAGCAAATTGACTTTTTTATATTCGGAAATAAAAATGATGTTACTTAGATTGCCTTAATGTCTTAGTTTTCTCGTTTCGTTATCTTTTTTTAGTGAGATGACAGCTCAGGATGACTTTTAGAATGTTTTATATTCTTTCTTATTGGAAAATTTGATTTAATCATTTTAATTTCACCAACTTTCATCTTTGGTAAGGGTTGAGAATAAAACTAGATGACAATCCATCTTTTCCTTTGATAGTATTTTTGACATGTTTCAATTTCTTGCTGTATTGATGATGTTAAAGTGAAACTTTTCGGAAGTACCTTAGATATTTAATACGCACACACACACACATATATATATATATGTATATATATATATATATATATTTCATATATATATATATATATATATATATATATATATATATATATATATATATATATATACAAGTATAGGATTGGTGTATACGGAATAAATTCCAATAACCAACAATTACTATTCTTAAAAGAGTGCTCAATACAGAGTAGAGCAAATATAATTATTTATTTGAATTATTTGAAAATTATAACATAAATATGTTATAGAACACTACAAAATAGGCATTTTGCATCAACACCTCTGGTGTCTTATCAAGTGATGATGTTGCATGTATAATAAAGGGTTTAAAAAGGTTCAAATTAATTTACCATCCCTCGCAAGGGGAAACGCTGTTACATAAGCTGGAAGTATATTTTATAACATATTCATGTTATAATCTTTAAATAAATAATTATATATATTGGGAAAGGTGTGAATCCTCTTTTTCTCCCTCCAACTATGGGTAAATAGCAGGACAGACTGGGTTCTATAGCCTTGGATGGCAACTGGTCTAGGAGAAGGAAAACTATGAATTCAAAACCTGCGGAGGGTCGTTTGGGGGCCTTGTGGCATCCGTTGCACCATGTCCCTGTATTCGTCCCTCCAAAAAGTGTGGATGGCCCTGCACAAAGCCTTCACCACTATAATCAAATCCTGTGTGGGTGTCGGGCTTTCAGTTTCTGGGAACTGATCTGTCTGACCCTCATACGTCGAGTTCGACGGGAGAGTCCATCATATATATATATATACATATGTTAATAAAACAACGAAACTTAAGTCGCACATTAAACGTAGATATATGTATATTTATTAATATATATTTCTCTGTCTAACCACATCGAGCACTGCTATGCTTACACCTTAAGATAACTTTAGTAAATATATATTTGCTATTCGACACGTTTGTTCCAGATTTTCCAGGATCTCCTTCCTAATTATTTGGCCCAGGAACTTCGGCTGCCTCTTCTTGATGTTAAGCCTTCTCCTTGTTTGCATCCTCTCGAAGAAATCATCGTTGCTGACACGCTCGGTCTATGATATGCTTAGCATCCATCCGTAGAGTCACATTTCCATCGCCTCGAGGCTCTTCTTCATCTTTCACGAATTCGTCCAACATTCGCTACCCTAAATAAGGACAGATATCACGTAACAGCTCAGTATTCCGTTGTTACCAAATAAATACTCTTCCTGTCTCGCAATAATTGAAAATGCGTTCTTGGCCATCCCAATACGTCTACGAATCTGAGTGTCACATTTACAGTTCTCTGTTAGAACGCTTCCCAGTTATTTAAACTTCAGCGTCCGCTTAATTCTAGTGATCCCGAACTGCAAATCACATTTCGGGTTCATCGTTTTACTGATGACCATACATTCTGTTTTCTTGTAGTTTATGCTTAGTCCTTTGTTCAAACTCTATGTCGCTACCTTCTGTAGGAGATTTTGTCATTTCTTTTCCGTGTCCACTACCAGTACTGTGTCATCTGCGTATCTTAAGTTGTTAAGATTATGTCCGCCATTGAATCTTCTATTTCATTTTTCTGAGAAAAAAACTCTCTTGCCTATCGAATAGGGCGACATTTCGAGATCATTTCGACATAGGCTCCGCATTGTTCTCCACGATGTTCCGTAATTTTCTAAGCTAATTAGAATTAAGCTAACTTTTTCATTGGCCGTTTTGTATTACGCCAGATTTTTCTGGCATCTATTTAGTGAGTTTTTCCGTTCTCGACTTGCCAGGACATCCTGCTCTCGGTTTATCTTTGATGAAGGAAGTCTCGTTTTTCGGTCATTTCTCATTTTGTTTCTATTAATTCCAAGCAATATATAAAATAAATATCTTTCTGGATTTGCGTTTGTTAAATTTTCCTTAGAAGAGAGTTATTCCTTTCTGCTTTAAATGCATTCATTGCCAAAAAAACAAACAAATAAAACACATATACGTCTAACGCACACATTTAAGTCAATAAAAACTTTGAATTATTTTGTTTACCTTCATTTGAAAAGCTGCTGTTTTCGTGAACAACTCACAACGTATAAATTGGTCACATGAAAATATTAAAATCATGCAATGTCAAAGACGCCAACAAGCGTCATTCATTACAGTTTATATTTTAATAAATTTACTTTTAATTAACATAATAAACGGTAAGTAATCCTATATAGCAATTTATACCTGTAACTAACAAAATCAGGGATGATATTAAGTAAAAATATCTAGGTAGTTGTAAAGTATTTGCTATTTATCGGTTTTATCGAGAATGAATTTGTTACTTGAGGTATGGCTGTTGAGTTTAGATCTGGCTATTCTAATTAATATCTGATTGATTGGTAAAAACAGTACCTTTTCCAACACGTGATATTCTTCGAATACAATCTGACAGTATTTTGTTAAATTCAAGATTGTCTCTACAATTTCTGTACTGGAGCTTTTCACAATCAGCTTGAGAGTTTTGAAAGGTAAAATGAAAACGTTTATAGAAAAAACAGAGGGTAGCCACTTCTCTTCAAAGAGAAAGTGGCTGAAGTCGATATGCCTAGACATTATCGAGTAGCGAGATGTACATCAGGAATAGCAGACCTGATATGGTAACAGTATTAAATGCAGTGACGAATGGTGGATGTATAAATGTACAAAATGGAGTCTGACGAGAAAATATTCTTGCACGTCACTCTGATCCAACTTTCATTGCAGTAAACTTACCAATTTATTCGATATAGTCACTCCACTTCAGGACAGGGAAAAACGTGAGGACAAAAAGCAGTAGAGTGCTGCTCTCGTGGAGTTTAGCATCAGCCATATTGATGGCAGGCAGAAATGTTTCTCTGTGGTGTTTAAATGAAAGCAGTTTTGTTTTGGTGGCGTTAAAATTCACAAGCGATATCTTGTCCCGTTTAACCACTAACTGGAGTTCATTTTTCAAGAGCAGTTGCCATGTTTACTTTGTAGGGTCTGTCGTATTCGCTACAGGAATACATTTTTCTGTCATCTGCATAGATATCTAGTTGGGAACTGATGACATCGGTGTGATCATTTATGAAGATGAGGAACCGCGTAGAACCAAAGATAATGGACAGTTGCGTTTGTATGAAATGATCTGGAAGTGTGCCGTTCAACATCATCTTCATTACACGATTTGTTAGGAAAGACCAAATAAAATATTACTCCCGTAACACCATAGTCCTTGATCTTGTGGAGAAAGCCAGATATATCAAACTGTCGATAGACTTCGAGATATCTAGACTCAAAGCCCTAGCTTCTCCATTCTTCGCTAAAGTTTGACTGGCATATTTATTGAGGGTTGTTAACATGTCGGTGGTAAATATGGCGAAACGGAAACAATTCGGCGTTGATGAGAGCTTCAAATACATTAGCGAAAAGCGATAAAATTTTCATAGGCATTTACTGTAAAGTTGAGAGAGAGAGAGAGAGAGAGAGAGAGAGAGAGAGGGCAGGAGCCAGCTCATGAGTACATTTCTTTAGGATGAAGGCGGGGATTCTGTCACATTCACTTGGGTCGTGGGGGATCTAATTTCGAAATGATGTCAGAAACCAGTGACGGGGTCATACACATGTCACTAACTATAGCCCCCCCCATTCTAGGGGAACTCTGTCAGAGATACTACAGATGAGTGGAGTTGGAAGAGAAATTCCGAGCAAAGTACTTTACAGTATCTGCAGTAGATGTCAATGCTTCAAATTGATTTATGAGAAGAGTGACTGAGGATTTGTTAGTGTTCAACACTATCTTGCACAGCCGCCAGTAATCTCTATAACCAGACTTGTGAGAGGATATACGGTATCTAATTATATCAGAAATTAGTGACTTCTTTGGTCGAATATGTATGTCTTTATGCATTTACTTGGTAGGGGGCCGTTTTGAGGTCTAATTCCCAGCAGGGAATGTAGATAGCTTACTCTACACCCCGCTGAAAGGGACGCTTCGGTATTTAGTTGCTTTATCGGAAAATTATTAGTTTCAACTAATAAAAAATAAGAATGATACAACTGCTATTAATGCTAACAGTGTAAAAGCAGTGAGGATAATGATTCCTTTATGAATAATAGACCTATTGGTTCGATATTATCTAAGAAGTGACTGTCTTCTGGTAGTATTGATGTTTAAACCAACTGACATCTTCAATTGGTTTGAGGCGAAGGCAAAGTGACTTTGATTCAGAAAGGGATCTTGTACGTTTGTTTACAGACAAAAACTTTTGCAAAGGTACGAGTGCATCTTTTGTCGGGCCCACTTAGTGGCTAATAGAATGGCACAGTGAGTTCACTAGCTTTGGGTGGTAAACAGTCTATGAGAAGGACAACCCTAGAATCCCAAACGTTTCATGCTCTAGAAACCACAGTACCTTCCCCTAGAGCTTATCACCTTATATTCCAAAGGGGTTCAAGCACTCTCAAAATCTCATTGTAACGAATTTAATATTGTTTATTAACAGTTTTTGATAAGTCCAATATATATTAGGTGTTTGCTACATTTTGATTATTAATGTTCGTTGTAACTATTTCTTTTTTAGGAGAGGAGGAACTTTAATTCAAGACGTGTCTCTGAACTTTTAGGAACTGTATTCAATTTAGAAATCCCATGTATCCAAGCGTAGATAATAAAATTTGTTTACCATCAAATTGCCTTAATCAGGCTGTCCACCATAGACAATCCACAAAACCTTTTGTATCGACGTTTCAAAACCTTCTTGATTTCCTAAAAATATCTACAATCATGTCTTCTCAATAGTTACCGCCAGTATATAATTGCACAAAGTAATATTATTAGATTATTTTATTTGTTCACTTTTATCTGACCTCATAATTTTCTGTTTAATATCAGAAATATTATGTTATTGTCAATTCTCATCATAAATATAATTATTATATGTCTATACGGAAAGCACTTTTTACATTTTTCGGACTATTGCCCTCATCTTGGTCGCCATATTTATTAGAACGTTTCGGTCGTTGTACGCTCCGGTCTTCTTCAGGTGGTTGGAATGTCGAACTGAACCCTTTATTTAGCTCACTGGGGTAGACTGTTCTAGTTCCATGTGCCATGTTTAATGGATGTCAGTTATCAGCTATCTCCTGTTAATTTCCCTGAAAGTTCTCCACTGCCTTAACCGGGTATTGAACTCACAATCTTTGGGTCCTGTCACTGAATCTGACTAACGCCTTTATCACTGTGTCATGTGTCCTTGAGGACATCTGTGTATGAATTTCTGGGTATTATAAACCTACTGTCATCAGCAACCATTTTTTACCAGTGCTCATATTACAATTTTTGCTGTTATCATCACATGTTTTTACCAGAGCTCATATTGAAATTTTTGTTGTTATTATCGGTTTCCTCTGGCACTCCTTATTACTGGTTCCAATATTGTATTTATTTCTATGCTTGGTTGGCTCAGGAGATTTTCGTGACCTAGCATATGTGCTGATTTACGAATTTTCCAATGGTGTTCTTTGTCTATGATCTCAACCTGATCCCACAGAGGGCGTTGATCTCCCCTTTCTCTCCATATGTGGCCAGCCACGCCTGACATTTCCACTTCCCCTCGTGCTACATCTTTCTGGTGTTCTTGAAGGCTTACCTTAGGGGGTGAACTTTCTCCCCTTTATATTTCTTTCCATAGCTGCAAGGGATAGCGTACACACAGTCTTTAGTCATTCCTCCTCTTCGTTGGAATAAATATGTCGACCAAAATGAGGACAATAGTCAGAATAATGTAAATAGTGTACATAATACCTCATCTCAGAAATATAGACAGATACTGAAAGGCCGAAACGTTGTGCTAAATATGGCGACAAAGATGAGGACAATAGTCAGAATAATGTAAATAGTGTACATAGTTCCTCATCTCAGAAATATAGACAGATACTGAAGGGCCGAAACATTGTAATAAATATGGCGACAAAGATGAGGAGAATAGTCCGAATAATGTATATAGTGTACATAGTACCTCATTTAAGAAATATAGATATATACTGAAGGGCAGAAACGTTGTAATAAATATGACAACAAAGATGAGGACAATAGTCCGAATAATGTATATAGTGTACATAGTACCACTTCTCAGAAATATAGACATATACTGAAGGGCCGATACGTTGTAATAAATATGGCAAAAAACATGAGGGCTATAGTCCGAATAATGTAAATATTGTACATAGTACCTCATCTCAGAAATATAGGCAGATACAGAAAGCAGTTGTTCACTTAATATCAACGCAAATAGCTCATGTAGAGAAATAACGCTTTACTCTTAAATGTACTGCCGTTATGATTTCAAGAAATTATTACAATGTCGCAGCAATTTTTCAAAAATGACTGAATATCTATTTCGGGATTGTCATCAGCTGTCTCGACAAGAGGAATCGCCAGGGTTCTATACTCTCATCTACTTTGTTTCGAATTTTCATCATCGGCCCTCCTGATGTCATCTGTTCTTAACTCAGTATCTATGCTGATGTCAAAATTAATTACTCCTCTCTTCATAGTAAATCTGATTGGTTCAATGTGGTCAAATTGGCAGCTGATCTAAAACAAAAATGACCTACAATCTGTTGTTAACCGATGCAAAGAATACCTTATTAATTTTAACGCCTCCAAAACTAAACTGCTCTCTATGAATCGTCTGAAAGAACCCTTTCACTCTTCTATCAGCGTGGCTAATCCTAACCTCTAGAAGAGTGATTCGTTACTCCTTCGTAAGCTGTCGTTTTCCGCTGACGTGTAGTGGAAATATTATATCAAATCACATGCTATGTCTGCAGTTATGAAATTAGGTTCTCTGTGTGATGCTAGACAATTTATCTTGCACGAATCTATCTTACATATTTACAAATCTATATATTTAAAGATCTTAGATAAAATCGAAAGAAGGATCTAAATAAAATATTGTTCGGACCTGACATCACGGCGTCGGTAATTATGCCACTGCTTTAATTTGGCTTACTTGTGTATTTTGTATAAATACTTTCATAGTAATTGTTCTGATGAACTTCCTCCATGATACTTAGACGCTATAAATTTATGCACATTACCGATTGGCAGCAAGATCTTATAATTTTAGAGTATAATATCTTGATTTAACTTTAAGTTATCTGCTAACAGTTTCTTTTCTCGCTTCTGGAAATCTCTTCCTGCTTCTTGCTTTCCAGTCAAGTTTGAAGTTCAAAGATTTAAATGCAATGTGAATCTTTATCTTCTGTCTTTTTAATTCCGGTTCTTTTATCGTTTCCTCTCCTTAATAATGTTTTCTTAGATTATTTCACACTCATCTATCCCCTATATATTAGTGGCTTTCTTGCCTTGATTGGGGTGAAATGATTTTTTTTAAAAGATTTAACTTTGAGAAAGGATAGAATTGGGAGACAAATTACATCAGTAGGCGGTTGATAGATATGGTTTATAGGACGACTTGGCACAAAACCCAACGGCAGACGTAAAGCATATGCAGAAGTAATTGGTAAAATAAATGCAACTGTCTCAACGTACACAGACTAAGTTAATAACATCTTAATGCCAACCAAATAACCTCATGGGGGAATTTTATATAAGTCACACGCAGTAAAATCTAATTTATTTAGTTACCCAACTAATTTAAGGTCACACAACCGATTCTAGAGAGATTCGAAATAGTTGAACAGACACGATTATATATTTAACCATTTTACGTTTTCCGAATTGCTTGAATAATGTATTTTCATGATTAACTAACATATTTTTCCCTTGAACAATATTTGAATAAATATTCTAAGTCGTTTGGATTCTAAAACTGCATAGTACGCAAAATATGACTGCGAAATGAAGAAATAGCATTTGACGAGATTTGAATTCGTATCCCCTTTCTTTCAGATCGCATCTAACATCAGCGATGCCATATTAATCTTGTTATGGAAACCAACATTTAGGCGAACGTACCCTCAAGCACATGAAACAGTTTTTACTACTTAGCAGTAGTAGATAACAGTAAAAATACCTTAAAATTATTGTGTTTTGCCTTTAATATATGTAGTATTAATTGCATCTACCATAATTCTCAACCACAGACTTTAATGAAAACAGATCTACGAAGCAGCGAAAAGTACACGAGTAGGATTTGTTTTAATTCTCATAACTTATGTCTGCCAGGAATTTGATCCACGTATTAGTTTGCTTCTTTTAATAATAATATATTAATTAATGTAATGTTGTCTTGATATGCTATATTCTGTTTATTTCTATTATTATTATTATTATTATTATTATTATTATTATTATTATTATTATTATTATTGTTGTTATTGTTGTTGTTGTTTTGTTGTTGGTGTTATTATTTCCTTTGGTTTATGTTGTATACACATTTCCCTCCGGGTGCCGACCAGAGACCTAATGACAGAAATGGTTTTATGACATTTTCCATTGATCATTTTTGTAAAGAAAGTATCAAAAAATATTTTACATAGATAAAGCTATTGGTATGTTGTGAGCTGTAATCTTGAGTAATACAATATATATATATATATATATATATATATATATATATATATATATATATATATATATATTTAAGACATGGGCTACCAGGAATCCCTTCATTTAGACTATCAGAACCTTTTCAAATCAATCCGAGGGATCCGACTACAATTGGAATTATTGATGTTCTCAAGTGCTACACTTTTGAGATTTTCGCTTTAAGATACTTGCATTTTGATAGCTTTATGAAGATCTTCAAAGATACATCTGCAGGAGCTGCAATATCAATGAGAGAGCACATTTTGTTTTTGTTGTCTTTGATCCCGACGTTTGGGGTTAGCTTTGTTTCATTTGCCTGAGTGCATTACAAAGACCCCCCAAAATTTTAAAAGTCCTATATCTGTAACCGGGTCTGGGTTATGTTCATACCAATTTTTTTGCAGATTCCTTCCCGCAAAAGTTGCATATATTGACACGTGGCACGTCAAGCAATTTCCAATGAAACGCAGCCGGAAATGAAGTAATAAAGTTTATTTGTTCACACGAGTCTTGGGTTCAATCCTTTTGTTTTGCTATCTGCAGTTGATATGGTCTCGAAGTATCTCGTGGACTCCGCTACAACTCTTGACAAATCCTCTTTTGATTGCCATGACCAGTGACACAAGTATATTTGTCCTTTTGTCCTCGTATTATAGAATTAATTCTAGATTCAAAGAACAAATTAGTGTACCCCATATTTATTTATAAATTTTGAGATCGTGGTATTTTGAGGCACAAAATACGCATCATGGTATTTTGCGACAGGAGTCAGCAACCTACGGCACACGTGCCACAGTCGCACGGCAAGGAATTTCCAGTGGCACGCAGCCTCTAATGACATCACAATGTTCATTTGTTCACACGTGGCTTGATTTCAATATTCGTGTTTTGCTATCTGGAGTTGATATGGTCACGAAGTAACAATTGGAGCACGTTTCAACACTTGACAAATCCTCTTTTGATTGCCATGACGAGTGATACAAGAAAAGAAAGTAGATGCGTATTTGCCCTTTTGTCCTCGTATTATAGAATTAATTCTAGATTCAAAGAACAAATTATTGTATCCCATATTTATTTATAAATTTTGACCACGTGGTATTTTGAACAAACAAGTACACATTTTGTTATTTTGAGCCACAAAATACGCATTTTGGTATTTTGAGTAAAGGGCACAAGATGAACGGGCTTGAAACAAAATAGAAGATGGCGATTTACGTTGCATTAAAATTAAGATTGTAGTTATCGGAGAAGGAAGTAAACGGAAGGAATTTCCACAAACGGAAAATGCGAGGAAAGAAACTGTTGGAGTTGAAGTGGCGGCTGTATTTAGCTAATCCAACAGTAAACGGGTAGGACCTTGATTCCAATAAAAAATTGCACGCTTAAATCCGTGTAGTCGGTGCACCATGGAAAAAAGCCCGTTAGAGCAGAGTTGCCATGAATATATTTGTTTGGATTCTTTTTTTTTTTTTCAAATTATTTAATTTTGCTTTCGTGAGTTTTAAGAAGGGGTTTTACTTTAACGCCTCATCATATCCCACTTAATTTTTGTAAGGAATGGACATGTAAAATGAACAGCGTCGACGTTATTTTCAACCCTAAATATCCATAAGAAGTTTTTAAACTGGATACACACGCGCAAAAAGTGTACTTTTGAGTAAAGAGTACAGACACTTAGATAGCCTAACATTGCTAACACTTTTCCAATATTTCAATAGAATAGACGCCTAATGTAATATTTTGAATTATGGTGACATCTGAAGTTTCGATTTAATTAGTGTTCTATCTTAGGCGCTGTAGACATAAATAAGTAAAATAAACTAATCCGTACAGAAATGGACGACACATACATGTGAGAAGTTACAATATAATGGCGAGGAAAACCGACTAATGCCTTGTCTGAAAATATATTGTCAAACGAAAGGCTAACTGAAGACAATGGTCTGAATATTTTTTGAATAATGACGATACTGTACCCCTTAATATTATAAAAACAAAGCTAAAAAGACAGGAGATGGTACATTCATTTTTTGCAATTAAATTATTTCCTAGTTGAACAAATTTCTGTAAAACAATCGACCTTTGTTAGTTATATGATGTTGCACTTGACCTATGATTATATCAGTTATATCATCATAATACAAGAATTATGATACCAACTCCATTGTTGCTATTCATAGTGAAAAAAAAACGATAATGGCTGAATTAACAAAATGAAATAAATTTCTAAAAAATATAACTATTTTAGACAGTAGATTTTTCCATATTTTAGAAATATCTAATAGGAAATCATTTATAAGAAATATTCAACTTAGTTGAATTTTAAGAGAAAATTTATTTTTATCCAATTGAAACTAAAAATTTGATTTCGTGACGAGACTCCAAACATATTCACGTACGCTGAACCAATAATAATAGTAAGAGAAAAAAATAGAATATTATGAAGAAAACTTCAAATGGCTTAGAAAATTAAATTTACGTGACTTCTTGATGATATTGGCCTGGAGAGAGATTCCCAGTGTGAGTTACCGTTGGGACGTGTCTGACTGTCATACCAGAGGTGCGATCAAGACCTATGAGTAAAAATGTGTAGATGAATACTTTCCGAAACTGCAGATGATTTAAAAGGGAGTCACAAATCCTCACATAATAACCAGATAGAGGGCTTATCAGTCTTTTTTTCTTTTTAAATCATTTCACCCCAAGCCAGGCGGGAGTGCCAATAATACGGGTTGCATGGAATGAAATTGAGGGAGAAGACAGAGAATAGAGAGGATTGAGAAAACGACAAATGATGAACGAAGATAGATGATGACGATTGATATTACATTTAATTTAAAGTTTTCAAGATTGTAGTTGTCAGGGAAGCAAGTAAACGGAAGGGAGTTCCACGGGTGGGAAGGGCGAAAAAAGAAACTGTTCAACTAGAAGTGGCGGTTGCATTCAGCTATTTCAACATTAAAAGGGTGGGGCCTAGATGCCAATTTAGTAGCACGCAAAAATTCATTTAGTCGGCGCACCATGGAAAAAAGATCGTTAGAGCAGTTGCTACCGAAATATTTACAGAAATGACAGAGGAAAGACACGTAAGAATGTAACTGAAGTCGTGATACCTGGTCATGATCGATTACATTAAAGACTTTGTTGGATAATAAACAACAAGTCCCTCCATAAATCTGGCTACTCATGAGAATGTATCGGTTGGGAAAAGGCCCAATGATCAAAATTGTTATAATGAAATAAGTTACTTCACGTGGAAATAGTACAGTATTTCGATACTTATAAATCATGAATATATACAAGGTAACCAAAAAAGTTATGTCCGTTTTTAAAGGAAAAAAAGAAAACGCTTCATAGTATGTGTAACTTATATTGAGTCTTCGAAGTAATCGCCATCGGCATCCAGCACTTTCTGCCAACGTGTTCAATGCTCTTGACGTATAACTCGGGGGGGGGGGCTTTGACGCAAAGAAGTCCGTGAGGGCTTTGCGCAAGTCTGCTTCATTGGTGAAGGATTTCGCACGAAGATGATTATCCAGGGAGTGGAAGAGGTGGTAATCGGATGGCGCAAGGTCAGGTGAATAAGGTGGATGGCACAAAGTCTCCCACCCAAGTTGCTGTATGGTATCCCTGACCACTCGCGCGACATGCGGCCTGGCGTTGTCATGGTGGAAAAGCATACCTTTGCGATTCACCAGTGCTGGCTCCTTCTGGCGCAATGCCTGTTGCACACGTTTCAATTGCTGCGAGTATAGGTCTCCAGTGACCGTTTGGCCCGTTGGTAGCAGATCATAATGAACCACTTGAAGACCTGTTCACCAGACACAAAGCATAATCTTGCGTGGGTGCATAGGCGGTCTTGCGGTGTGAGGGACAGCATACTGAGGAGACAACCAATGTCTGGAACGCTTGGGAGTTTCGTACAGAACCCACTTTTCATCACTGGTAAGCACTCGATTGAATAAGGATGCTGTACGATGTCAAGAAAGCAGCGATGCGCAGGCTGCCACTTGTTATCCCTTGTGGAACTCCAACAGCGTTTGCGGAACCCACTTGCTCAGTTTTTACGTCTTACCTAGGCGGTGCAGGTGGTCTAACTATTTAATCGGAAACGTTGAACTGTCTTGCAAGTTCACCCACGTTAGATTACTGTCCTCTTCAATGGCCGCCTTCAAGACACCGTCATTCAAGACCTGTGGTCGTCCACTGCGAGGCTCATCACGGAGAGACAAATCTCCCGACTTTAATTTTCGAAACCAACGCCTTGCAGTACGTTCATCCACAGAACTATCCCCAAACGCTTGACATATGCGGCGACTTGATGCAGCTGCTGATAAGCACACTTTGAAGTCGTAAAACAAACAGTCTCGAACCAGATCTCTAGACCCTTCCATCCTTCTCACAGCTGTCCGGCTTATAAGTGATGGCCGGGCACGGTGCGCGTGTTTTTATAACGTCTGATGTTCCTACTTCCGGCTGTCTGAATTTGACAACAATTGCTACACGCATTTCGTATATATTTCAACTTTATTCCATGACTAATCAAAAAAAGGACGGAACTTTTTTGGTTACCTTGTAATATACCTGATAAGTTACTCTGATATAAAACTACAACTGTGTGTCTGGTAATCAGGATTGAATTCACTATTTCAATAATGGTGTGCGTAACACATGGAAAAAATAAAATTATCAATATTTGATGGAGATCAGAATGGACGAACAGCTGAAAAGACCACTCACCCATAAATAATTTAACTGCCTAGGCATTAGCAGCAAAAGAATGTTATCCATAGTTTCAAATTTGATATGGTTTAATCAATAATGTATTTAATTGAGCACTTGTACAAGCAACTCTCCAATAAGTTACCTGCCTTGTAAATAGGAGCAATGTGTTATTATTCATATAGGCCACACCTGAGCGTGTTAAATCACGCGAGGGGTGAATTAGCATTTGTTCAACCCATTCTGCTATAATTAATGTATTCTCCTAGATAGTAACAATCAAAATGATGTTGACATTGTCACACTTGACAAGTTAAGTTACACCAAAAGATTTGTGGAGTGAGAAGTTGAAAAAGATTTTTCCGCCATAATTAATTAACCTGCCTAACCTGCAGTATAAAGGGCCTGTTATCCCCATGGTCAGCACCCAAAGGGTCCAATTAACAACATTGGTGAATGGGCAATCTAAAAATATATATACATGAAAAGCAATTTTTCAGATTTAAAACTTGAAGGAATAGAGAAAAAAGCACCTGTACACAACACTCTTCCATAACTAATTTACCTGCCTAAGCAGTAGAAGCAAAGTGCGTTTAACGCATACTCAACCTTGACCTGACCGAATCTAGGGTGTGTGAAAAAGCATTTGTATTGAACAAAATGCTCTTCTATACACACTTTAATTATTTAAGCAGAAGCATCTAATTGCCGTCAAACTCATAGGCAACCCTGACAATGTGGAATCAAAAAGGCAGATAAATTAATAATTAGGCAAGCCAGTCTCCCATAATTAATTAAACAACTTAATCAGTAGCAGTAAAAAAGAAAAGGTTTCCCCGTTGTAAATTTTCAGAGCGGTCAATAAAATTATTTTCTTATATGCGCGTTGTTTCCTCAGAACGTGTGTAACCATGGCTCTCCGTAATTTATGGTAACAGCAATGTATATACACTTACTATTGTTGAAAGTTTTATTCTGCAATCTGGTTATGTTTGTTAGTCGATATTTTCCTCTCTCCCTCTTGATTTCAGCATGTATTGTGAGTGTCAAATTCTTTAAGTCTCCTTTCCTCAGTATTTTTCCTACCTAATTAAAATTTTCTCGATTCTAGGTAAAAGTGGCCTCATTCATTCCATTTTCCTTAAAAATGTATCTCTGCCGTCAGGCACCGATTCTATTATTATCAGTATCCTTTTTTTAAACCAACATTTTGTTGCTTTTTCATCTTTGAAGACATTGTCCAGCATTCATTGCCATATATAGAGATTATCATTACATCGACATTAAACTGCCTTTTCGTTGTTAGTTATGCTATTTTACTGGTTCTTCATACTTCATTTGAATTTTGGAATGTATTTTTGTTGTTTATCTTTTAGAATGTATATTCTAATACGCTTTTCCATTGCCTCTTATAACACTACCCACAAAGTTACACCGTCCTGTGTCTGACGATAAACTACATCCACTTTGTGGGAAAGACGATAAACTATTTCAATATCGTCTAGTTCAAGACAAATCAAGTATTATAACATTCTAGTAGCAGAATGGCTGTGAACACGTTGACCTGTGTAAGTGATACATAAAAAATAACTGGAAAAGTTATTTATTAAATTCTTCCTATCGGGTAGACACTTGAAGATAGTTAACGCCCAGTCGTCCGGGGCCTTAGCTATCAGCGCAATTGTCCCCCAGGAGTTGTTTCCCGGGCCAACCTTCTTTGTACTTTACATAATTAATCTGCTTAAGTGTATACTCCGATCATTGTGTGAATATCTATGCTGATGATACACCGGTATAGGAGTGTACACCCAAAACTCGATGACCAGAGTTTGGCAACAGTTATCTATTCCAATCTAGCTGCCTGGTTACACCCAATGCCTTGAAAACCAAACTAGTTACATTCCCTCATCGTCGATCGGACCATGAACTACCAATAGTCATGATGAATGGATGTTACCTCAGGAAGGCTCAGTGGCTTGAGTGTCTATTGAGTCCCAAACTCAACCCCGGAAGGCTCAGTGGCTTGAGTGTCTATTGAGTCCCAAACTCAACCCTGACCCTGGAACTCGTACTTAGATACAGAAAGAACGGTCGGTTACCAGTACCGATCGAGAAAGTTCCTGACACTTCGTGCTATCATATATCTTTTAAAAACCAGATCAGGCCTAAAATGGAATATTGTTGTAATATTTGGGCAGGAGTTCCTCAGTCCTCATTTTCCAGACTCCCCATCTTGGTGGGTGATAATTTCATTTCCACCCTGCAACCTCTCTCTCACAGAGATATGAAAAATATATGAGTAGGTCCCTGAAAGTAATTGTTAACAATCAGACCTAACAGTCAACTCAGGCATCCTCAAAGGGTCACTTATCCGACAAACCGTCTTTTTAATTTATATAATTAATCTGTGCAAGAGTATACTCCCATCATTTATGAATATCTATGCTGATGATGCAACGGTATATAGGTGCACCTCGAAAAAATCTCGATGACTATATCAACTGGCAACTGAGCTCTTGTCCGACCTAGCTTTAATAGCTCAATAGGTGGGGGCTAGCTGGTCTTATTCAATGCCACAAAATCCAAACTAGTGATGTTCCATCGTCACCAACGAACGCTGAATATTCGCCTATCGCGATGAACAGGCGCTCCCACGGGGATGAATAGGCGCCTAATGAAATTTAAACTCAACTCAGACCTCACGTGGACCTCGGATATAAGTTCCATCACTAAAGAAGCTGGAAAGATAATTGGTTCCACTTATCTTCAACATATATCTTTATAAACTGTGATTTTTACTCTGTAATCTTGTACATCGAGTGGCTCTCGGGCCATGTACACGTTGAACATCAATGTAAAAAGGAATAAATTCACCCGCTACCAACAATTATCAATGACACTGGCCAGCAAGGATAGAGAAGAATTTGACATAAAACAAAACTGGTAGAAAACATTATATTGCTATTCATTAGCGGGCAAGAACACAAGGAAATGAAACTGGAATGCAAGGAAGAAATCTCGTTGTGAAAGAATCGTTAAACTAAATTATGTTTATTTTTTAGCATCAAGCTTCGACGAATGCCAATTATGTGTTGCATCTGATATAAAAATTGATCATTTCTACTGTATGGATGAGTAAAATAATTATAAATGTAATCATTTTCGTAATAAAATTCTGTGAAAAGTTCTATGGCGATACCCTGGCCGGGAGAGCTATGGAGTTTCTAGCAGGTTAAGTATGGGAAAATACTGAGTAAAAATCACGAGTTTTTATAGTCTTGTAGAAGATCCAAAAATATTGGTGGACATATTTCATATAAATTATGATTAGATAAAAATACTTTTTAAGCCACGTAATGTGTTTTCTCCCACGTCAAAAAGCACTTAATTAGTAAATTTATATGAAATGAAAATACTTTTGGCGCCTTTACTAGGATTTTCTTAAGACAACAATTGTTTAACATCAATACAGTAACCGGAGTTTTCAGAAAGGCTTCATAATATAAATGTTCTCTTTGTGTATATTATGTTAATAACAGAATATTTTTAGGCGCCAAAGATTCTATCGGAAGTCATTAACACTCTTAAAGGTTATTTCTTAATTGAATTTTCTCCTCATACATCATTATTTATTCATCAACTTTTCTGATTAATCAAACATTATGAAGTTCTTAATGATGAAATTAACAATTAGGATAATGGTGCAATATTTTGTCGACCAGCGGTAATGGCATATAGTTTCTTATAGACATTTAACAAACATAAGATAAGCGAACTATAGTAAGTGGTATTAATATCTAAAAGCAAGAGCGTGTAGCACCAATATTCTATGGCAGTCTACTTTTAGAATTATGCGTTTTATTTGAGATCGAACACTAATCTCTAGTATCAGAGGGAATCACTCAACCATCTCAGTTAAAAAAAGTGTCGTGTACGTATTTACACTAGTTCTTCTAGTTTGACAAAAGGTCATGAGTCAAATGATAAAAAAGTATTGTCTGTTCAGTGACAAGAGAAGAATAATTTGCAAAGAAATTCGACTTTTTAAATATCAACATATGTAACACTTCCACACAGCTTTTAGCTTTAAGTAAATTTGTTTTTCTGCATCTTCAGAAATACACACTGGATCCAATGAAGTTGGTTTTAGTAGCATCAATAGGGGCTTTCCGAATAAAGTCAACTGTCAGTTTACCTGCTAAACCGAGAATCTTGAACGATCATTTGGCAAGAAGACAGTCTCTCCTCACCGGTCACACTGGCGCAATATACATATACCTATATTATTCAATCGATCCGTGTGTTCTAAGCTTTGTGAATATTCATAAACGATAATTGATCGAGGAAGTAGAGTAAAGCGAACATGAAATTGTTCATATTTTATGAAAATACTTTTTTCAATAATGCATAAAAAAGGAAAACTTTTCTTTCATAGAAAGATAATTTTTCATCTTACCGTTTTGATATTTAATACAATCGAAAATCAATTCTTCATCTCCAAGCCGTGATGATTAGATTGAAATTATCTAGGTTACTGGGTGAAGAGGTCAGTCCGAAAACACAATTGCTAGCCTCCTCTGTGTAATTATATTCTACAAACAAGAAGATAACTGATTGCTTTAACGTTCCTTAATTATTCGCCTGCTAAAGTGGCTCAAATACGCTTTTTAATCATAAGACTGTTAGTGAAATAGCACGGGTGATATCGGATTATTATGCATAATACATGCATATGCTACGAACAGTGGAATTTTACTCCATCTTTTATCCTTCTTATTTATATATATATATATATATATATATATATATATATATATATATATATATATATATATATATATATATGTATATATATAGTCCTCTCCAAAAGTATTGGAACCGCAAGACCATATCACTTGTTTATGCTTTTCAATGTGGACATTTGTGTTTAAGATCAAAAGATGAATACGAGAGAAATGGATGAGTTAAAAAAAATGGCGGCATGTCACAAGTTGCTAAATACATCTAAATGTAAATACCAGGAAATAAAAGCTGAAATTCCGAACTCTTCTCTCTCTTCATCTTGTGATCTTAAACACAAATGTCTTCAGTGAAAATTAAAAGCAAGGGGATTTGCCTTACCGTTCCAATACTTTTGGAGTGGAATGTATATGTATGTATGTTTGTATGCGTGTGTGTATATGTATGTATGTGTGTAGTGAGACAAAGAGGGAAACTGTGTGGACAGAGGTATCAACACTTATGACGACTATCAGTTCAAGTTACAGACTAAACGCCATTGAGCGGATTCAATATATAATCTGTTGATAAGTGTTTTTTTCTCTCTTTTACATTGATGTTCACCATGTACAAGGTCCACTCGAGGCTTACAGCGTAAGAGGCACAGTTTATAGGCATATGTGGCAAGATAACGGCTGACCTTAGATTTGAACATGTCATGATTGCAATGGTGGGCGAAGCATCCTATTGGGTGCCGATTCCATAACGCAAAGGTGGGTGAGCAGAAACTGCTAGGGATGGACTTATTATCTGAAGGCTAAACTGGTGAAACTAAGGAATCTAGTTCGGCTGAATACTTTACATCCAAATAACTATAGAACTGCCAGAGGCATGTGTCATTTCGTCTGTCGGAAAGCAATTGTAGGGTGGAAAATAATTCATCATCCACAAGGAAATGGAGACGCCTTTGGACTTTATCGAAACTGGAAAGTGAAAACTGGGCAGTTCCTGTCCATATATGGCGACAGCACTCCATCGTCGGCCTTATCTGGTTCTTTTAATGGGCGAGAATAGCGGGAGGGGTTAGTTAATTGCTGAAGCGGTACACGGAACTTACCATTTTTCCAGCATCTTTTCAATGGATCGTATGTAGGAGTTCCAATTAAAATACCAATAGGCGCTCAAGGAACTGGGCTTCCTTGAAAGAGCACCCGTTCATTGTGATAGGTGGGAAATCAAAGTCCAATCTTTGATGATGGAACATTACTAGTTTGGAGTTTGAGACACTGGATATGGTCAGCAAGTTCTTCCCATATTGAGATCTTAAATCTGTGATTTCAGCTGCCATGTTCTGGTCAGATAGTCTTTGCGGAGGTACAAGCATATACCGTTATATCAGCAGCATAAATATTAAAAAATGACCACAATATTCTCATAGGCAGACTATTTATGTAGAATAGAAACAGGTTTGAACCGAAAAGCGAGCCTTGGGGGATGTCGACATTGATAACTGGGGTTGGAAAGACTGACCGTTAATAACTACTTTCGTCGGACTTGGTAATTGAGTATACTCTTCCAGTGCTCCCATGAATAGGGAACTTGTGTAATATGCCATACTTGTTCAAAGGCCTTTAAAATATCTAAAGCGTTCGTGCTTGAGATGTATTTGTTGGTTAGTGCCTCACATACTCTGTGATTAATTGCAATACGAATACCAGCAATAGAACGCATCTCGCTCAAAAGGTTGCGCCCTATAAGTTTGTTGATGACATTGTGGAAGTTGATGACTTAATACTGAGAGGGAGAGGGGCATTCACCTCCATACGCTTGCCACCTTACACAAATTACGACATAAAATTATGGCGACAGGTAGCGTTCTTATGTCAAGACTTTTGATAAGACTTAAGATTTGTTGGGCTGTGATAAAAAAAATGTTAATGAAATTTAGAAAGGGATTTGGTTTGTCATCTAATGTTGAGTTAGAGGCAAAATTATGGTGAAGAACTTTGGCTTATCTGACAAATGAAATGACCTGCAGGTTGAGATACGTCGAGTCAGGGTGAGAGATACGGTGACAGTACACAGGGTGTTCACAGAGATTTATACCAGAGTCGAGAGAGAGAGAGAGAGAGAGAGAGAGAGAGAGAGAGAGACAGAGAGAGAGAGAGACAGACAGACAGACAGACAGACAGAGACAGAGACAGAGATAATTACGGCTTGTTTACAGAGACTTGTACATATACTTTCTACTAACCTGCATTCATGGACTACTAATCTTCACTTCAAGTCTGTATTCTTACGTTTAATACACTTATTTTTCTATCTCAATTACTGGCGTTGTTTATTTATTTGTGCAGGATTCCATTCCCGGAATCCACAACAGATATCGAGTTTTTAAGGGCCATACCTGTTTTTAAGCAAGTATGCGAAATAGCGCAAGTGGACAGACAAAACAAAACAAAATCATTTTAAGATGAATACAAACTTTTACGCGCTTTAATAAAAGACTAAATTTGTAAATGCTAGCGGAAGAACTGAATATGTTTAGGGAGACAGTGCAGTAGATACTCTACTTACGACCCTGGTTTGGACATAGCTACCCATTGCATTTTCAAGAAACTGAATGCTATTGTTGCAGGCAGCTTTGAGTGTAGCAAGTGCCCCACTACACCTTTCCCTGTGACAGATATAATAGTTGTGGTTGCAGTGAGCTATGGTTGCAGCACAGAAGGGAATACTAAAAAAAAAATCAAAATCACGTGTTCAATACGTAATAGAAGATCCTGATGGAATTAATAACAGTTCTATCGCTTTATTGAGAACATTAACTAATAAGAGGAAAATTAAATGTTTGCTACATTTCCAAAATAAAGCCGAATGTATAGCTTTTTTCGTCTATGGAGAGGATCGACAGCGGAAAATAAGTTAGTTTTTAATCTAACTTATTTTTCTCGTGGCTAAAACAACCAATGCACGATCGGCACGGTCTTTGACAATAACTACGGTAGGAGAATACTGTGGACTCATCCACCGTAGGAGATTCTACATCTCTGTCTCGCCTCTGCGTCTCGGTTGACTCTGTTCTTTTCATAGCTCTTTGCTCCCGCGAAAACAGCAGCTCTTCACCCCAGTCGACCCCGGGCAACTGCGTCCCATTTCGCAGCATTGATGGAAAATTCCATCATAGACCTTTAACACTGGTCATTGAAGCGGAGTTTGTGGCGACTAACGTTACGCGTACGCTTAGACAGTTGCCTACACAATGTATTTGCTATAGAAAATAATATAATTGGATGCCTATAATTTAGAACCTAAAAAACTAAATATTAATGAAAAAGTGATAAAACTCCAAAGCATAATTATATGTGATAATAAAAGCCGACGAATAATTTCTTGCATTGATAATATCAAAAGAATAATATTAAAGCGAGAATACTAATTTCCATTTCATGTATTTTATGCTGGTATATTGGAAGTGCAAATGATCTTTATCTTTGTTGATCGGTTGAGCTTTCCTGTCGCCAGGATTGTACAAAATGCGACAATTTAATTAACTCTATGACCTAAGCGAGTTGGTGTAGCCATGAGTTACGTAACGCTTTTTAACAGAGCACGTCTTAAGATGTCTCTAATTTTACTTACTAGGGAAACAGTACAGATGATTCCTTAGCTATCTCCACAAGATAAATATGCAAGTGTTCATGTTATACTGTTGGCAAAAAATGAATAGACAAGTATTTTAAGCAGCGGATTAACATCAGCTTTTTTTTAAGATTGGTAATAGTTTTGGCGACACATTAGCTTTATTAAAACGGCTTATGGTCTCTTTGAGATATTGTTATGGAGCAGACCCCTTTTATACCAGATGGACTCGTCCAAACATACTTATACTGACAGAGAGAACACCTGCAGGTTGAGTTACGTCGAGTCAGGGTGAGAGATACGGAGACAGTACACAAGGTGTTCATAGAGAGTTATACGAGAGTCCAGATACAGAGAGAGATAATTTTGGCTTCGCCTACAGAGAATTGTACATGTACTTTGTACTAACCCGCATTCCTGGACTACTAATCTTCAATTCAAGTCTGTATTCTTACGTTAATAAACTTATTTTTCTATGTCAATTAATGGCGTTGTTTATTTATTTGTGCAGGATTCCATTCCCGGAATCCACAACAGATATCGAGTTTTTAAGGGCCATATCTGGTTCAAGCAAGTATGCGAAATAGCGCAAGAAGTGGACAGACAAAACAAAACAAAAAACATTTTAAGATGAATACAAACTTTTATGCGCTTTGATAAAAGACTAAATGTGTAAATGCTAGCGGAAAAACTGAATATGTTTAGGGAGACAGTGCTGTAGATTCTAACAGATGATTTGTGAATGAGAAAAAATATCCAGCCACCCATGAAGATATTATTCCGTAAAACTAATCAACGAATGTTACCAGCAATTGCACCCACGAACGCATAGCCTTTACAAAGGGAGTACTTTGATAGTTATTTTTTATCATTTCATCCCCAAGAAAGCAAGCAATAAAACCACTAAGATACAGTGGGTTACTGAATGTGAAAAAATATTAGAAAAAGAAAAACATTATTAAATAAAAATTTAATAGAAATTAATAAACAATTAGTAAATAAATATTTAAAATAAAATTATAAAAGAACATGAATTAAGAAGACACAAGATAACAATTGATATTGAATTTAATTTTTTAGAGATAAAATTGATTAAAATGCAAATAAACGTAATATAGTACCACAAGAGAAAAGAATACAAATACTAGCATATAACTTACGATTGCATTTATCAAATGGAACTGTAAAATAATGAAATCTAGCTGTCAATGGTAGTTTTAGACTTGAATTCGTAAAGTCAATGTACAATAGCGGAAAACTCATCAGAATAATTATCATGAAAATCTTTATAGCAGTAAAATTATCTTATGTTGGGAAGGAGATTGAAATCGATTTGCCAGGTCAAAGCAGATAACATTGAACATATATTTTTGGATGTTATCAAAAATTCTAAATTCATAATATGAGAGCCAGATAACACATGAGAGAAATATTCAATGTATAGATGAATGGTAGACTAATGAATGTATAAGATAGATTCTGAATAGGAAGAGGATATCAAGAAAAAACAGTGAACCAACTTTCCCAGCAGCAATGTGGCAACAGGCAGTAGTGAACAAACTTTGATAATCCTATTTCAAGAATGAAATTACCATACCTCATTTACTACATCTGGATAAGTATATTGGATTCTCGTTAACTGAATTGCACAGGAAGAATCATACAACTACCTCAGTCACAAGAACTATTATACATCTACCTCAGTCATAGGAACTATCATACAACTACCTCAGTAATAGAAACTATCATACAACTACCTCAGTCTCAGGAAGTATCATACACCTAGCTCAGTCATAGGAGGTATGATACAACTGCCTCAGTCTCAGGAACTATCATACACCTACCTCAGTCACAAGAACTATTATACATCTACCTCAGTCATAGGAACTATCATAAACCTGCCACACTAATAGAAACTATCATACAACTACCTCAGTCACAAGAACTATCATAAACCTGCCTCAGTCATAGGAACTATCATACAACTACCTCAGTCTCAGGAAGTATCATAAACCTGCCTCAGTCATAGGAACTATCATACAACTACCTCAGTCATAGGAACTATCATACGGCTAGCTCAATCTCAGGAACTATCATACACCTACAATCAGTCACAAGAGCTATCATTCAACTACCTCAGTCATAGGAACTATGATACAACTACCTCAATCTCAGGAAATATCATACACCTACCTCAGTCACAAGAACTATAATACAACTACCTCAGTCACAAGAACTATCATACACCTACCACAGTCTCAGCAACGATCATACAACTACCTCAACAACAGGAACTATCACACAACTACCGCAGTAGATTTCTTTCGATATTAAAATACTCGTCGCCACATATTACTTTTACTTGAACATTTAGTTCTGCAATGCGTTGACACAACAACGATTGCATGTGTCGCATTCTTAATAGCACGGATTTATTTCTTCAAAATTGTAAAAATGGAAAAACAACCTGTGAAGCCCAAAATAAATTCAAATATCAGAGATATCGTTGAGAAAAAACTTTTATAGGTGATGTCAAATGTCTAAATAACAGGGATAATGAGGTATCACATTTTCATTATATAAAGTCAGGCTAATGTCCTCATTTTTTGCTTCCCAGATTTCACCAGGAGTCTTCATACCCGTGTTACTTTTAGTATAAAAAAGACCGAAACCATTTATCAGCCTACTCTCACTGAGCTTTATAGGAAGCCGATAATCAAGAATGACTGTGAGCTACAGTTTTGCTTATCTCAGAAGTACGGTCAAGGCAGGACAACCAAATAATCAGACGAATCTAGGCAACCGTTTCCGATGTCGGTCACCAGTTAAGAAAACTCTGGGACCAGAGAGGTATCTACCAGGTGATGTAAGTTTGGATGTGCGGGTGGTGTAATATCTAATGACTCGGATTTGTTAATCGGAGAGCCGAGCTCTAATTCTAGTTGTTTTCGTTATATTAAATTATACGCTAATACCCTTGGAAAAATTATTAAATCCACCCTTTTGTCCCCCCAGCTAGGGGTTAATTAGTAAGACTTGCGTCATTGAACCATTATTACTTACAAAAATAAAATAAAATTTTATACAAAATATTTTGAGTTCTGCGGTAAATAACCATCAAATATTTGATATGCTGTTAAAAATAAATAATCAAACACTCAGAGAAGTATCATGTTCGTCATTAAGTGCAAGATATATTGAGAAGTTTTTATCGTAATTTTGATATATGCTCTGGAATCTGAACTACTATACTGCAGGGATATGAAGCGCTTGACAAGTTTGCCTTGCCGCCATTTGCGCTACACCATGCATATCTCGTGGAAAGATGTCCCTAAGAGCTAGTCGAGGAAAACATGCAAAGTGTAGAAATCCTAGCAGCAGCGTACCTAAATTGGAGTGGACATGTCTATCGTTTGGATGACACTCGATTTCAGATAAAATGATCTGTATGGTGAACTAGAACGCATGAAACGACATTAAAGCGGACCCAAATTCAGCTGAAGCGACTGCATCAAAAGGGAGCTGGAATCGACGTAGATTGTTGTAAACAACTAGAAACAGCTTACTGCTGACCGCCCTGCATAGTGTCGAACCTTTCCTACTTGAGCAGCATCGAGGCGAGCTAGTCATGACCGTCACTTGATTCAAACCGCCTGACCTAGATGGATGTCCTTCTCATGTTTTCGTCGAATATGTCCAACTGAAGATGGATGATGAAAAGATATTATTAACTCACCGTTTTGCCTGCCATCCTTCGTCAGAGAATCTAAAGGATCCTACAGGGAATTTCTCATTGAACACTTTATTCAATCTACGAAGGTATACTTTTCTTAATCCGCTCTACACACACACACACACACACACACACACACACACACACACACACACACACACACACACAGACAGACACACACACACACACACATATATATATATATATATATATATATATATATATATATATATATATATATATATATATATATATATGATGATAAGTCATTTATTGAATGTCCTGTTTCTACTTGGTCTAAACTAGTACTACTTGTTATGGGGATTGAAATCAATTACTACACCACCAATTTCACGAACCAACAATGACCTTCCTTATAAAAGAATTTGCCGCACGGGCGAGGAAAAGAAAAATCGTGACAAGAGACGGACTGGAATTGCCAGAAGATAAATTCAACATTAACTTCAAATGACTGCTGCAAGTAGCTTAGATTACTGAATAGAATTTGATGAAGATACGAAGGAAGGATTTAGCAATAATATTTTCGTTGAAGACAACAGTAAAGAGGTGAGTTTTAAAACGTTAGAGATTACCAAGAGTTCCTCGGGAGATGATCTTAAATCAATGGATCGACGGATTAGGGAATTAATGCCGATGTTCAAAGCTGTACTCTCCTGGGATTATCCTGATAGATTAAATATAAATAAAAGAGAACAACGTGACCTCATCGGAATCGAAAAATAAATGCAATGGGCAAAAACGTGAAACGCAGACTAGAGGTTAAAATAGGAGTAACAATCATCTATAATGCGCGTAAAGGTATTTTATTTTATGTGTTTTTTGAAGACGTAGGCGATCAGCACTTTCAACAAATTATTTCTTTACCATCTTTAAATTGTGATACATTCGTGGGAAATATAGTGCATTGGCTTCACATTACTTTCTCTAGGCTGTGGAATTCAGAATTTCTCTTCTCTTAAACTGCTTGCTATCCATAGCTATAGTGTCCAGTTTATCCTGCTGTTTCTCCCATATCTGTCTGGAGAATATATGCATTCAATATCTTTTCCAAGAGCATTTGTTCCAAGGTGAGCGTAACAGACCAGCTCGGAATTAGAATTAGGTTGGCCGATTTTACTTTCGGCGCTGATATTCGTTACAGTGCAGGTACATGCTTGTAACAGTAAAAGAAATAATAAAAGGTCGTCAAATGAAAGGGTTAAGAAAGCAAAATGAGTGCAGTAACTCTTTTGCAAAATTTACAACTACATCGGGGAAAAGTCGTTTTTATATTTGCGCAAAGGACACATAAAAAGTTAAATAGAAACTCTTACAGCAAGGATCCAGTCTGAACATTATAAGATCAAATATATCGAAACAACCATTAAAAATCATATTTATGTACAAAACGAGGTGAACTTGTAAAAGTACTTGAAAAGTAAATGCAGGAATCGGGTTTAAAGGCACCACAAATAAAATCATTTCAGATTAGAAACAATTTACACTATTTATATTGTTCGGACTATTGTCTTTGTTTTTATTGTCACATTCACGACGTTTCGACCGTTGTACGCTTCGGTCTTCTTCTGGTAATAAACTTTTAGAATTTCGAACTGAATCTTTTATTTCGTCAACCGGGGCAGATTATTCTACTCCTACATGCCATGTCATTTCTGGATATCTAAGTTTCAGTTAATTCCCTTCAGTAACTCAACTAAGTATTTGCTCACCTCTGCTGTGGCCAGATATTGAACTCACAACTATTTGGGTCAAGTCACTGGATTAGTTCAATGATCGCCTCTATCAGCAGTGCCATGTGTTGTGAATATGACAATAAAGCCGGCGACAAGAGTCCGAAGAATAGAAATAGCGCAAATAGTTATATTACCCCATCTGAGAAATATAGACAGAACTGAGAATGGGAATAGGTATACAATGGAAAATTTGCAAACAATATATATTCGACCTTGAAAACGAATATTATGAGCAGAAAATAGAGTCTATTTAAAGAAAGACTAGCAGCATGACCCGGCGTTGCCCGGCGCTTGATTAAAAAATCGTACGACTCATACAGCAATTGATATCATTTGACTTAAAATATTTTGCCTTTAAAGGAGTGATCTTTGCCGTGCTGATGTTGCTACATGCCTTACTTCTTTCCTATCTCACACTGCGAATATTTTCTAAGCTCTATACTAAACATTAAATCTGTTACGAAAAAAGAACTAAACAAAATGAACACAAAACGATCAGCTTTAAAAAAGGACTCGTAACTGGAAAAACCGAATGAAAAAAGAATGTTAACAACAAATACTTTTTCACACCCAACTCAGTTCTGCGGAATCAGAATCAACGTTAGGTTTAAGCAAGCGAATGAGCCAATTGGAGTAAAGTGCCATGCAGATTTAAATTTTTCCCACTTGTGACGAATGCAACTATCGATTTTGTTTGCATGCTAGCATGCTAGTTAACATTCGTGTCAGTCTGCTGTTGGCTCTCACGCTGGCCAATATAATCTTCCTGCCTATTCGTGGCAGCCAGCTAGAGCCTCTTACTCTGGCCAGTAGAAAATTGCCGCAAAATACTTGTAAACTACCGTAGAAACATGAAAGAATCGATTATTTCCACTATCAATGGGAGTTGGGAATTACAATGTCAGTGTTGGCCTTTAGACTCACTTGGAGCATGTGAATGTAAATTTTGGTGCAAATCCGTCGAAAATTGCGGCCGTGCATTCGTTACACACACACACACACACACACACACACACACACACACACACACACACACACACACACACACACACACACACATCCTGCCTTTTATAGATAGAGATATTACGGAACAATGATATTCAAGCTAGTGACTTCATCCAACTCCAAAATTTTAAAAATTCGCCTATAAGAAAGAGCCAGAAAATTAAAAAAATAACAGCTTCTAGTAGATGATACAACTGAATATATAGGCTGGTACATTTGTCCACAAAGTGGAGAGAATAATAAAATGTTTTCGTAAATATAAAACATGATAAAAGGCTGGCGATAGATTAGCGATAAAAACGAAATGGACATTTTTTTTAAATGTCTACACTGAATTTACAAAAGAAAGAAAAAACAATCCGTGCAGTTGAAAATCGCGATTATTTTACGCAGAGGATAGCAGGTTGCAGACAGAAACTCTTAAACCTACAATCTTGAACTAGTGTCGCGGGTTCAGTAATGTCGAATGCAAAATGGTCAAAACATTTAATGAAATCAAACCCCTGCATACAAAGACGAAAATCTTAAATCACATCAATGTTGAAGTTGGTTCAACAGAAAGAAGATAGGAATGAAAGTTCAGCAGGAAAGCGGCAAACAAACTGTATTCAACTATGTAAACGAATGCTATGAGTAAATGATAAAAGAAATATATAGTGGTTAGACAAAATAATGTGAACACCTTACAAAAATAGCATTTTTTAAAGTTCCGGCATTTCCGGGTATGTGTAAATATCAAACCGTTATAAAAGGTAACTGGTCAGCACTTTCATTCTTTACCTTGCATTTCCACTTAATTAATTCCTTATTCATCTTCAGGCAAACGAGTTTCATACTATAATGCGCGACCTGTTTGATTTTCAAAGAGGACAAATAGTTGGTGCTCGATTAGCAGGAGCATCTGTGACCAAAATGTCACAGGAGCTGTAGTGTCCAAGGTTAGACAAAACAAGGCAAAGATCATCAGCAAAGAGTAAATATTGGACAGAAAACAAAGTTAACCGCGATAGAGACCGACGAGATTAAAAACGAATTGACGAAAAAAATCATAAAACTACTTCAGAAAAAGTGACAGCAGAACTCATTACTCACCTAACAAAGACATTGTCTACATTCACAGTACGTCGTGAGCTCCACAAAGATCATATGCACGGAAAGGCTGCGATTAGTAATCCTCTGATCAAGAAGTTGAACCCCAAGGAGCGATAAAAATGGCGTGATGAGAACAAAAATTGGAAACTCGGGGAATGGAAAAACATTATTTGGTCAGCTGTGTCTGCTTTCAAACGGGTGTTTATGCATGGAGAACACGGCGTGAAGCCTATGATCCCGATTGCATATTCCCGACAATCAAACATGGACGTGGCTCAGTAATTATTTGGGCGGTAATTTCCTGGTATCCTTCTAGCCATATCATCACACTTAATGGTAGAATTATTGCAGAAAAATATCTCCACATTCTCAATGACAATGTCCTTACAATGGCTTCCATACTGTTGCCAGAAAGTGATATATTCCAAGATGATAATGCCCCCATATACACAGCTAAAAAGTGAAGTCATGCTTTGATGAGCATCATAACGAAATTAAGCATTTCCATGACCAGTAAAATTACCTGATATCAACATAATCGAAACATTATTGGAGTGAAACTGTCCGAGATTTTGATTGAAGGGTAGGATAAAATTTCACTGGAAACAAATCAAAACTTATTTGATTCCATTCCACGTAGAATCAAAAAAGATTTGGAAGATATGGAGGTCCAACACATTTTGTTAATAAATAAATATTTAAGTCAGTTTTTACATTATTTTGTCTAACCACTATATATATATATATATATATATATATATATATATATATATATATATATATATATATATATATACATTGGAATCGTAATCACAATCCAATTCATCAGACCTATAAAAGTTGTAGGTCTGATGTATTAGATCGTGAATACGATTCCAATGTTTTAGTGTTTGAGTCTTTTATATTATATTCATACTCTGACATGGACATTGAGTTCTACTTGGATTCTATCCTCTTGGGAATTTATACATATATATATATATATATATATATATATATATATATATATATATATATCGACCACTAATATTATCTATCTATCTATCTATCTATCTATCTATCTATCTATATATATATATATATATATATATATATATATATATATATATATATATATATATAAAAATTTAATTTTATTAAAATCTGATAACCTTAAGGGTCCATTGATTATATTTTATTTCTCCATGAAAATGATTTTTCCTGGTTCCTCAGATCATATTTTCCAAGCATAAAAAATGTTTTCAAATTTACATATTATTTTATAAAAGCTTTTGAGGGGTAGTTTTAAGCTGATATAATGTCATAAAGAGAGCGTGAGGAAGAGGAGGACGACGACGGATATGGTCGAAATTAGAGAAAGAAGAGAGAGATAGGAATAGGAAGTAAGATTCTTAAGAGTAAGGAAGGTGGGCAAGGACCGACATTGCCTTAGTTCCTGGGCAGATAAAATATAATTAATAAACCCTTAATGTTTTCTTTTTTTAATAAAAGTAAATTAATATTCGGTCTGGTTTTACATTGAGCTCTCTGGATTACATCCTTCTTGTGATTTTTCATATTGATTACCGAATATTTCATCACATATATATATATATATATATATATATATATATATATATATATATATGTATGTATGTATATATATATATATATATATATATATATATATATATATATATATATATATATATATATATATATGTGTGTGTGTGTGTGCAGATATGTAGAAAAATAGGAGAGAACACGTTAGTTAACTTATCCGGAGTTATTTAGTATTTTTGTTTTTATTTTTAAAAAAAAAACAGTGCTCCATACAGAAGTAGAGATTAAATTATAATTATTTTTAAAGAAATATCATTCCTTCGCTACATAAGAGTTCTCATGTTTCAAAAACGAGAGCCTAAAACATCAATATAATTATTAAAATTAAATTGAATTAAAGTATCAAGCCCTGTTTCATCCTCAACCGAAAATTTAGGAATAACCAATTTTGAAATTTATGCATCGTTGTAAGCTTGTTCGTTCGCAAAATTAATTACTATGGAAACGCCCGGGGTGATCATTTTGATAAAGGGCCTAACAGTTAATTTTTATCCACATATCAGTCACCTTCGGAAAGAGGTCAAGCCATGGTAGAGTGGGGTGTCCATTTCAAAGCGAATGATGGCATTCATGTAAAGCACATCGTCTGCTCACAGCGAAATATAGCTTTTGGCACCATGATATGTCGTGAAGTGTCTAGAGAATTTTGTTTATTTTATTTTATTTATTTATTTATTTTTCCAAAGGGCTGTTTCATATATAAACGCGTCGCACTGACTACAATTTTTTTTTTGACGACTTCATAAAGGGGTTTTCTATCTTATGATTGGGTTAAGCTTTTAAGCCTTTTATTGGACTATGAAATTTAATTTTTTTTTACCTAATTATTTAATGTGAAAATTTGTTGATGTTGGCAAAAAGCCGTTAACTCATGTCTATAGTTTAATAACTTTTCTTTATTTAGAAACTTAATAATGTGTAAATTTTCATGTAGGCATAAAGGGCATGGGTCATCCCAGGTTTTACAAGTCCTTGTTCTATTTATTATTTTCCATTTTACTTTCGGTGTTTTATTCATTTGTTTTAAATGCCAAAAATATTTGGATAGAGATTTCTGATTTCTATTTCTAATATTATTGGAGGAGCTTTTTTGTTGTCTCCACCTAATTTTAAATTAATTCTTCGTTGAACCAATGTATATCCTATCAATGTTAGGACTCTCAATGGATGAGATATTGCATTCTAACACTGATAGGATATATATATATATATATATATATATATATATATATATATATATATATATATATATATTGATGGAATCACCCAAAGCAAGGCGATGATGCCACTAAAACAAAAAAGGCTACTGAAAGAGAATGAGAATACTTTAGAAGAAACCAGAAATTTATTCCTAAAAAGGAAACCAGGGACAAAGTTCTATTCTGGATCAAAAGATTATAGCGAACATATGTACTACTATTGCCGGAAAAAAGGATTTAAATATAAAAATAAATGAAATTTTAAAATTTTGGCGAATACCTTAGAAGTATAGTGTTGAAGCAGACTTTCGAAGGAACCGAATATCCAATACTAAACAGGAATCAAGTGATAAACCTTTACCCCCGTGCAAATGACCGTGAATTGTATGATAGGCGAATACTCTTATTAATTATATACTGAAACATTGAGATCGTGGTCTCCTCCAGTTAGATCTGATGGCTAGGAATATATGTCGCATATATGGAGAAAAAGAGAAGAAAAAGAACAGAGTGAACAGATGTTAACAGATGTTAACAGATATTATGGATGTCTTCAGCGACCGGCTCAAAGGCTTTATAAAATAAGTCTATCTCAGAACAGTAATTGGAAAATGTTAAAATAACTTGAATTCGGAGATCAAAATCAATGACAAAAGTCCTAACGCAGAAACTCTTTTTTTGAGTTGGACTACGTGATATTATTCGGCCGCGTCACTGAAAAGTCATGGCAAATCTGAGATTAGTCTGTTCTATACATAAAGCATTCAGCATTGATTGAATTTTATATAATATTTCTCTTAAAATAGTTCTTTTTTCAGGAATATAGGCACCACACGTCCGCTGTTATTTCTCTTGCTAGGATTTCCGTTTATAATTTTTTTTAAATTAGTGAGGTAGTGTGGAATTCAAAATATTGGTTATGTTATAATCTTTCGCTTCTAGTTCCACCCATGTTAGTTGATGGTCCTGTCGAATGTCTTCAAGAAAGGATGCTTATACTTAGAATAAAAAAGAGACAGAATTATCTGGGGCAGGTAAATCAGGAAAGAGGTCTTGGAAAATTTGACACCCACAAGATATTGAAGACAAGAGGGGCAGAGGGGAAAATCCTGTAACCTACCTAACGAGCTTGTGTAAATGGACTAGAATATATAGTAAGAAGAAATACAAATGGTAAGTTGTGGAGAACCATAACTACCTATATCATTATGGGTCACAGCACATGAATAAACGTTGCATGGGTCGATAATATATATATATATATATAAGACTATATGTCTGTATATATATATATATATATATATATATATATATATATATATATATATATATATACAGAAATATAGTCTTAAAGTGTGCTATATTTATGGGGTAAAGTGTTCAATATCAGAGATAGTGCGTGTGTAAATATAAAAGTGGACATGGAAGTCAGCACTTAGAGGCGACAGTCTGTTTCATGCTAGTGCAATCGTCTGACGATTGCACTAGCATCGTCTGACGATTGCACTAGCATGAAACAGACTGTCGCCTCTAAGTGCTGACTACCATGTCCACTTTTATATATATATATATATATATATATATATATATATATATATATATATATTTGTCATCCACAGACAGACTGTTTCGCTGTTTCACAGCTCATCAGTGTGGCTAGACGTCCGGTTGCCTCGAGCTAGGATCGAATTTGCGTCAGTCGGAACTTCTACCACTAAGCCGTCGGCGCACGGCAGGGATGAAGGTGAATTTTAGCGTGTTTATTTTTAGATTTAGATAAACACACAGTGACTGACATTGACTCAATTCTGCCGAAGAGTCGTGTTTGTGTACCTGATACTTTCAGTTATTTTTAATAGGAGTAGATAGGTTCGCCTATCGTCCGGTTTACACTCCTCCTCGTTCTTTTGAACAGGAGTTGGAGTTTATCCTTTTTTCCTGTTAGGATTGGGTGTCGGGTTCCTTCTAAGGTTTTCGTCAGCGCTATACTCTCAATACTTGTTCTTTCCTATGCTAATATAAATCCACACACTAACGTTCTAACTTGAGTGAGTCTTGTGCCTTGAATTAGGTGATCATTAGTAAAAACAAGTGATTTTTAAATAATTTGGTAATGTTCTTTGTGTAACCGTATCTCTAACCTAAAAGATTTGATGAGAGTTTGTCTTCAATAAGACCTGAAATATTAACGATGGATAAATTGTCGTCTAAATTACGACAAAATGTAAAAAAAAAACACTGCCATCACATTTTAACAGATATATTTACCAAAATTACAGTAAAATACAAAAGGGTAAATTTATTCAATAAAATCAACATTGGCTTTAACCACAGCCTTCAGACGATTTCGGAATCTTCTGCAACTATTATAGACGGTCTCCCTGTTTAAGTTGGTGAATGCTACCATAATCCTTGCCTTCAGTTCATCTTTGGGTGTTATAAGGAAATTTTTTTGTTTCTTGTTTAACCGGTCCGTGCCCATTATAATCAAGGGGACTGTAGTCCTGGGGGTTATGCGACCAGATGTAAGGAATTATATGATCACAGAAATTGTCTGACAGCCATGATTGTGTTCTCCTCCTTGATTGTCATGGTGCAGTCATGTTGCGAAACATAAGGTCTTCCAGCAGCCACCCTTTTGATCCAGGGCAGCACTAACCTCTCAAGGCACTTGACGTAGGTTCCATGTTGAGTCTGAGACCATATGGGAAGAGAAATGGAAGTATAACGTCACCATCCATAGTGATCAGTCCAAACGCTTAGGTAATCACCATTAGACTCATCCAACTCTTTCTGAACTCTCTGCACTGTCCTCAGATTGGCATCCAAACCTATATTGACCTTCCTGCAGGAATGCCATGCAGTACAACATGTCCTTTCGAAAATCCTGGCTGCGCGAATTACGTCATGGTGCTCTTTTTCCTCATATACAATGCTCAACTAACCCTAGTATACAGTGCAGTCGACAAAATCAAAATCAAACAATGCATAACGTACCTAGTGAACTAGATGGCAGAACATAGTTCGGGAGAGATAAGAAAAAGTGAAACTTTATGAAAAGTTCAAAAGGACAGTAAATTGTGGAAGAAAAAGTTATATAGAAGAAAGCACTAACGTGCGCCATAAACATTTAGAAATATATTAAAAAGTATTAGAAATTAAGTTAAAATGACCTTAAAGTTGGTTGACAGTAATCTTATTCCACGCGTCGTAGGCCAGAAATAGCCGCCGGGTACAACTTCTCAGTTAGTAACCAGCTTTTTGTGCGATCATGTCATTGGAAAGGAAGTAAGTCGTTAAGTGAGGAATTGCACTATAGGATCCTGATTAATCTTTTGCCAAGTGCTTGCATCATATTCCATACAGACCGTTTCTGTAAACGAATATAGATTCTATGAAAACATCATTGAGTTTACGCATTTAATTCCTAGGTTGTTGACAATGCATCAATTATGTAAGAACAGAGATGGCTGCTAAGCGTAAAATTGTCCTTTTATATGTTCAGGAGATTAGCCACTCGAAAGTTAATTTAAAAGTCTCATTTAATGAGTATCAGCGTGGATAAAATTCGAAGATAATATTTATCCGAGCAAATTGACTTCATTAATTCACATTCTCAGAGATCTTTTGGTTTGGAAGTGAGGAAAGTTTATAGCTATCATCACGGAAAGTGAAAGGCTTTGATTGACGCGAGCAATGGAAAATGTATTTCTCTCCAAACAATTTAGTAAATTAAATCACAATGAAACAACAGAACTTGATTAAGGCTCATTGTATTGACATATAAAAAACGGACATTTGCTGGAATTAGAATCATTTTTACGTGGTGTCAGAGAACTATTTAATAATCAATCGTAAAACCTTATGTAAAACATTTTTATTTTTCTACATAAACTATTTGAGCTTCAGTAGTTATTTAACACCCGAATGAAACTTTTTTTTTAGTATACTAAGGTCATTTTAAAGTTGGATTGGGAACAATCTAGCTTACCAGTTCTTGTTTAATAAGTTCAAAATGTTCTTAAATCAAGCAAGGAATCTCATTTTGGATCGAATAGACATGAGCTAAGTGGCCAGTGAGAATGATTTGCTCAGTATAACTTATAGCAACCATTTTTTCTGTCTTTTCCTTATTCACGGAATCAGTAATATTGGTTCGTCATCGAAATTTAAAATCTAATACGGTGTTCGGTAATCAATGACGTTTCTCATTACAATAAATGATATGGAGACAAATATATAGATTGAATTAATTTAAATATTATTAATCATAAATATATTAACTTTCATTTTCAACGACAATAGCAGAGTATTAAGGCGACATTTACATTCCGCGATAAAGAAATTTGGGTTAAAAAAAGCTTTACTCTTTGACCCCTCTAACTACGCATTAATAATGTTATTAATGGGCAGTCAGGGTGTCAAGTGACCAAGTTCTTTTTTTCAACAGTACAAATATGAATAAAATCGAATAGGTTATCTGCTCCATTTAAAAGTGCCAAGAAGTGCCCTCGCTATTTCGCATTTCAACGCCATTGATGATTAGTATACAGTAAAGCAAAGGTCCCCTCGAAAACAACTAAATCAACGGGTGGGGGGCTCATAACATGTTACTGTACAGGCTGTGGAAATATGAATAGAGGCAATTTACATGCATATTAGAATAAAGTAATACACTCTTGTTCAAATTAATTGAAACTATCGCTATAGTTTCCTTTCTCTCACCATACAGTCAATTGTAAACCCACTGGAATGACAGTGTGTAATCGATTTCTATTTTTTCCTCAGATTAGTTTATTTGCAGTGGTTTGCAGTAATATGAATCTATTTTCGCGGAGTATGGTGACATTTATTTGGCCTTCAAAAATCTTGCGTCATCCCTGATTGCAACAGATTTTCATCACGTCCAGACACTATTGTCTCGACTGTCGATTAATTGTCCTACGGTCATTGTCTGCGAAGGGCTTTACTCCAACGAAGCGTACGAAAATTGTAACGCTAAAGAAACCCACTGGCAATCTTTACTAGTGTGAAAATCAAAGTACTATCGACTGGCATGGAAACTCTCCCGATTTAAACCCAATGGAGAATCTGTGGCCAATCTGCAAGGAACAACTTCGTGGAAAGGACATTTCAATTACTAACATGTGTGCTGGGTCGTGTTCCGAGTATAGTAAAGAAAGCTTAAGTCAAATAAGTTTCCTGATGCAGAAAGGATCTTCTTCCAGAACGATGTATGTTGCATATGTCAGAATCGCCTTTGTAAATATCTCAACACACAGTCAATATCTCGAATCCATCACCGCTTCCATATACACTTCACACATTTCTTTAAATGTCTCGAGAGCATTACTACTTCATCGGAATTCACACAGGCTGCAATGGCAAATATATTGCTTTTTAAATTAATAATTTACCATGTGGTTAAAATGTGATATGCACATTAACCGATATTCTGTTGTATAGATTATATAATAAACTAATTCAAGACGCAGTTTCCTTCTATTACTACTAATTGACTAATTCCTACGAGTAATATAATTAACAACCTAATTACTTTTTATAAAAAATCGCCGTATTTCATCGCTTTCCTTACTCTACTTAGGACTTATAAAAAATATTTTTCTTTGTCGAAGCCATACTTATATACAACTAAAATACGCAGGTACTTAATGGAACACTTGCAAAATACATTAAATATTTTAACAAACAAATCGTTTTCGATGAAATATAATGAAATTATATATATATATATATATATATATATATATATATATATATATATATATATATATATATATATATATATATATATATAAGAATATAAATAAAATACAGTAGTTTAAGATCTACATGTTCCAAATTCATCTTTAAATGTTCACTACAACGCTGAAACGTATCAGCAAGAGGTCTACAAATAATTTGACACATTTCTACATTAATTTAAATACATTTATCATACATTGCTTGTTTAATTCAGATTTTTTTTTTCGTTTTGAGCCAATACATACAGCAAGAAATATATTTTTGTGATAGTTCTGGTGATCGTGATAGAAACTCAATTCCTCCACATCGTCCCAACTGTCTCAGCTCGAAATTAAGATTTATCATACCCGAACGCGTAAGCCATAGTAATACCGTAATTTATTTTTGTTCAATAAAAGTTAAGAAATAAAAAAAACGTTTACTTTTATCACACTCTTTATACTATATATATATATATATATATATATATATATATATATATATATATATATATATATATATATATATGTGTGTGTGTGTGTGTGTGTGTATTTAGGCAGCAATCCTTCTTTCATGCACATTTCATTAAAAACGTCTGACAAGGTGTTTTTATTTAGTTTTTTATATAATTTCTCGTGCGATCTAATAATATTTTTCTTTTCAGATGATAAATTATATAAAAACTGTCCGAATGTTCTTTTTATCCGAGCGCTTTCGGCTATACATTTAGCCATTTTCAAAAACATTTTATAAAACATACATATAACAAACTATTTCTAATTCTAACAGTTGAAATATAATCCTTGAAAATGGCTAAATGTAAGAGCCGAAAGCGCTCGGATAAAAATAAAATTCGGACAGTTTTTATATAATTTATCATCCTAAAAGAAAAACATTATTAGATCGCACGAGAAATTATATAAAAAACTAAATAAAAGCACCTTGTCAGTCGTTTTTAATGAAATGTGCATATATATATATATATATATATATATATATATATATATATATATATATATATATATATATATATATATATATATATATACGTGTATTTATGTGTGTGTGTGTGTGTGTGTGTAATCTAATTTGTCAAAATATGATTAATATGAACTATTAAACTATTATTCATTTCCCGAAACGCGCAATAACTAATTTTACATTCAGATCAATTCGAGGAATTATTTTATTAATTTCATTTCTTTAATGTCGCTGCAGCAATTAAAATAAGAATTTATTTTGTTATTTTTATAATTTGAAAATAAAATTGTTTAATCCTAAATGTCACACGTAGTTATGAAAGTTGTTTTGATTCATTAAGTAAAATTCAATGTCATTCAACTTTTTACAATGTCGTAAGATTTCTAAAAAAAGAAGATAATATTCAGTCCGTAGCAATCTACACAACGAAAAACGTCCAGTAGAGTTTAATGATCTTTAACCTATATGGAAATGAACACTTCCACGTGACTAATATAAGCAATTTTTTATAATTATTTTCAAGATTTGAATTGTAAATTCTTAGTTTGGTGATGTTTTTCTACGTATGTAGCGTTTATTATTTTAAATTAATATCTTATTGTTATCGCTATGAATCTGAGTTGCCACAAAAGGTCATGGCGTATCATTCAGCAAGAAATCGTATGAAAATGGGTAAGTGGACGGGTATCTATGAATATGATTAGCCAGCCACAATTTTTACTAGGAAGGAAGAGTTGAATTTATGCTTTTCTGAGGGCCATTATTACGAATGTGAAGGCAGCCTATTACCATAGTTAATGAAATTATATTTATGTGCTTATTTCGTTTTTAAACACAACCACAGCTGATCTACACAGAGGTAGGTGGAAATTCATTTGTTACTTTGTTTATACGAAACAGTAAAGAAATGTTAGGCATTCGTCTTCCCATTTATATAAAACACGTTATTTGGCTTTTTAATTGATTCACCTCAGTGAAGGCGATTAATCCACTAAGACGTAAGGGTTCACTGAAAGTAAGAGAAACTGAGAAAACGATATTGAGAAGAGAAGACAATGAAATAACATGGATTATGAAAAGAGGATTTGACGATTGTTGTTGTATTTAAGTTTTTGAGGATTGTATTTGACGGGAAATGAAGAATCTAGGCCAGAGTTCCATAACAAATAATTGCCTGTGAAGAAAGTTTAGAATAGAATTAGCACAACTAGTAATTTCAACTGCTAATTTGTTTGGGCGACTTTCCAATCTAGTACTGTGCTTAACTTCGTTAAGTCAACGTATCAAAATAGAAAGATCATCACAATAATTACCAGGAAATTATTAATAGAAATATCACAGGGAAGTTAGGTTACAGCGGTGAGAAAGGGATTGAAGCCACGATGCCGGATGAGGACCGATAATATAGCATTTGGTAATTTGGTAGGGTATAAAATAATTTAGATTTAGCGTAGCATGTAGGGAAAGCCGGGCTCAAAATCCGGTCTTGTCTATTCTGTGAACATTCAAATAATATCTCTGGAAATTAATTTCTTCTCTGCCATGAAAATTCGGCTATATAACCTTGAGTAGAAACCAGTCTTGCAAAGATCATCTTCTGAATGTAAAACAGTAGAGAAATCAACGGGAAACTATTCAATTATCTTTTCCAATAAACGACTGCAATTCCGAAATTATGAATGCCAGGAATGTTTGTAGAGCAATTATCGCCTACCTCCTGAAGAAATATATTCCTTCAGGGTGGAGGCGATCAGGACTCTACAAACAGTATCTTCAGAAAATTATAGAATGATAATAATTTCATGAGAAAGGTTTCTCCATATTTATATTATGCTTATTGCACCAGAAGTAATTTAATTTCACAGTACTTGTCGGAGGTCGACTTGAAGTTTCTCGTCTGGACTCTTACAGAATGTATATTTTATTCCTTTTATTCATATGCGCAAACGAAATTTTCAAGTTTAAAAAGTTTTACACTAAGAATTGCAAACAGCGTGATTTCCTTGCAAAAACAAAACTCAGAAATTTTATTTTTTTGGTAGCGATGTATCACGAAACTCCGAGAAAACCTTCGATAACCGATTTTAATTTGCTTCATACAATTATTTTGCTTTAGGCACATACCGATAAATTTATTAACAGATATTCTGTTCTTACTGATGTTAGTTCAATTATATTATCATATAATAATAATAATAATAATAATAATAATAATAATAATAAAAATAATAATAATAATAATGCCACCTAGAGATATCAATAGGAAATTACTCAGGAAGAAATCTTATAAAAATTAGGTAAGTGAAACAAGTTCAAGAAAGTTTTTATTTATTATTGGTACAAATCGCAACTGAAAATATCCTATTTAAAGAGTTTATTTAGGCAAGGCAATGACCTTTCCCGTTTTTTAAAGCTGCCTATTGTCCCTCCTTGTCAGAAATGTGCCAACGACAGCAAATAAATGGAATATTTTTCTGGTGCAGTGATTGATCCAACAATTAAAAGAGGTGTATATCTGCATGGAAAATAAATAAATCAGGCAATGATATATAAGCAGACAACAACAATACACAGCTGCAAATGATGTTAAATTCAAAAAAGTAAACAATTCTATAGTGAAAAAAAAATTGCGATGGCTATCGACGGTCAATAAGCTCATATCTAAAATCATAGGTTTCTAATTTATCCACATATACATAAGTGTGTATTAATTTGATATACGATTCTGTATTCTATATTTCTTAACTTTTAAAAAATGAGATTATCAATATTTTAAATAAGGCTCTTTTCCATTGATTAACTTTTATTGAACAAAAATACATTAAATAATTTAAGATGACATAAGATTAAATGTGCCTTACGCGTTCGGAAATTGTTATGTCTTAATTTCGAGCTGAGGTTGATAGGATGACGTGGAGTAATCGAGTCGCCATCACGTTCACCAGACCTCACATCACTAGACGTTTTCTCGTGGAGTATACTGAAATATGATTTTAGAGGTGCAAACCGGAAACAATTGCTTAATTAAAACAGCCAGTATCTGATAAATCTTCTTAAATTAATGTAGAGATTAGTCAAATAGTTTGTGGAAGTCTTATTGATAGGTTTCAGCATTACATTGAACATCAACAAGAGCATTTGGAACATGTTAAATAGTTTCTTCATCATAAAAAAAACCTCTTGCTGTTTTGATGTAACAATACTTATAATTTTTTCTTAAACTGCTATATTCAATTTTTATTCATTGAAAGTGAATACATAAAAACGCATTAATTTTGTCATAAGGTTATGAATATTTTAAATAAGGCCCTTTTTCATTGGTTAACTCTTATTGAAGAAAAAATAAATTAGAGTAATTTAAGATAACATATGATTTACTATGACTTACGCGTTAAATCTTAATTCTGAGCTTAGGGGGATAGGATGACGTGAAGCAATTTATTCACCATTACGCTTACCAGAGCGCACATCACCAGACGTTTTCTTGTGAGGTATACTGATAGATAATTTTTACAGGATCAAGTCGGAAACAGTTGCTTAATTAAAATAAGAAATATATGATAATCTTCTTAAATTAATATAGAAATGTTTCGAATATTCTGTATAAGTCTTACAGATAGGTTTCTGAAAATGAAAGGTATCATCTTTTGAACATGTTACGTGTTTCTTAATCATAACAACTCTTGTTGTTTTCAGGTGAGAGTACTTATAAATATAACTACTACGTTTTAGTTTTGTTCAATAAAAGTGAATAAATAAAAAAAGGCATTACTTTTGTCATAAGGTTATGAATATTTTAAAATTACTATAGAAGGTGTAAACTCAAACTCACATGATATATTTTAATCATTTCGCCCCAAGCAAAGCAATGATACAACTAAGTCCTAAGGGGTTACCACTGTGAAATACTACGAGAAAAATAATTATTGATAAGAGAGAAGAAAAAAGAGAATGGTTTAAGAGGACAGATGATAAGAATTGAGATTGGGTTAACGAAATTTTCAAATTTAAAATATTCTACACTAAGTATTACCAACTGCGTGACTTCCTTGCAACAAGGAAAGTAAAAACTCGTTGTATTATTTGTTAGCGATGTATCACGAAACTCAGTGTAAACCGTCAATAAGTGATCTTAATTTGCTTGATACCTTGATTATTTCTTTAGATAAGGATTGAGATTGTATTTAGATTTGTGATTATCAAAATTGACTGGAAAGTACGAAACCGGAAGAGAATTCTACAAGCGAAACAAGCAACTGGTAGCATCGAATGATGAGACCTAGCTGCCAATCTAGTACTGCACTTAAAGTTTTATTATAAAGCAGAAAGCAGATCAGAAGAATAACCATATTTTTTTTTTTTAGAAAATGCACAATGAATATACGTTCGTGGGAAAGTGACTGCAACCAAGATTCTTTCTCCGGGCCGATAATATTGCATATTATTTTTTACAATTTATTGAGAATCCTTAAATACATAGTAGAAGCACCAGACCGTATGTGACAGCATTATTAAATGCATAGATGTATGGTTAATTTACAAAGGTGTAAAATAGATTCTGGCGGAATAAATTGTGTAGCACGTCGATGTGAACCAAATTTCCCGGCATCAGACCTTGCAATGGATTCAATATAATGTTTCCTCTTCGTGTCAGCGTTTAGCATCAGCCATGCTATTGGAAGGCAATAAGGTTATTTAAAACGATGAAAGGAGAAAAGTTTCACGTTGGACACATTAAAATTAAGAAGCCATTACTTGCCCCAGTTAACAACGGTTCATTTTTTGAGAACATCTGCCAATTTGGTCTTATGGAACATTTCTGATTTCCATTAAAGCAGGAGTAAATGATTATGCCAACAGCATATATAACTAGTTCAAAACGGCTCAATATAAATACAGGTATATCCTGAAAACATTTCCAGTATTTTTTGGTTAATACTACAATTACTGAAGAAACACAAGCATCCATAATAAAATAACACATTTTTAAAAATTAGAAAATAGGCGAGCATTATTCTCCACAGCTTCTTTCTTTTAATATCTGCAAATTACCATAATGCATTGGTAAAAATAATGGTGTGCTTTCCCGTTTTGAATTTAGAGTAGTCCATCTCATGGACCGATTGCTACCCAGGGTTAAATCGCCAAGTATACTCTGCTATTTAACCCACAGATGTGGTCGATTTGTCAGAAAGGTGACTTCATATTGTCATCGGTCTGGAGGAACCCAGAGTGCGGGACCTTTGGAAAATGCGTTAAAACCATACATCGCGACGACCGAAGGCTTGTGCATGAAATTGGGTACACTGAAAGCTTGAGGGCTGTCGATAGCTGTGCTAGCATAAAGACACAAATCATCGTGACCGAGGGTTTAAGAGGGCTTGCCGTGTTCAGGTTGTTCATCACCTTCGATAATAGACTTTTCTTCCAGAAACTGTAACTAAGGTTTGCTTAGCATAGTGGCAGTATAAACCACAGGTGGGGTCTATGGGTGTTGAACAAAAACAAAATGCACCTGAGCAAGCGTTTTCAATAGAGATTTGCTAACCGTCCTAATAGACGGGATTCCTTGAATAAGAGTGGCCAGCCACGACTACTGCTAGGGAGGAAGAGTTGGATTTATGTTTTTCTGAGGGTCACACTATTGCAAAAGAGAATGCGTTCTATTGTCATAGTTAATGTGTTTATTTCGTTTTTAAACACAACCGCAACTAATATACACAAAAGTAGGTGACAATAAATTTGTTAATAGATTGATACGATACAGTAAGCAAATGTTTCCCTGTCAGTGAAGGCGAAAAATCCACTAAGACGTAAGGGTTCACTGAAAGTAAGAAAAACTGAGAAAACAATATTGAGAAGAGAAGATATGAAATAACATGGATTAAGATTGATGATTGTTGCTGAATTTAAATTTTTGAGGATTTTATTTGACAGGAAAGGAAGAAGATGGAACAGAGTTTCATCACAAAGAATTACCAGAAAAGAAACTTTTAGAATAGATTTGGCACATCTAACAATCTCAACTGTTAATTTCTTCGAGCCACTTTCCAATCTAGTAGTGTTCTTAAACTCATTAAATCAAAGTATCAAAATAGAAAGGTCATTAGAACAATTACTAGAAAATTATTAATAGAAAAGCACAGGGAAGCTAGCTTACGGCGTTGAGAAAGTGACTGAAGCCAAGGTGCCAGGTCAGGACAGATTGCATTTGATAATTTGGTAGGGTATAATATGATTCAGATGTAGCGTAAGACGTACGGAAAGACGGGTTCAAATTCCGGTTGTGTCTATTCTGTGAACCTTCGAATAATAACTTTGGAAATTAATTACTTCTCCGCTTTGTAAACTCGGCTATATAAACTTGAGTGGAAAGCAGTCTAGAAAAGGACCTCTTCTGAATGTAAAACAGTAGAGAAATCAACGAGAAACAATTCAATTATCTTTCCCAATAAACGACTGCAATTCCGAAATTATGAATGCCAGGAATGTTTGTAGAGCAATTATCGCCTACCTCCTGAAGAAATATATTCCTTCAGGGTGGAGGCGATCAGAACTCTACAAATAGTATCTTCAGAAAATCAGAGAACGGTAATAATTTGATGAGAAAGGTTTCTCCATATTTATGTTATACTTATTGCATCAGAAGTAATTTAATTTCACAGTACTTGTCGGAGGTCGACTTGAAGTTTCTCGTCTGGACTCTTACAGAATGTATATTTTATTCCTTTTATTCATATGCGCTAACGAATTTTTCAAGTTTAAAAAGTCTTACACTAAGAATTGCCAACAGCGTGATTTCCTTGAAACAACTAAAAACTCAGAAATTTGATTTGTTTTTAGCGATGTATCACGATAGTCAGTGTAAACCTCCGATAAGTGATTTTAATTTGCTTCATAGAATTATTATTACTTTAGACACCTATCGATAAATGTATTAACAGATATTCTGTTCTAATTGATGTTAGTCGAATTATATTATAATTTAATAATAATAATAATAATAATAATAATAATAATAATAATAATAATAATAATAATAATAATAATGTCAGCTGGACATATCAGCAAGGAATTTCATAGCAAGAAATAATACTTGATAAATAGAACAAGTTCAATGAAACGTTTATTTATTTATTATTGGTACAAGTCGCAACTAAAAATATCCCATTTAAAGAGTTTATTTAGGCAAGGCAATGACCTTTCCCGTTTTGTAAAGCTGCCTATTGTCCACCTTGCCAAAAACGTGTCAACGACTGCAAATAAATGGAATATTTTCCGGTCCAGACAAACATTGATCCAATAATTAAAAGAGGTATATATCCGTATGGAAAATAAATAAGTCAAGCATTCATATATGAACAGACAAAAAAAACCCTCCAAAACAGCTGCAAATGATGTTAAATTCAAATAAGTAAACAACTCTATAGTGAAAACAAATTACGAAGGTTATCGACGGTCAATAAGCTCATATGTAAAATCATAGGTTTCTAATTTATCCATATATACAGAAGTTTGTATTAATTAGATATACGATTCTGTATTCTATATCTTTAAAATTTTTTAAAATGAGATTATGAATATTTTAAATAAGGCCCTTTTTCATTGATTAACTTTTATTGAACAAAAATAAATTAGAGTAATTTAAGATATCATAAGATTTACTATGACTTACGCGTTAAATCTTAAGTCTGAGCTTAGGGGGATAGGATGACGTGAAGCAATTTATTCGCCATTACGATTACCAGAGCGCACATCACCAGACATTTTCTTGTGAGGTATACCGAAAGATAATTTTTACAGGCTCAAGTCGGAAACAATTGCTTAATTAAAACAAGAATATATGATAATCTTCTTAAATTAATATAGAAATGTCTCGGAAGGATGTTGGGTTCATCGAGAAAAGAGTAAGTACAGCTCGTCAGCACAGATGTGATCAATTTATATGTTATGTACAAACCTGTTATTGGCCTATAAATTTCAGATCATTTGTTTCACTCGTTTTTGCTCGGAGATATATAATACATTTAGTGATCCATTGGAGTTCATTGGGATCATTAAGTATCATTGGTTAAGTTAGTACAAGGGTTTTATGTATTGATGACAGATGATAGAAGTTAAAAATTGTCTACTTTGTAATTTCCTAGGGTTTTCCATTTTGGGGATTTCGTTAGAGCTTTCCCAACATTATTGTTGTTTATATTTTCCCACTCTTCTAGAGATTTATCCATCGTTCTTTCTTTTCGTTTGATCCATTCGACTTTGGGGTTATATTCCTATGGACTACCCCAAATATTCTCCCAAAACGTTTCAGCTTTTTCAATAGACGGTGTCTTTTTGACTTCAATAACTGCTTTATTAATTTCCCTGTAAATTTCATTAAGGCTCGTTTGAAATATATTATTTTGTCAATATGACTTACAACGTTATTAATATCGTCTTGTTCTATGAGACTGTAACTGCAGTTTCTGTTTAAGTATTTCCTTGATTGGTGGAAGATCATATAGTAATTTAATTTTATGTCACCGCTTGTTCTTTCTACATTTGCCTGTTGGAACATTCGTTATTTCTTGCGATCACATCAATTACCGATATTTCACATGTGATTTCCTTTATTTCTTACTTTAATGCTGCCTTCCAAACTGTTGTAGAGTTACTTTCCGTAGTGGAAACTGTATTTGGACTAAATTCGGACCTAAATAGGTTCAACGTACAAAAACGTTAGGAACTAGTTATAATAAGTATTACGCAGAGTAATCTAGTGGTGGTAACTGACTACTTTCGTATTCGACTCCCCAGTCGACCCTCACTGACTCCTAGGTGGGAGAGTCTATTATCTATAGACTAGGTGTGTTTCACCATAACACAAAATGACTTGTTTTGACTGTTGTTCAATTTTCTTTGTCTTGATACTAAGCTTCCCTGCAGCTGCGAAAGTTATAGCGTGTACGATATTATTTATTTCTCTGGTGTTTCCCAGTGGTTTGCCCGTTAACAGCAGTGCAGCGTTATATTATGGCCGAATATGTTTATTGGACATTGTCATATGAATCTTTGAGAGCTAGTCTGACATTTGCCGTTCGAATTATACTGCTGAGTATTTGAATCATGTCGTTTTTCGCCTCAGTGATTTCACCTCTGTGTTTTTCAAGGAATTCTGCCCTTATGTCGTTTGACTCATCTTCAGTGGCATAATCTAGATAACTGCATTTGTTTAGGTCGCAGGTAGATTATTCAGTTTTATTTCCTTAGAGATTATTAATTCGTATCTCATCTATTTTACTTTTTACTTCATCCTCTGCCATATTATTTTCACTTTCACCTCAATATTGTTTGAGTGGGTTATTAGATCTCTCTCTTATATTTAGGTTTATCTGATCTATTTCGTGCATTTGCGAGTCTTTTATTTTCCAGGATATCCCTGCGGATATTGGCAAGCATATTCGGGTTGAGATAGGGTCTTATTCCAGTTCGTACGATCAGTTATGTGCCATTCGAGATACACGCTTTAGCGATCATGTATATTTTGATACATGACAGACGAGGCAGATTTTTTTCCATCAGTAGGTTGCCATTTCTTTCTGAGGCTATAGAACCCGGTCTGTCTTGCTATTTACCCATAGCTGTAGGCAGAAGAAAAAAAGTTCATACCTTTCCCACGGGTATTACCACGTAAGTGAATGTAATGGATTCGACTGGGATTCGAACTCGACTCTCCGATTTCTCAATCTGAGCCGCTATCCATTAATCCACCATGCCTAGTTCTCCATATTTGATGTGCCTAATCCGTGATGTTTTTGTATGGATTTTCGAGTGCGAAGAATTGATAATCTTCGCGATTCCATTTCGTTGCATTTCTTTTTATATATTTGGCATCGAGACCCTTGGTCCAAGGTTGAAGTTAGTCCTGTTTTGGTGACCAGGTGTCCCATCGTTTTGGGAAGCGTTTGTTCCTGTGACAGATTTTTCTGCACGAGACTGGTTCCTCTCTGATGGTCTCGGCCCTTGTTGATCCGGTATGAATATTTGTTTGCCTGCATTGTAATTGTTGATTTCATCTCTTGTGCGTTTTATCCTTGGTCGTCAAGGCGTAATTTTCTTCAAATTACCAGCGATAGGATGCCTGTCGACCAAGACTAAACCATGAAACAGGGGAGTTATACTCAGATGTTAAGGGTTCGAACATTCTTCATCTACTGCCTGCATTCAGGGAAGTAACATAGGTATATGGAAATCGTATGATACGCAGACGTAACAGTACTGATAACAGACACGGAAGAGAAATTACAAAATCTCGTACAGAAGATAGCGACGGAGAATGAGAAGAAAGGACTAGGCGTAAACTACAAGAAGACAGAATGCATGGTCATCACTAAGAGGAAGAGCTCGAAATGTGATTTGAAGGTCGGGAGCACTAGAATCGCGCAAATGCAGAAGTTTAAATATCTGGGAAGCATCTTCACAGAGGACGGTAAGTGCGCCGCTGAGATTCGTAGACGTATTGGGATGGCCAAGGACGCATTGCAAAAGCTGGGCAGAATATTACGAGACAGGAGGATTTCTTTGGTAAAAAAGAGAATAATACTGAGCTGTTACGTGATATGTGTTCTTATTTACGGCAGCGAATGTTGGACGATTTCCTCAAAGATGATGATGAGATTCGAGGCGACGGAGATGTGGTTCTACAGAAGGATACTAAGGTTATCATGGACCGAGCATGTGAGCAACGATGAGGAAAAGACTTAGACTTAACATCAGAAAGCAGCTGAAATTTCTGGGTCATATAATGCGTGATGAGGCCCTGGAGAATCTGATACCCACGGGTCAAATAGAGGGAAAGAGAGACAAGGGAAGCAGCGCGTGACATACCTTACGAGCTTGAGCAGGTGGATAACGTGGTCTGGGGGCGGAAGCAGAGAGAAGGAGCTTTCTGAGTGCTACAAGGGATAGAGGGAAGTGGAGAACCATGATCGGCTACGTCCTGAAAGGACATGGCACATAAAGAGAAAGAATTGTCTAAAGTAAGCTTTCAAGTATAAGTTGCAAAATTCATTACCAGATGAAATGTCAAAGGTGGATATACATTGGGGTTATCACGGTAAGGAATATTTTAAGTAAAAATACAAGAAAACTGAAAAAAAAAAAAAAAAAAAAAATTCAAATTAATTGTATAAATGCTCACCCAGAGTGACTTCGACCAAAACTTGACGTCCAAATAAAAAATAGCACCTTACATAATTAAGCAATACAATCTTTAGACATGCATATATATATATATATATATATATATATATATATATATATATATATACTGTCATAAATTTCTTCGACTCAAGCGTAATCAAAGTCGGTCCGGCTGTAAGTGATGCAAAACACGCCTAGTCTCGCGACCTAATTTTAAACAGGGATCAAATAACAGAGAGTGAAAAGCACGCAAAACGAGAAGGTAGACCTGTGCATACCACCCGTCCGGTAACAGAAGCCTACAAAATCATTGCTTGGGGCAGCCTGAATCCGTCAACCACTCCGTCTCCACGTCCGACGGCCACAACATAAGCGCTGGTAATTTCATATAAAAAACAGGCGAATCCAGAGTGAATTAAACCAAAATTTGAAGATGTTCAATTTGCTGCTTATTATTATTATTATTATTATTATTATTATTATTATTATTATTATTATTATTGTTGTTGTTGTTGTTATTATTATTTCCTTTGATGTCTATTTTATACACATTTACTTCCATGTTCCAAAAAAGAGCCGTAAAGTCAGAGGTGGCTTCATGACATTTTCCATTTTTGCAATAGCACCCCCAACTCCCAATTTGCGCAAGGTCACACATATTTTACATGGATAAAGCTCTTCTTAATATATGAGCTGTACTTTTGAATACAATTCTTTGTATTTTTTATTGTGTATCTTTAAGGCTGCTAGGAATCGCTTCAATAAATATATCAGAACCTTTTCCAATCTATCCGAAGGCTCCAACTGCAACTGGAATTATTGATGCCCTCATGTGTCACATTTTTATAATTCCACTTCAAGATCGTTGTATTTGAAAATCCTCAAAAATACATTACAATCTGCAGGGAAATTATTATTGTTATTATTATTTCCATTTATTTCTGGTGTGTATACATTTCTTTCCGGGTCCCTCACAAAGTCCTAAGGTCAGAAAAGGCATCATGACATTTTGCACTGACCAATTAAACACACACACAAACACACATTTTACATAGATAAAGTCCTTCGTATGGTGTGGGCTGTACTCGTGGGAACAATTTGTTTTTGTATTTTAAGGCATGGACTTCGAGGAATCACTTCAGTGACTCTACTGGAATATTTTTCCAAAAAATACGAGGGTCCCAACTACAACAGGGATTGTTGATGTTCCCATGTGTCACATTTTTGAGATTTCGATTTCAAGTCCTTGTATTTTGATAGCTTCTTCTTCATCTTCTCATCATCATCATCATCATCAACATCATTATTATTATTATTATTATTATTATTAGTAGTAGTAGTAGTAGTAGTAGTAGTAGTAGTAGTAGTAGTATATGTTATGTTTTCTGCTTTGTATCCTGTAGATCCGGGTCCAAACTATGGTCCTTAGGCGCTATAGGAGAATTGGCATTTAAATGATAGCACTTTTTCTTCGTATATGGAATGTTCCTAGCAAGACAATCATATGGGCAAGTTGTATGTTCATATTACCTGGTACGCTGTTAGTAAAATTGTCCATTCCTTTTCTCACGAGGCTCGGAGTTTTTATTAATATTTTTACATTCTCAGACTTCATTCCCCACATCCTGTTAATCGCGATCTCCTGGTCCTTGTATTTGAACAATGTCTCGATAATTTTCATGGATGCGTTTCTCTCAGAGGGTACTGTTATGTCAATAAGCATACACTTCTTGAATGTCTTGTCTTTTATATTATTATTATTATTATTATTATTATTATTATTGCAGCCCTCATGGATGCATAATGCATAATGTAGATCATTTAATCAATATGCAATATTCTTATGGATGTTGTTATTTTTAAACAAGTTTCTAACGATCTGTCGAGGAATTTATTCCTACCTGTTGGAATCCCAAATCTCATACTAGGGAAATGACATCAACTGCCATGTAACTTGTATCAGCTAAACGTGTAAAATCTATTTAATCGTAAGTCTATGAAAATTTGATTTTTGGTGCACGCGAATTGAGTTGTAGCTTTAACTATTGGATTCAATCCAAAGTTTCCTCTCTGAGAAAGTAAAGGAGGTCGCCTTGAGTGAAGAGAGATGAGAAACGTTCTCTATTGATTGAAGTGAAATGGGAATTGAACATCGGGTTTGATGTGGGGTAAATCAGCTACCTGAAAGAGATTTTTTCCATTGCAGATTCCGTTGTCAAGATTAGGTTATAAGCAATAAAGAGATAAAAGAAACTTGATGCACGTGTGAAACGATTTGACCTCAGACAATATTGTATACTTGATGTACTTTGGAAATTGATTTAACTGATCGTCAATCCGCACGCAGAGCAGGAAAGTAAGACTTTGCAAATCTGAAATAATATATTTGTCAGCCTACAAGAAACAAGAGATATATTCATTACTGTAAAGCGTAGCACATCTCGATTCTTAATTGTATATTTCTAGTTTTTTGTTAACCTCCTATCTATAATACCACTTCACTGGTTAATATTTGTAGACGCTTTGCTTCGGATAATCTTACAGGATGAATATGTATAAATTATTGATATATATTCTTGTAAATTTATTAATTATATTTTCCAGATCACAGTATAGAGTTACCTTGAAATTGAAATGCTTGCTGCTCTACGATGCTGAAAACCCGACTTTAACCAAAAATGGATGTGATAGTCTTGACGGATAGTATAAAGGATGTTATATTGTATCATGGAAAGAGCAGAAAACAAACACAAAAGATGAACGAATCAACAAGGAGTAGAAGAAAGTTTGTTGGAGATATATCGACGACGGAAGAGGGGTGGTTATTAAAGAATTCTTGTGAGAGTTAAAACAAAGAAAATGGGAATAGGAGATATTTTAAGGTATATTTGAATAAGCTAAGATTATTTTTGACAACTTCTCACCCTTTTGCTGCTTGTTTCAAAGCCAAAAAACATTTTTATCTTGTAAGATGATAACGGATTACTGATATAGGTCCTACTAATTAACCCATAGATGGGGGAAGACGAATATAACAAACATGAATGAAATTGAACCTCGACTTTTCTAGTTCCAATTCTGAACAGTTATTCATTACACCACCCGCACATCCAACCACTGTAATATTTCCAAATAGTCACCCATCTATTTACTGACCATATTTGACGTTGCTTAACTTCGGTGATCGAACCGGTGCTCTTTCGTGATGTAGCCGTAAGTCAGTCGATACAAGCATGAGGATTTATTAGCGAGGGTAAGGAAAGAGAGAAGAATAGAAGAAATTAATCAACAGATGTTTCCTAATGGTTAACGAAACACACACACACACACACACACACACACACACACACACACACACACACACACACACACACACACACACACACACACATAAAAGAGAATCGGAGAATTACGTTCAAATTGCGACTCAGGTATTTTATTTTTCGTTCTATACTAATTCCCTTGAAAGAAACAAAACTCCTCTTTCTATCATATGTAAGCTAAAGATTAGCCCCTGGTTGTGATTCCATGTTACGTGGTTTAACCTTGAAGTAATAATACATTGCGAACAAATACGTATTGAAATCAATTCGAGATTAAGGATCCGATATGAAATCACTTCGAGATTAAGTATCCGATATAATCTCCACCTATCTACTGAAAAAAACATAGTCTTAATACATATACAATGTAGTCAAGTTTTCATTAGCTTAAAATCAAAAGTTTTAAATAAGAACAAAACAATAACCAAATAGAAAAAAAAGCAAATGAAGTTAAAATATTAAAAGTAAGATAGAGATTTTCCAAGCTATGTTTGGATGTGGCACAAGGCCGAAAGTAAGTAGCACCCAGTGAGGATCGAATTCACTACTCAGACGTAAATGTTCTAGCGAGACAAGCTTGCTAACCATTACACCACCTCGAGGTGGCCTAATATTCAAAATAACATATACGTGAATACAAAAAACCAAGTTAAATATGATATACTTTCCTTTGTGAGTAACTATTTGCAATGGCAAATACATCATCACAACGATCCGCTCCTTAAATAGATAATAGTAGGGGGTGAAATACCGGTAACCTACGACAATATTCCATGACAATGCAGGGGATCTACACTGATAAACTATCACAACCGACACCAAAACTTAGTTCTGTGGAAGAAATATATAATTTTACGTGTCGTGAAATCGTGGAGTTATAATTTATTTACAGTTCGTAAAACTCATTTTAAAAGTAAATGCATATTTACACTCCCAACAGCTGTCTCTATAAAAGTTTTGGCCAAAATGTACTCTTCACTTTTCACTAGGAAAAAGTTTGTTCAGCACCATGAGAATTGATGGTCATATACAAAAAATATAACAGGGAAAACATATAAGACATAGATTGTTTTGGGCCAAACCGCTATATTCACTTGTCTTTTCAACAACATGTTTTTATCATATTCGATCGTTGCAAATTTCTTTGCTGGGAAAGAATTTCTCTAATAAAAACCAGATTCATGTTGTGATAGTCGAAAACATTTGCATCAAAGTCTTTTTTTATTGATTATGTATCGAAGAACTGGTACATATTTGGCAAAATGTCATGTCAAATAATAGCGAATATATAATTGGATAAAATATACTTTAACTTTTGAAGAGTAAAGTTGATATAACACATTGAAATTATTCAAGCTTCGATCTAATAATATCCCGATTTTTTAAAGGTATCTTCGATTTGGCAGGAGGCCGAGGACTCAATGAAGATCTAACTCCCTATTCAGTCATAACTGATCTAACGGCACTTGTTAGAATTACACCTTTAAGTGTCGAATCTATGTGCGTCGTCAGTGTTGTTGCTCCCATGTCGCTAGAAGTTTCGGTTTTAAATAAACAACAGACTCCTTGGATGGGCGACCCGACAGAATATTATCAGTATTCGACCCGTACCCAGAAAAAAATTGCTACTAGCTATAGGACGTGCTTTATATAAGTTCCCCCAGAAAACGTCAACTAATCAAGTCTTCACTTGGGCTATTCGATGTTATAGATCAGGTATTCTTGGTTGTACTGATCTTCTTACATGCGGCCAAGACAGGGTGTTTTATGGAAGAAAAGAAGAAAACAAACCAATAAATATATATATATACATTAATAAAATAAAACGATTTATTATATTGTCTCGTCTTACGACTTATTTTTCTTTCTCTTCCTCCCCTTTTAAATTCTTTATTATATCTTATTTGTTGGATCTTTCTCTTTTTCTAACTTTCCTTTTTATTCTGAACTACATTTAACAAAATGTTTCAATAGAGTGATTAAAAAGACTTAGACTATTTACAAAAACTCCTAAAATACGGTATGAATAATATGGCATATTGATTGATACTCTAATAAATTCCGTTTAAAAACTAAGAGAAATAACATTTAATATTTACATGTTAAATACGAGTTAAAAAAGAAAACATAACGTGTAAATTTTAGTTAAAATATGATACTCCCAAAAAATTATCCTTAACGGAAGAAATTTGTTTAAAAACTAAAAGAAATAACATGTAACTCAAATCGCTTAAAATAAATTAATCAAGATAAATATTTACATTTTGAATAATAGTTAAAAGAAAAAACAGCGTGTAAATTTAGATAAAATAAGTTACTCCTAAAAAAAACTTGCTAACGATTTTGCTACGTCGAAGTGCCGAAATGATTTTCTAAGCGTAGTTTAGACTAGGTACAAGGCTTAACGCATGGAACACCCAGTGAGGATCCAACTGACTACTCAGTCATAACTGATCTCGCGAGACAAGCTTGCTAGCCTTTACATTGTATCGAAGTGACCAATCAAACTAAAAATATGACGAGTAATGGTGGCTCTCGTTCCAGTGGTATGGTGAGTTAAGCCTTATATTGTTTTAAACTGCGCAAAGGCGTTCGACAAAGTACGCCACAAAGACCTGTTGGAACTGGTCAGCAACCTTGATATATTTGGGAAAGATATTAGAATAATCACGAACCTACAAAAATTGAAAGTGGTGTAAGGCAAGGATGTGTCTTCTCACCGGATTTATTCAACCTGTACAGCAAGGCAATTCTGAGAGAATTGGAAATCCAACCGGGAATTGGCGGCCAAAATCTTAACATAAGATACACAGATGACAGAGTACTGGTAGCAGACACGGAAAAGAAATTACAAAACCTCTTACAGAAGGTAGCGAAGGAGAGCTAGAAGAAGGGACTAAGCATAAAATATAAGAAGAAAGAATGCATGGTCATCAGTAAAAAGATGAGCCGAAATGCGATTTACAGATCGGTGACACTAAAATAAAGCAGGTGCAGAAATTTAAATATCTGGGAAGATTTTTGACAGAGGACGGTAAGTGAGACACTGAGATCGGACGTAAGCAGTGTATTACGAGACCGGAGGATTTCTTTGGAGTAAAAGAAAAGAGTACTGAGCTGCTAATGTCTGATTGTCTCCTCAAAGATGAAGAAGAAACTCGAGGCAATGGATGTATGGTTCTATAGAAGGATTCTAAGGATATCATGGACCGAGCGTGTGAGCAACGATGAGGTATTGCACCACATGCAAATAAGGTAGAAACTTATACTTAACGTCAGGGAAAAGCAGCTGAAATTTCTGGGACACATAATGAGAAAGGAATACTTGGAAAATCTGATACTCACAAGTCGAATAGAGGGAAACAGAGACAATGGAAAGCAACGCATGACATACCTGGCGGGCTTAAGCAAGTGGATGACAGAACATGGTCTGGGGAAGTAGCAAAGAGATGAACTTTATTTAGAGCTACAAGGGATTGGGGGGAGTGGTGAGTCATGATAACCTACGTCCTGTAAGGACACGGTACATAAAAAGATAAAAGATAGTTTTGTATAAGGTCACTGACCGCAGTGACAATTCAATTAACTGGAGTAGTAAAGATAGTCGACGTTTACTAGTTCTGGGTTGCGATCAACAATAATTCGGTTTCTCTCTTTTGAAACTATGTCCATGTATTAGATTTTAGAATTCATAATTTCTTTTTTATCCTAAATTATCTGTATCGTTTTTTTAATGCTTATTCGCCATTCGATTACGTTATTCCTGTTTCTTACGCTAGGTCTATTGTAATTTTTTTTACTATGGCTACTAGTTGTAAAATTACTACCAACACTGCTACTAATATGTCACTTTTCTTCAATATGTTCGAGACCGAATTAATATTCTTCGTTTTAAAAATAGTTGAGCAATGCTTATTTTAATAGAACGATCAATGAATCCAATCCGAATCGCGATAGAAGTTTGTAATATAGATTTTCGCCTTACACATTGGGCAGGGTCATTGTAAATTATGTTCATAATTGTAAATCTGTCAATTCCCTGCTCTCAAATATTCTACACACAATAATTGATAGGTTTACTTTTTTACCAGAAATGTTGTCAATAAAGTATTAATTCTTAAATATATTTAATAAAATTATGTTTTCATTATTTATGCATGATACAGACGTATTTTGGCCAAAGCTAGTGAAAAATCCTGTTGATCATGTTCTCGTAAGGATATTTTATTAAAAATAAAACATTTGTTTTTTAGTTTTATAATTCTTCTGTAGAAAATAGGAAAACTGCAGATTAATTTACTTCCAGCCATAGCAAAATGCCATGTCTGCTAATATGCATAATTCGATACATTATACTGACTGCTCAGCTCTTATGAAAAAACGAAAACAAATTTGGTGGCGAAATACTTTTTGTTGATTAGCATTCATTCCACTTTCCGCAAGCCACACATTTTAACTGAATCGAAAAAGGTTATTGTAATTTTTAATGAATTTAGACAAGGAAGGATCGCCTTGGTTCGAATAAAAAGAGTGTCGATAAATAACTGACTTCCGAAAGAGTATCTAAACATTGTTTTCATTTCCAGTGTTGAAATTACTTCATTGATAAGTGTTTGTGGCTTATGTTATCTGTCTGTCTCTCTTCATATATATATATATATATATATATATATATATATATATATATATATATATATATATATATATATATATATTGTGTATTTAGGTAGAAATCCTTTTATGTAAGTTTCATTAAACAAGGGGCTTTGATTAAGTTATATATATATATATATATATATATATATATATATATATATATTTATTTATTTATTTATCAATTAATCGTACCATATTTTTGCTTTCAGTAGAGAAATTATACAAAAATTTCCCAAATGCTGTATCGGCTATACGTTTAGCCATTTTCATGGACGAAATATCTTAATTGTTAACTAGAAATAGATTGCTGTGTGTATGTATTTAGATAATATTTCATTTTCAAAACACGGTCAACATATTGCGTCCATCTTCATAGTTCATTTCTTGTTAATAGTTAATATATTTCATATATATATATATATATATATATATATATATATATATATATATATATATATATATATATACGAGTCGGTAGGTTGCTTTTTTTAGCTGCATGTTAACCTCTAACTTTATTTAATGCCGAAATCTAAATGTATTGTAGGAATTTTTCGTGGGAAATAATAATAGTTTTACTAATTAACACATAGGTGGAGGTGGTGGAGAAGAGTTCATGCTTTTGTTTTTTCTCAGTTAATATAATGAACACAACTGGAATTGGAACTCAGTTTTCCGATTAACAATTCCGAGCTATTTTCCAGTACATCACACGGCTATAAAAGAGTATGCCACCTGGTATACACCCATCTAGGTACTGAGCAGTTTTGACTATATTTAATAATAGTAAATGGAAAAGTTTAATACATGTCATCAAATACCAACATTTGAAAAGGAATTAATTTTTTTGTAACTGTGTAAACATGTCAGTTGTTGTAGATATGCATATTTATACTTGAAATTATTGTGAAATAAGCGCGATAACTATAGTAAATTTAAATACATTGTATCTAAAATTCAATAAAATTTTAGATTACCGAGAATATTTTCATAATTTTTTAAAATTGCTGAATAATCTCTATAAAAGGCAATATGTGTGTGTGTGTGTGTGTGTGTGTGTGTGTGTGTGTGTGTGTGTGTGTGTGTGTGTGTGTGTGAGTAACGAATGTACGGCCGCAATTTTCGACGGATTTGCACCAAAGTTTACATGTACATGCTCCAAGTTAGTAGAAAATCCAAGACCGACTTTGCATTTCCCAACTCACATTGAAAGTGGAAATAATCGATTTTTTCATGCTTCTACGGCAGTTTCCATGTTCTTTGCGGCCATTTTCTACTGGCCAGAGTGAAAGGCTATAGCTGGCTGCCACGAATAGGCAGGAAGATTCTATTGGTCAGTTTGAGAGCCAACAGCTAACTGACACGAATGTTAACTAGCATGCAAAAAAAATCAATAGCTGCATTCGTCACAAGTGGGAAAAATTTAAATCTGCATGGCACTTTACTCCAATTGGCTCATTCCCTTGTTTAAACGTAATGTTCATTCTGATTCCGCAGAACTGAGCTGGGTGTGAAAAAGTATGTGTTGTTAACATTCTTTTTTCATTCGAGTTACGAGTCCTTTTTTAAAGCTGATTGTTTTGTGTTCATTTTGTTTAGTTCTTTTTTCGTAACAGATTTAATGTTTAGTATAGCGCTTAGAAAAAATTCGCAGTGTGAGATAGATAAGAAGTAAGGCATGTAGCAACATGGCAATGTTATTCCTTTAAAGCAAGGAAGGGCAAAAATATTTTAAGTCAAGTGATAGCAATTACTGTATGAGTATGTGGTGCAGTTCAATTTATATTACAATGAATCATTCATACAAAAAATAGATTAGTAAAGTTATATTACAATGAATCATTCATTTATATCTTTAACTTTACTAATCTACTTTTTGTATGAATGATTCATTGTAATAATATATATATATATATATATATATATATATATATATATATATATATATAAAAGTGAACATAGAAGTCAACACTTAGAGGCGACAGTCTGTTTCATGCTAGATGCAATCATCAGGCCACCTATATATATATATATATATATATATATATATATATATATATATATATGTAATGAAATCATAAAAATATTTTATAATCAGTTCCTTGCCGTAATATAAGTATATCATTTGTCTTGCTATTGACGTGTGGTAGATTATGAAAAAATAGACTATTGTAAAATGAGATATATTGAAAAAGGCGCACCATTCTTCGGGTTGTGGCAGCATAAAGAATTGACAATCGGAACATTTCAGAATGACGGTTTGCCACGAAAATCCGTAATAATGACAAAGTGCAAGCAATAAAGAATATTTCTCGTGGGAAATTATGAACCAGGGTAAAACGTCTTCATATGTTATTATAATATGAAAAGTTTCCCTTGCCATTACTGAAGTGTTAAAGGAAAGAAAAGACAAAAAATATCCCGAATATAACTGCTTGATGACCCACAAGTTAAATCAGGGAAACGGAAAGCTTTTGATTTTTTTAGAAATTCTCTTTTTTTAATTAAATTATTCTGTATTTTTTTGTATTTTTTAAAGTGCATTCGGCACTTTTCTTCGAAAGAGCAATCATTTGCCTTCACTTTTTTTTTCACATTCTTCCAATATTTTCTACACGCACCAATATATTTATATACAGGGGGTGGCGGATAAATTGTCTTCAAACTTACGCAAAAATGAAACTAACATTGACAACTCATTTTGACACAGATATTTAGCAAAATTACGCAAAGATATCTTTAGATACTAAAGAGTAAATGCCTCCAGACAACTTCGAAATGTACAACTCTTCTGGACGTCTTGTTTAAGTTCGTAAATGCTGGGATAATCCTTGCCTTCAGATGATCTTCGGTGTTTCGAGGACTTTTATTAATTTCCCGTTCAACTGCGTTCCACACATAATAATCGGGTGTTTGCAGTCTGGGGAATTATGTGTCCAGATGTAAGTGATGATGTGATCGCAGAAATTGTATGACGGCCGTGATTGATTTCAATTGTTTCTTTGGCATGGTGCATTGTCCTGTTGTCAGACATAGGGTTTTTCAGCTGTCCCTCTCTTGACATAAGAGAGTACTACCTCCTCGAAGCACTTGACGTAGTCCTCCCTGTTGAGTATGAGGATCTGTGGGAAGATGAATGAATGTATAACGTCGCCATCATCAATGATCACACCAAACATTTAAGTAATCACCATTAGACTCGCCCAACTCTTTCCGAATCCTTTGCCATGTGCTCAGATTGAAACCCAAACACCCTTAAATGTTCGTCTTGAATCTTCCGGTTCCAAAATTCCAAAAACAAACAACATGTGCATATATATATATATATATATATATATATATATGTCTATATTTCTGAGATGAGGTATTATGTACAGTATTTACATTATTCGGACTTTTGTCCTCATCTTTGTCGCCATATTTGTCACAACGTTTCGGCCGTTGTACGCTCCGGCCTTCTTCAGGTGGTTGGAATTTCAAACCGAACCCTTTATTTCGATCGCTGGGGTAGACTGTTCTAGTTCCACGAGCCATGTTTGATGGATGTCAGTTATCAGTTATCTCCTGGTAATTTTCCCTCTGAAAGTTCTCCACTGCCTGAACCGGGTATTGAACTCACACTCTTTGGGTCTGTTACTGGATCTAACCAACGCCTTTATCCACCGTACCATGGGTCCTTGAGGACATCTGGGTATGAATTTCTGAGTATTATAAACCTAATTTTTCAGCAACCATTTTTTACCAGTACTCATATTGCAATTATTGCTGCTATCCATGCATGTTTTACCAGATCTCGTATTGCAACTTTTTGTTATCATTGCTGTTCTCTGGCACTCCTTATTACTGGTTCCCATATTGTATTTATTTCTATGCTTGGCCGACTCAGGAGATTTTTGTGGCCTAGCATATGTGCTGATTCCTTAAGTTTACGAATTTTCCAATGGTGTTCCCTGTCTATGATCTCAACCTGATCCCACAAGGGACGGTGATCTCCCTTCTCTCTCCATATGTGGTCAGCCACGCCTGATTTTTCTACTTCCCCTCGCATTACAGCTTTCTGGTGTTCTTGAAGCCTTACCTTGAGGGGGCGGCCTGTTTCTCCTTTATATTCTTTTCCGCAGCTGCACGGGATAGCGTACACACAGTCTTTAGTCCCGTTCTCCTCTATGGGGGGTCTCACTCGAGAGAGATATCTGCGAAGTGTTGTCACGCTTTTGAAGGTTGTCCTGATGTTATATGGACCGCAGATCCTTTGTATTTTCTCTGATAACCGCTTCACATAAGGCAGGCAGACTGTTTTCTGAGTGTTGTTGTCCTCCTCCTCCTCTTGTACCCGCCTATCCCGATCGAAATAAAGGGTTCGGTTCGAAATTCCAACCACCTGAAGAAGGCCGGAGCGTACAACGGCCGAAACGTTGTGACAAATATGGCGACAAAGATGAGGACAATAGTCCGAATAATGTAAATACTATATATATATATATATATATATATATATATATATATATATATATATATATGATTAAAACGCTCGAACACTAATATACCATGGTTATAATTTATTACATTGGAATCGTAATCACGATCCAATTCATCAGATCTACAAATTCAAAAAATTGCTTTTTGAATTTGTAGGTCTGATGAATTGGCTCCTGATTACGATTCCTATGTAATAAATTATAACCATGGAATATTAGTGTGTGAGCTTTTTTATATTATATTCTTACTCTGTCCTGGACATTGAGTTCTACCTGGATTCTATCCTCTTGGAAGTTGGTTCTATCAAACGTGAGAACACCAGAATGAATAAAATCGTTGTGTAAACTACAAACAGAACAACCCTTGCTAACAAATGTAGCAACATTCGAAAGAACCGGGAGAAAATGATATAAAATAAAAGTTAATATGAATTTTGACACATATACCGCTAACACAAAACAACTTGTTCGGAAATTTGAAAGATTTAGTCAAAAATTGTTAGACAGTATTTGTCCATATTATATAACAAATACATTTTTTTCATCATTTCACCCCAAGCAAGGGATAAATGCCACTAGTACGCAAGGGCTTTCAGAGATTGAAGGGAAGAGAAAAGACTGGGTATAGGGGTACGGCCGAGGGAAGGATAAAAGCCTAACGGGGTTCAAGAAGATAAAAGATAGCGATCGACGTTGCATTTAAACTTTTGAAGATTGTACTTATTAGGGAAGCAATGAATAACTGATTAACAGATACACCATCTCTCTCTCTCTCTCTCTCTCTCTCTCTCTCTATATATATATATATATATATATATATATATATATATATATCGAGATGAGGTATTATGTACACTATTTACATTATTCAGACTATTGTACTCATTTTTGTCGCTATATTTATTACAACGTTTCGGCCGTTGTACGCTCCGGCCTTCTTCAGGTGGTTGGAATGTCGAACTGAACCCTTTATTTCGCTTACTTATTTCGCTTCCCTTATATTTCATTCAGCATTAGCTTATTTTGTTGTTTTTTTTACTATAAAACACTTAAAACAAATGTTTTAACCTTGATTTCTGTTCTTTTATTTTGAAGTAAATGTAACCCATATCTTGACTTTGTAACCAATTCTTCATATCCGGAAGGCCTTCTTAGTCCAGTTGTCAGGGATTTTCCTGTATTATGATGCCTATGTTTTGTCGTCTGCGACTTAAGTGGGATTATTTTTTTTACGTTTACTGTCATTCTACCGATGCGCGACGAAAAGAACAATAGTTAAGGACTTATAGGAGATTGTCTGGCATCTGGAGAAAATCTCATATATTCTCATAATTGGAAAACTTAATATCCCTTACTTTTTCTAACGTCCGCTTCTTTAAAGAAATATCTCTTCTTCCTTTTCCCTGTTGTTTCTATGGCCAGTAACTAAGTCAACGGGGAGGAAGGTCGATTTGTTGATTTTTCTTAGCAGCCTATCACCACCCGTATGGGTTATTTCATGCCGAAATCTAAATATTTTCAATGCAATTGCATACCTTCAACTCAGATTAAATGTATTTTGGGCCATTTTGCTACAAAGTATAATGTTAGTAATTCTACCATAAATAGTTATTGCCGGTAATTTAACTATAAATATATATTTTTGGTCATTTTGCGTGTAAATATGTATTGCTGATAATTTTACTATGAATATATATATTTATACTTTCATAGTTTTACTTTGGGGGTTCACTATTTTCCATTAGATGGGACCCTAACAGGTTCTACCATCCCAAGTGTGTGTTGACCTGGGAACAACAGCAATTAAAAGTTGGTTCCATGTTCTTTAAAATCTGCAATCTCCAGATCAGAGCCCTTGCTTCCGGATGTAGTTTATCGTCATACCCAGGACTAGATGAGGAATGTATTTGGATGACGATCATATTCCATTTATGACCTAGCTTATTTGTTTGCAGCACTGGTTGTTTTGAGGAATTTAGTATTTCCTGATGAAATAACTGCAATATATATTTACGATAATGTTGCCCAATGTTTAATGTAGTTTGAATGTAGCAATCCGACGTAGGAAGTAATTTGTCCACTGTAACTGCACCAATGTCTCGTAGCAGCTATTCAGGAATTCTTAAGGTCTTCCATTTCAGAGGTTGGCAGTGGATATTTTTGGAAGAATAGGAAAACGTACTTTATAAGGTCTCCTCATCTGACAGATTAGCAGTAGATCTTCCGAAAAAAGAAAACAAAATGGCCGCCTTTATACACATCGGGTCGAATATTTCTAGTCTTCTGATTGGTTAACCTTCTATGGGTGTACTATAAAATGAGTCAGCTCATCTTGGTTTGGTCACTAGTACATCATGTACTCAAAATAACCTAACAGTTTTTTGGTTCACTACTGCTGTAGTCTGGTATTGAAAGCACAACTCTTTTGGTCTAGTCATTGGATCTAACCAACGTTTTTATCCACTGGGCCATGTGTCCTTGTTGAGTTAAATGGAATTAACTGAGAAGAAGCAGGCACGTGGAACTAGAACAATCTATCCCGGTGGACAAAATAAAAGGTTCGGTTGGAAATTCCAATCACCTGAAGGTGACCGAAGCGTACAACGACCGAAAAGTCATGAATATGGCAATGAAGATGAGGATAACTGTTCGAATAATGTAAATAATGTAAGTAATCGTAATACCTTATCTCAGGGATATAGACAGAGCATCGATAAACTGGAACATAATTGAACATATGATATGAATGTGGAAATAGATGTTTGTTATATAAATTTACCTCCAAAGCTTACTAATTAGTCAACTCATCTCTCCAAATTAAGTAATCATAACACCTCATGTCAGAGATATAGACAGACTAGCAGTACATCCCGTCTTCGACCGGGTATTTCATTACTGGGAATATTTTGCCGTTCAGTTGGAGCAGTTTAAATTTTAAGTCAGCACACCCGAAAATAAATATTAATAACAACAATTGAGTGCAACTGAAGCACATCAGCAAATGTGTGTGTGTGTGTGTGTGGGGGGGTAACAATTTGAATGGGTGTGACTCTGAAAAGAGCGTTTTGTGCGTTCTCAATCTTTTCAACCTCACGCGCAGCAGCATTTGAAGAGGCGAAGTTTTCAGCATCGTGCAGGCAATAGGCAACCCGAACAGGTGTTGCGTTCCGCAGGTCATGCGTATGCGCGTGCATCAGCGCGTGTGTCAGAGTGTGACACGCCGCGTGACAGAGCGCGTGTTGCAGGGCCATACGTACACGCTTTGCTGCACGCGCTATTTATCAAAGCCAGCAGCAACCGATGGGCAACGTCTGGTGGTGAGAATCACGCCCATACAGCATGACGTAGGATTGGAAGGTTATGTGTGAAAAGGTAATATTAGGAAATGTATTAGGCGAATGAAACTGAGTGAACATGAATAAAAAAACAAAACAAATTGTAAATGGACACAGAGAGTTGCAGAATGAATGGGTTTACACTTTTTCAGGCAGAATGGTGCCTAGACGTTGAGGTAACGGGGCACATCCTTGAGGACCTTCACATGTAAAAATTATTTTAGTTTCGCTACAATTGAGCGGATGTTTCACAGGAAAAATGACGAAAATAGGATGCCACTGATAAATGTAATCTTGCTTGAGGCATCATCAAACCAACTCCAATAAATGTTATTTTGAATGCCTGTTGTCTCGTAGAGCCGGTCATTGAACAGCCTTGCAAATGCTACATGACCGTCTCTTCATTGCGCATCTTTTGCGTTAGATTTCAACTCTGTAAATGGATTGTACTCTGTTTTTTACAGACATTAAATCTTTCCTTTGATATTTGTACAAAGTTTGAAACATCAGTTTTTTTCGATTTTTCACTTTCAAGGGGGTTATTTTTTTCAGCCAATTTGGACTCAAAACCGGCACTGAAGATTTATCTATCAAACAAAAATAATTCATCGAAATCGGATGAAAACGCATAAACAACATCCGATCACACACCCACATAAATTTTGAGAATTTTAGCTATATATATATATATCCCTGTCCTTTATAGCTCTTAGTAAGCCTTGTCTTTTTGCTAATTGCCGTTCTTCCAACGATTTACGCCAACTCGTTAGGTTGATTATTCGCTCCTTTCCCCTGTTTCACCTGTCTTAAATGTGTGCTGTTAGTGTAAAATGTGACATGCCTTTTTATGCGTCTTTTTTGTGTCTGTTCTCCCTAAATCTTATACGTTACTGACATGTTCAGATCCTGATATCCAGAGCATCCTTCTGTAGAGCTCTATTTCTGTTGTCACAAATCTACTAGTGATGTTAAGTGAACCAGGATTCTTTTTAAATAACCGAGTTAACAGCACGATTGATCTTGTTTCTTCAGGTACGGAGAGCGGATATTTTACTTTAATAAGATTGCTCTAACTTTCAGGCCGCTAATTTCGGACGCATTTGTATTCATTCAGCACTCACATTATATATAGTGATTTACCAAGCGTAGCTTAGACGTGGCACAAGGCCGGACGTAGGAGGCACACAGTGAGGATCAAACTCACTACTCAGTCGTAATTGTTCTAGCGAGACAAGCTTCCTGACCATTACACGCCTCGATGTGCCCATAAATACATAGCGATTTTACAAGCTACGCTTGGATGTGGCACAAGGCTGAAAGTAAGTGGCACCCAGTGGATTTGAACTCACTACTCAGTCGTAATTGTTCTAGCGAGTAAAGCTTGCTAACCATTATCGAGGCGCATTATAAATATATTGCAACTATGCTGAGCAGTTTTGGGAAATAGCGAGTTATCTAGCGTGATCGATAATTTAAACATGGCTACGATGACTTGAGACTTCATACTAGCACACAGCTATCATTTCTTCTACACATGGTATGGTATAGTATGGTTTTCGGGCACTTTCCAAAGGTTACCCTTCCAGTCCGATAAAATCAGGAAGTCTCCTTCCTACCAAATCGATCATGGTGAGATTCGAACCCAGGTCTCGTGTTCAGAATGCGAACGTTCTAACCACTTGGTCACGTACCCATATCATATGCGATTGTACATTACTGAAAATAGCCATATGATAACTGAGGCTGAATATTACTTTTGTAAACCCAACATTTCAAGTGCTATTTTCTATTGTCTATTTTTTCAGAATGCCTCTTAACTATTTTGTTTTGATCAATTTCTCCGCGATATAAAGGATTTTCTCATTCTAAATATAAAATGATCTTATAATGTTACTTATGATGGACATCTGGTTTGTATAAAGGCAAATCAAATGTATTTTTACCGCGCATCCGAAATTAGTTTTTGTTTTAAATCAGCTAGGACTACATATATGCGTCCTTCAAAGTAAATTAATTTTCGAGCAGTACAAAACCTGATGATATAAACAGAAGGGAGGAAAAATTTGTTGTATCTAACTACACGGAATATAATCTTTCGAAAACTATAACTTGAAACTATCCCATAACGTCATTGATAAATATATAGGTAACCGATGAAAAAAGTAAAACCAGGCCTACTTTTATGCTTAAAAAATTTCCTGCCTCTGTACAAACATGTATACCTTTCTAAAATAGTCAGAATTGACGTGGTAGATGTTTTATCTAATATGGTTAAATTGCTGTTTTTTTGCGTTTGTCTTGCAGGATCGTTACAAAAAATTCGTTCTTTGATTGGGTTTCTTTTTTTAGTTCTAGTGAAAACATTGACTTTTGTTTATTCCGCCATCTTTAATTTGATTTTTTTTTTTGCGACTTTTATCTCCAGTTCTTAATTCTTCTGTTTTCTGAAGCGGATACATTATTTGCTTGGCTCTGTAAAAATATTTAACCCTCGAAAGTATAAATGAACAAACGTAAAAAAAAAAATCCTCTTTAGATGAACTGTCAGTACTTTTTATAAATATTTGACCCAATACAAAGTGACGAACAAGATTAACAGTATTAGTGGGTCAAAGAAACGAAGATTCGAATGAAAGATAAGGTGTCAATGAGACAGAAGACGATTGATATTGCATTTAATTCTTTGAAAATCTTTGTTGACAGGAAACAAATAGGCGGAAGTCAGTTCGTCGAACGAGATGTGCAAAGAATGAAATATTAGCATAGCAATTATGGTTATACTGAGAAATTTCAATATTAAAATAATGGGACCTTGCTAAACTTAACCCTTACTTCTATGCAATAACATATACGCTATTATTTTCCTCAACCAGAAGCCAGGAACATGGCTGGAAATATAGGAAAAAAAACCTTAACCGTGAATGTCAGTGTGTCTTTAAACACAATTGTATAAACGCTAAACTTCCTGAAAGATATTCGCTCACACTCACTCTCTCTCTTTCTCTCCCTATATATGGTTTCTGTAGCTTTGGTTGACAACTGGTCTAGAAGAAGGACAACTCTGAATTCAAATCTGCGGAGGGTCGTTTAGGGACCTTGTGGCACGTAGTGCACCAGGTCTATCTATACTGGCCTTCAAAAAGTATGGATTGGATGGTTCTGCACAAAACCTTCAACAATATAATCATGTGGTGGTTTCGGGCTGTCGATTCCTAGGAACTCACCTGCTTGACACTCATACGTCGAATATATGATGGACTCTCCCGTCGATTTCGACGTATGAGGTTCAGACAACCTATATTTATAAAACTCATTTATGTTTTTGCCTCTGATGACTTTTTAGTCCAGCAAGGGCCGCAAATAGAAGATGAATGTGGATTAACCGCTGCAGATAGTGGTGCCGCTGCTAATCGTTTGGCTCTTTCTCGGTTTTCTTTCAGTTTGTTTATGCTTTCAGATTGAAACTTCCTGAGACCTTCAAAACACCGTGATCTCCATTCTTTGCGGTCACCAACTACATTTTCAAGACTCCCATATGGTATGTTCACTGCAGACAGGTTACTCTTCAACTTGTCCTTGTACCTAATCCAAGGCCGTCCCACATTCCTTTTCCCATCTGCCAGCTGACTGTACATCGCAATCTTCGGAATTCTGTCATCAGGCATTCTCAAGACGTGACCAGCCCACCGCAATTGCGATTGGATAAGGAATTATTCGATTCCAGATATTTTACATTTAGTGAACAATTCCGCATTTGAAACCTTGTCGCGGAGGCTAAGACCACAAATGGAGCGTAGACAGCTTTTATGAAATACGTCTAACTGATGAATGTGATGTCTGTACGGAGTCCAGGACTCAGAGCCATAAAGAAGAATGGAAAGAACAACAGCACGGTAAACAAGGATTTTTGTGTCCAGCCGAATACCCCTTTCGTCCCACAAGCGGTGGCGAAGATTTCCAAAGGCGCAAGTGGCTTTGGCAATTCTGTGAACAATTTCATCGTCAAGAGAACCGCTTTGGTTCACTTTGCTAACAAGGTAAGGAAAGGACTTGACATAATTTAAATTATGACCATCGACTTTCAATTTACGCTCAGGAAATCTATACTCAGGTGGATTTTGCCTTACACCTTCAACTTGTTTCAGCGTAGGGCGTGGTTGATGTACTACCTCAGTCTTCCTTATGCTAATTGTCAGTCCAAAGGCTTTGCACGCGGCAGAAAAACGATCAAGAAGAGCCTGGGCTTCTTCGAATGATGTGGCAACCAGAGCAGCATCGTCGGCGAAGAGCAAATCGCGGATAATTTCGGTGCGGAGAAGAGTTTTGGCTTTAAACCGTTGATGGTTAAATAAGCCACCGGATGACCGAGATTGAAACTCGACGCCAGTGTCAATGTCACTAAATGCATGTTTCAGCACGAGAGAAAAGAAAAGTGCAAAGAGAACTGGCGCCATTACACATCCTTGTTTGGTCCCGTTTGTAACATCGAAGGGATCAGACATCATGCCATCTGAGACAACATTGGCCTTCATTCCCTCGTGAAATGAAATGATCACGTTTAGCATGTTTTCGGGAATACCGAGCTTCCCCAAAACTCGCCAAAGAGCGTCTCGATTCACAGTGTCAAAGGCTTTCGTCAGGTCAACAAAAACCATGTACAATTCCTGATTTCTCTCCCGGACCTTTTCTGCTACTTGGCGAAGAGAAAAGATCATATCAATGGTGCCGCGACCCGATCGAAAACCACACTGGGACTCAGGATACACCTTATCAACGAGATGTTTGATGATCCTGTTCAGGATGAGCCTAGCCAGAATCTTTCCCGCAATCGAAAGCAAAGATATCCCACGATGGTTGTCACAAACATTCTTAACTCCCTTATTCTGGTAAAGATGTTTGATGCAGGCATCCTTGTAGTCCTGTGGAACACGACCCGCTCTCCACATCCTCACAAAAAGAGCATGGAGCTTTTTTACCAACGCATGCCCACCATACTTATACACTTCAGGCGGAATTGGGTCCTTTGGTGATGGGGACTTGCCTGAAGCAATTTGCCTGATGGCTTCCCATACTTCCTGATAAGCAGGTTCCAATGACAATTCTGGAATATCTGGATTCTGAAGAATAGAAGATATGACATCATTGTCAATGGCAGATGAGGTGTTTAAGACGGTTTCAAAGTGCTCCTTCCAGCGGTTGAGGATATCTGATTTGTCAGTAAGCAATGCTTCTCCGTCAGCTGTGCTTAAGGGAGAAGCACCGCCTTTCTGAGGACCAAACACCTCTTTCAGACCATCATAGAAGGCTTTCGTGTTCTTGCTGTCAGCAGCTTCCTGCAGTTCAATTGCCTTATTGTACCACCAGCGTTCTTTCATAGCTCGGAGAGCACGTTGTACCTCACCTTTACACTTCCTGTAAGCCACGTGCTTTACTGTTGAGTTTTTGTCCTCAATCCAACATTTGTGAGAAGAGTGCATTTGGTTGATCAGTGCTTTTACTTCATTGTGACTTTCATCAAACCAATCCTCATGTTTTCTTCATGGTATCCCAAGGACTTCCACTGCTGCAGAGTGAGTCGCTTCTCGCAATGCTTTCCAAGAAGATTCGACATCATCAGTTATATCAACAGCCTCAAGGTTCTCAACAAGCCTATTGGAAAGCTCGGTTTTCTTTTCCTTGGATTTAAGAGGACGCACAATGATGCGTTTGGGAACTGTCGATCGTGTAACTCTGTGCCTCCGCACGTGCAACGAGAGCTTACTTCTGAGAAGGGCATGATCCGAAAGATAGCAAGACGTGTGGAAGGAACGAGTGATTTTGAAGTCATTAAAGTCCTTCCGCTTGGTTATGACGAAGTCAATAAGATGCCAGTCTTTCGAACGAGGATGCATCCATGTGGTCTTCCGGTGTACAGGTTGTTGGAATAAGGTATTGGTAATGCAGAGGTCAAACTCCCTACAAATTGTAAGAAGTCGTACACCATTTGCATTTACCTTACCTACACGATGTCGACCAAGAACACCAGTCCAAGATAAGCGATCACTACCAACACGCGCATTGAAATCACCAGCAAGAATGAGTTTATCCTGATGTCGAAATTTGGATATGACCTCGCGGAGGGTATCATAAAAGTCATCCTTCTCTTGATCTGAACTAGCCAATGTTGGGGCATAACAACTAACTAATGTTACCCTGGTGTTCCCATCTAATTCTAGGGAAAGAGTTGCTACACGATCAGACACGCCTTTAGGCAAAGACGGTAAGGAACGTGCAAGCTTGGACTTAATGGCAAAACCAACGCCAGATTGACGGGGTTCATTTTCTCCCTTCCCCGACCAAAAGAAGTCATATCCTCTTTTTTCCTCTCATGGTGAGAACTACCAGGCAAGCGAGTTTCGCACAAGACAGCAATGTCAATATCATACTTCAGTAACTCAAGAGAAACTAGAGCTGTCTTGCGCTCAGGTGCAGCATCATTATCCTGTAGGGTACGGACATTCCAACACCCTATTGAGAGATTCTTTGTTGAGGGTTTTTGTCGTATTCTATTGTTCTGACTGCGCAACTGGATAACCAGACAACTGCAGCGGGCTGCCAAATTCAGTGCTGAGCAAGCAATTTTTAGGGCTCCTTTTATCGCCCCTTCCCCGGCCAGGGGAAAGCAGTGCTATCCCTACATAGGGCTGCTTTGTCACTGATGGAGGATACGAACAGCACAATTGCTCACAGGTTTGCGCTAGAAAGACCATCTACCATCAGCCGCCACTGTGCAGAGATCCAGCTGAGGACTTCCAGTAATATCCTTTACCTGTCCTCGTCGCTTTCACTCCATCGCCAATGGACTTCTCCGATGCAATTGGACTTCTTGCTGGAAAGTGTGAGGTTTTCATAAGAATTTATGATAAGCCGTCAGAAACCCACACATATGATTTGATTAAAGTGGTGAAGGCTCGTGTAGGACCATCCACACTTTTCGGAGCTGTTGATTAACTCATTCGGTGCAATTAATTGCCACAGAACAAGCAGACAACAGCCCTCAGGTTTGAATTCAGAGTTTCCCTCTCCTAGATGTATGCCTTAACAAAGGCTAAAGGGTACATCTCTCCTAGTGGTATTCACTATTTTCCCATAGCTGGGACCCCAACAGGTGCTACCACCCCGGATCAGGGTGGACCTGGGAATACCAGCAATTAAGAGGTGGTTCCACGCTTCCTCAAAACCTCCTGATCAGAGGCCTTGCTGTTGGATGCAGTTTAACGTCGTACCAGGACATATATATATATATATATATATATATATATATATATATATATATATATGTATATCGAATTCGACATCAGAGTCGAGTAGTATATATATATACATATATATATATATATATACATATATATATATATATATATATATATATATATATATATATATATATATATATATATACACGTTGTTTGTTTTTGCAAATTTTGAAAGGGTATGTTGTACTGCTTATACTACGAGTAGTATATCTATCTATCTATCTTTCTATCTATCTATCTATATCCATATATATACTACTCTACTCTACCGTCGAAATCGACGTATACATCAAGATATATATATATATATATATATATATATATATATATATATATATATATATATATATAACGAAAGGTGGTTCACGTATTTTGTTTATACAAATATGCATTTATATGTTATTTTATAGATGCAAACATTTAAGTAAATGCTCTCTCTATAATAAACAGTATCAATTACATTTACCGGCATATATATATATATATATATATATATATATATATATATATATATATATATATATATATATATATATATATAAGTTATAACATACGGACAAACAATTAGTCACTACAAAAATATATGTTTCTTTCGATGCTTAAAGGTAAGCATCTCATTAGGTGCGGAACAACGATGGTTATATATACATACATACATACATACACACACACACACACACATATATACATATATATATATATATATATATATATATATATATATATGTATGTATTTGTGATTATGTCTGTATGTGTATATATGTGTGACTGTACACTTATATCTATATGTAGTTCTTATTTTCTATCACCTAATTTATAAGGCTTATATCGAATGATATGTTAAAACTACATATATATATATATATATATATATATATATATATATATATATATATATATATATATATATATATATATATATATATACATATATATATATATATATATATATATATATATATATATATATTAGGTATGTTTGTGTGTTTGGAATTTTCGTTTTTCATATATTAGATAATGTTGTTTTTAAACATATATATCTGTTTTAGTGTCCTTCCTTTCCATATTCTTTGTTTCTCTGGTCTATTTGACCATTTTTATCTATGCATATTTACCCGTACAAGTTATATTTTAATAAGTGGTTAGCATTCGTTTAATAACACTTTCAGTCTTGAATATTCTTGCTTGTTGTATCAGAGTGTTTAGGTCAATGTATGTGGATTTGTGTACATGTATTTATCGGTGTCTGTAGGTATAGAAAATGCATGCATATTTACTTGTGTATGTATGTATGTGGATGTGTATTTATCGATGTCTATGTGTATGGAAAATGCATGCACATTTAATTGTGTATGTATGTATGTGTTCGGATTTGTTTTTTATATATAAAGGGTCGTGGAGATGTCTCCCGTTTCGTCACCTAGTTGTGTGTGTATATATCTAAATATGTCTGGGTACTTACGTATTATAATCTGAGTGTGTATATTGTTTTACGCGAGAGGTGAACAACCTATTTGCAATTAAAATGTATACATTTTTGTCGGGAAGACCAGCTGAAATTAGCGTCTGTTCTAACGTACTTTCAATGATAAAATAAAATACATTGAATATATGTATTTTTTTCTTTTCTATTCAGTAGTTTTATAATTTTAAACTTCATAGTTTAAATTTAGATTTTAAAATTGGTAATTTTTTACCTTTAATTTTAATATCAAATTTTATCATATAATTTAATACTTATTGGGTAGAATAAATTCTATCTTAGTAAAACCCCAACTTTAAAGCTTTTAACCTTACTTCGTTGTCAAGTTTTTTGAATTCCCGTATACTTGTAATTTGATTGGTCATTCCTGCTTATGTAACAGCGTTTCCCCTTACGAAGGATCGTTAATTAATTTGAAACTTTTAAAACCTTTTATTCTACATTCAACATCATCACTCGATAAGACACCAGAGGTGTTGAAACAAAATGGCTATTTTTGTAGTGATTTTATAATATATTTATGTTATAATTTTTAAATAAACTATTATTTATATATATATATATATATATATATATATATATATATATATATATATATATATATATAACTGAACGGCTAAATATAGTTAGATATACGAGCCAGCGATCATATACAAATACATGTAAATACTCTATAGTGTAAGAAAAACACTGCACAATATTAAGTAAAAGAGCTATTTAATATATGGATTAAGAGATATACATATCTTACATTAATTGCACAACTCTGAGTTTCATGCTGAACCAATTTTCAAGTGGTGTAAATTTCTATGGAAGATATTTACAGCAGTTGAAAATTTCATCGGCATAAACCTCGGAATTGTGCAATTGATGTAAGTTATTATGTATATTTCATAACATATATATATATATATATATATATATATATATATATATATATATATATATATATATATATATACGTAAACTGCTCTATACCTCCTGGAATTTAATCTACGGTATTCTGTAGACGTAGTCTTTATCTACAGAGTACCCAGTAAAAAAGCGGGGGACAAGCGTTGAAAATTTTGTGACGACTGATATGACTGGACCGAAAAATACGGGATAATTTCTCCATATTTGTTCAATCAAAACTTTGGATGTTTTTCTTTGAAAAGTACGATAGCTTGACGCTCAAAATCCGTGAATTGTTTAGCCATACGAGGAGGCCTGAACGAATGACGAAAGTTGTGTGCAAATAACATTTAAATCACGAGTCACAAGATCGAGTAGAAATTAAATCATAAACGAAGCAATCAGAGTTAAGTTATTACGCGATAGTCGAATATTGTTCAAGGTCATGAATATTCAATAAATTTATTCAAGGTTATTCAAGGTCAGTTATTCCTGAAAGATATAACGGTGTTGATAAATTTCCCTCTTTTTTTACTGGGAACTCTCTATTTAACTCTGTGATTTCCATCTGTGCCAAAATTGTTTTTTCTTTTGTGTGGTTAGCAGGAAAGCAGTCATATTAATAACATGTTCCATATAACTGTAATTGTCTTTAAATCTGCTGAGCACCTGACTTTTGATGTAGCGCGAATTTCAGCTGAATTTTCCTGGAATCAGTTTCGTATTCCATCTGTATTTTGCTAGACCTAAACATTGCCACCGGAAAATCAAGTTGAGCATTACGTCGTAAAATGGTCTGCAAAAAGACCTATACCAACACTTGCCAGTGATGCCCTCGTTATGCGTAATTATTAATGAACGACTAAATTACTACACTGACTGAAGAGCTCATTGTCCAGTGGAACCTTTGTTGAATTGGGATTCGATTTGATGCAGTCTTCCCCTTCGATAGTTGTTTACCGTGTTTGTCACACATTGACTATTATATAAATATGGGGAACACAGATTTCATTTACCACTGATATCAGTACGGGATTTATCTATTCATAGCATGATAGGAATATTGATTTTCCCGAACAAAAACATATAGCAATTAGCAAATCTATATATAGTGTTCTATCTTTCTGGACAAAACTGGTTCCGTGTTTAAACGGTGTTCAACTCGGTCCGCGTCTCATGACTGTTACAGCAACACTACTATTCTTTTTGCCCATTACGTCATTTATATCACAACTGATTGGAAACAAACTAATTCACTGCTGTCGCTAATGTGTCATACATAATACACATTCGAACACATACATAGACTCACACATACACACACGCATCACTACGATACACATTATATTAAATAAAACGGAGACGATTGCAGGTTCGATTTCTGCTGCCGAACCCATTTTCTTGACTAACGTTGCTCGAATATGTAGAGCAACGGACGTAATAAACACTGTTTAATAAATACAAAAATGAGGTATCAATGTCAAATACATCGATTCAAAGACGTGCATTCACTAAATACAACGATTATATTATTATTATTAAAAATACCGCTAAAACTATTTAACCCATTAATACATTTTTAGATATGTGGTTAGCTAAAAAAAATTTATATTGGTTACTTAAAATTTATTTTTAAAAATATCTCCTATGATCGACATTAACCAGCAAGGTAGGTGTGAGAAAAAAGCTAAAAGTATAACCTGATATTAGGCAATAATTGGCTAATTTTGATATTATTATTATTATTATTATTATTATTTCCTTTGATATCTGGCGTTTACACATTTATTTCCGGGTCCCCACCAGGGACCTAAGGTTAGAAATGGCATCATGACACTTTGTACTGCAAAAATAAATAAATAAATAAATTAAAAAATAATTACATAGATAAAGCCATTCGTAAAGTGTTGGCTGTACTTGTCAGAACAATTTTTTGTATCTCTTTGAGGCATGGACTTCCAGGGATTCCTTCAATCAGCCTACTGGAATCTTTTCCAACCAGTCCAAGGGCTCCAACTACAACAGGGATTGTTGATGTTCCCATGTGCCACATTTTTGAGATATCTATTTCAAGGTCCTTGTATTTTGACAATTTTTCGAATATCTTCAAAGATACAATGCAGTCTGCAGGGACTGCCATATCAATAAGGAAGCACTTGTTTGTGGTCTTTAATAACAATGTCTGGGCGGTTGGCTTTGATTGTTCTGTCAGTGTGTATTGTGTAGTCCCATAGAATTGTAACAGGTCCTATCTCCGTAACCGGGTCAGGGTGGTGTTCGTACCACTTTCTTTCAGTTTCCTTCCCATAGGAGTTGCAAATTTTCCAGTGCAGATATTGGCCCACTCTATCATGACGGGTTTTATATTCAGTGGGTGCCAATATCGTCCAACCTGATATAAGATGATCAATGGTTTCTGGATATTTATCACAGAATCTGCATCTTGTGCTATTATTATTATTATTATTATTACACAATTAATTAAACATTATTTCGATAGTATTTCCGACTTCTTCAAGTTATTTTTTAAAAATCAAGTATAAAGATATAAATCTACAAAATGTAAGTCTTTGTACAAACGTTGCCTTTCTTGTAATGAAGGAAACAAATTACCGCTGAGGCTAATCAACGTGTCAAAACGATTGAAACGTCGCCAGCGTGAATGCATCCAACTGAAACGTGCTCCTGGCGCGCCTTGGAATTATCCCTTAGTTGATTAATTACTAAAAGGAATTAAATGACTTATAATATTTTATAGATTTATATATTTTCATTTTGAAAATCTTTTAAAATATAACTTGAAGAAGACATACTGACAAAATATTGTTTAACATTGTCAAAGTATGTTTTTTAAATTTTATTTTATTTTATTAAATCGCACACTTCCCTTAACAGTTGCAACATATTGCAGAAGTTACGTCAATCATTATAATTATTATTATTATTATTATTATTATTATTTCCTTTGCTATCTGGCGTTTAGACATTTATTTCCTGGTCCCGTCCAGGGTCCTAAGTTTAGAAATGGCATCTTGACACTTTCCACTGCAAAAATAAAAAAAAAAAATAATTACATAGATAAAGCCCCTCGTAAAGTGTGGGCTGTACTTGTCAGAACAATTTTTTGTATCTCTTTGAGGCATGGACTTCCAGGGATCCCTTCAATCAGCCTACTGGAATCTTTTCCAACCAGTCCTAGGGCTCCAACTACAACAGGGATTGTTGATGTTCCCATGTGCCACATTTTTGAGATTGTTGGTTATTGGAATTTATTCCGTATCCACTAATCCTAGACTTGTATGTATATATATATATATATATATATATATATATATATATATATATATATATATATATATATATATATATATATATACCGTTGTGCAAATTAATTGAAAGAAAACGAATAATTCTCTTATTATTTACATTTTTACGTATTTTTATTTTTATTATTATTGTTATTATTGAATATATGATATAAAGGTTCACTGAAAGAAAGTTAATCGCGAAAAGGCACATGACCTTCAAATATTTGACAATATATACATCAAGTATTTGACAGTATATTTTAGACCAACTAGATTGACAGGGTATAATTGATTTCAATTTCTTCCTCAGATTAGGTCATTTTGGCAGTGTTGTGCACTAATTTTTGGTGTGTATGATGAAATTTGTTTGGCCTTGAAAAATACTGCGTCATCCGTGATTGCATTAGCTTTTCATCACGCCCAGACACTATTATCTCGACTGTTTATTATTTATCCTACGACCATTATCTGCGATAGACGTTACTCCAAGGAAGCGTACGCAAATTGTAACGCTGCACGAACAAACTGACAAGCCGTATCAGTGAGCAAATCAAAGTACTATAGACTGACCCGGAGACTCTACTGATTTAAATCCAATCAAGAATCTGTGTCTAATCTGCAAGGAATGAACATACTAAGTAGTAAGATGTGCACCGGGTCATCTATCATTGGAAAATACGTAAAAATGTAAATAATAACGGAATTATTCGTTTTGTTTCAATTAATTTGCACAAAGGTATATATATATATATATATATATACATATATATATATATATATATATATATATATATATATATATATATATATATATCTGTGTGTGTGTGTGTGTGTGTGTGTGTGTGTGTGTAATTTGGCAGCAACTTTTCTTTTAAACATGTTGTGTTGAATGTCAAAGACAACAAAGTCCTGCATATTCTCTTTTATGAGAAAATTCGAAAGAGAATATGCAGAACTATGTTGTCGTTGACATTCAACACAACATGTTTAATATATATATATATATATATATATATATATATATATATATATATATATATATATATATATACAAGTCTATGATTAGTATATACGGAATAAATTCCAATAACCAATAATTACATTCTTAAATGAGTGGTCAATACAGAGTAGAAAAGATATAATAGTTTATTTAAAAATCATAGCATAAATATGTTATAAAATCACTACAAAAATAGCCATTTTGTTTCAACACCTCCGGTGTCTTATCAAGTGATGATGTTGACCCTTCAACATCATCACTTGATAAGACACCGGAGGTGTTGAAACAAAATGGCTATTTTTGTGGTGATTTTATAACATATTTATGCTATAATTTTTAAATAAACAATTATATATATATATATATATATATATATATATATATATATATATATATATATATATACATTATATATATATATATATATATATATATATATGAATATATATATATATGTACATATATATATATATTTATATATATATATATATATGAATATATATATATACATATATATATATATATTTATATATATATATATATTAATATATATATACATATATATATATATTTATATATATATATGAATATATATATACATATATATATATATATATATATTTATATATATATATATGAATATATATATATAATATATATATATATGAATATATATATATACATATATATATATATACATATATATATATATATATTTATATATATATATATATATATATATATATATATATATATATATATATATATATATATATAATGTAGTCATGTTAAAAATAACATAAACTCGTAAACACCTAATAAAATATCTTCTTAGCCATATCCCTGAATTTGACTCTTTCTGATGATAAGGGAGAGAATTTCCGGCTCATATTCTATTCCTATGGAAAGAATTTCGCGAACGGGAATAACAAAATAGCGTTTGCGTATCGCACATAGATATCACTTCCAAAATTGATAAACTGCCTCGTCATTTAATATTGGATAAAGTAGACATTCGTTTCGACTTTCCACCTTTTTCATAGCGAAGCATCTTGACAATGACAGCTCATCAAGTTATTTCAAATTTCACCTCACCTTTCGTTTCTGGTCTGATGAATATTGAAAAGAAATTTGTCACTACAGGAAGGCATACTCGAGGAGGTCACATTTTTATCAGGCCTCCTCACAATGCCGCGAGAAACTATCAACGTCTTGGGTTATATTGATATAATACTAGGAAGATATGTGCTACCGAGTATGTGGTTTAGGCTCCCAATGTCTATCTAATTTCTGGTTAATCTTCTGATGAAACTTAGCTGACGTCATTGTGGTTATTTTCACAGCACACCATCTGTATGAAATTTTATTTGCTCGTTTAACATTTATGCTTACATTAGCTTTTCTTTTTTTTACACTGAGGTTCATCGTGTAAGACGGCCGGGTCCGACTCGAAGTAGAAGCTTAAATTAGGAGGCAGATTCTAAAGTTATCTATGGAAGATAACAGTTCCCCTAGAATTGTATAGGTTAAGATTTTAGTGGTCGAGGAAACATTGTCTTGGAAGTCGGTCCCACAAAGCACCGGTCCAAGAAAAGGTGCTGTTCGAGTGGAAATTACTTCTCACGGTATAATAAAATATTGGAATATTAACACATAAATTAATATAAAATATAAAATATTGAAATATTAACACATATGATAATATAAAATAATAACATATTAGTATATTTTCCATAAATTAATATAAAATTTATATCATATTGACAAATGAACACATAAATTATTATAAAATGATAATATATTTGCATATTAACACATAAATTAATATAAAATGACAAAACATTGAAATATTAACATATAAATTAATATAAAATAATAAAATATTGGCATATTTACACATAAATTAATATAAAATATAAAATATTGAAATATTAACACATATATTAATATAAAATAATTACATATTGGCATATTTACACGTAAATTTATATAACATTTTTAATATATTGGCATATTAACTCATAAATGATTATAAAATGTTAAAATATTGGCATATTAGCTCATAAATTAATATAAAATAATAAAATATTGGCATATTAACATATAAATTAGTATAACATGATAAATTGGAATATTAACACATACATTAATATCAAATAATAATATATTTGCATATTATCACATAAATTAATATAAAATAATAAAATATTGGAATATTTACACAAGAATTAATATAAAATAATAAAATATTAACACAATTTCAGTATTCTGTTAACACTACAAAACACCAGTAGATGTTATACTTATCAAACTAGTAACTGCCTTACTTGTCTGTTCATTGTACACGCACAATAACTAGATTATACGTTGTTTTTCTCTGTCTCTTTTGCCTTCAATCTATCCTGTGCATATCAAATTTTCCAAGCCATCGTTCCTCATTATGTGCCCTAGAAATTTCAACTGTCTCTTCCTCATGTTAAGTATCAGTTTCCTTTTTTTATATTTCCTCTAAAACTTAAATGTTCGGTCGATGGTATCCTCAACATCCTCCTGTAGAATCAATTTTTTTTGCTTCAATCTGCTTTTCATCTTTAAAGAGATTGTTCATCAATCCCTGTCATATCCGAGGACTGATCCCTTTGAGAATAACAAAAATTCTTTTATTATTCATCGGGAATTATATCGCAACTTTTGGTTATAAGCATTCACCTCATGACAGGTATTGGTAATTCTACACTGAATACGTTTTTATAAGTCAACTTATTAGCTTTTGTGACCTTCCAATTAAAACCCAGAGTCCAGAATAAATTGTTTCTGTTATGAAGGATAAGTAAATTCGAATGTGCATTTTACAAGTGATGTAGCCTTCCGTCATTACAAATAAAATAGAATATCATACCTTAAACTGCGATGTAAAAGTCTAAAAAATCTTTTGAAAACGAAACTGGCGGTTGAATTATATGGTGGGTGTTAAATGCAAACTTTTACCACCGAATTATAAACAGCACCCCTAACAATCGCTGTACATCACTTAACCTATCACCAGAAGACTCTCACAAATAAACCCCACTAAAACTTGTGTTTGGTGAATATATTTGGCATATTTACACAGATATTAATATAAAATAATAAAATAGTGACACAAATTCAGTATTTAACGCTACAGAAGAATATCGTGTCCGACAGCTGATACACTCAGTGTGTGCTTTAGTTCGTTTTTTGTACAACTCATAGAAAAAATTATATGGTTAGTATCTTAATATAAAAGGTAAGTGGTGTGACCCCATGCAGTTTTGGCACTGGTTATCGTGTACTGTAGCCCAACTCATTTAACAGTAGGCCTAAATATTGAATCACTGCTATTTAGAACTCCAACTATACAGGAGGCATAGACCTACCTCAGAATTTTGAGCTAAAAAATCATGAGGTCGATTTGTACACCAGGTCGACTTGTACGCCGTTTTGACTTGTAGGCTGCCATTTGCGGTAAAACAAAAACGCAAATATTTATTTGAACGAAGTATCTACAGACAAAAACAAATAGTTTTTTTTTGGCTGTCCAAAAATGATGAAGAAAGCGTTATCTCACACTATCAAGAGACACGCTGCAAGAGCCACTTCGTTTCGCGAGGCTCGTCCCTTAATCGAGACGCCATCCTGCCAACACCCCGAAGGAACGCCTTCGAACGAGGGCCAATAATCCCAGAAATCTCCACTGCCACAGGACTAAAAACGGTAATTTATTTTATCTTAATACAAGGTCTAAAAGTACACAAGTAGAAGGATAACAATTTGTAACAGATTAAATGAAGTATAAAGAGGCGAATATTATAATGATATTTAGGATATATATTGGTTGACCCTAGATTTGAAAATGTGGAAATTGTAGCAGATGAGGAACCATCCTCCTGGGTGTCTCTTCCACAAAGTGGGATTTCTGGGAAGAAGCTTTCGGAATAGAACTTTTCCATACCAAAAGAATAAGATTGGAATGAGAATTATTTCACATGGTGGTTTCTAGATGTGAAGATCTGAACTGAGGGCACTTCAGAATGTAGCACATTTGTACATCTGCCATGAAGATACATTAGCAACGGACGATCATCGTTCCGCCTATGAAACAGTGATTGCTGGGTGTACAAAAATTAATCACCTACAAGGCCATATAATAGCTTTTGTACACTGTCGAAACAGTGTGGACTGGACAGCTCCATCTCTGATATGGCAAAAATAATCTATTTTGTGGCCTTACCTGACTCTTTTAAAGATAAATCATGGAAATAGCTGTTTTCAGTTTCACCTGATTTACTAATTTGACAATAATTTCTGCTATTAGTGCAAACTCCAGATCAAGATTTGCGTGAGTAATGCTGAGCAAGTCACACTTTTGCAATTAATTTCAGTCAATTATGTGTCATGCGTGATACACGCTTAGGCGATCATGTATCTTTTGATACATGACTGACGAGGAATATTTTCCCCGCAGTAAGTTGCTATTTCTTTCTGCTGTAGACCAGTTGTCATCCAAGGCTATCGAACCTGGTCTGTCCTGCTATTTATCCATAGCTGGAGGGAGAAGAAAATCTATACCTTTCCCAATGTCATTAGCACGTAAATGAATGGAACCGACTGGAGTTCGAACTCGGCTCTCCGATTCCTCAATCCGAATCGTTATCCATTACTCCACCGTAATTAATTTACTACATCCAATTCTAATAATAATTGCTATATACATTATCATTGTTCGGTAATGACAAGCTATAAAGCTGCATACGACATATACATTCGCGTGTGTATAAATATCTACGCATTCAATTTTACCTTTATAAACGTGTGCATGGATCGTGGCTTTGTGGACAGAAAAATAACATTAAAAATGAAGAAAAAGAAGAAGACATTCTATTAATCATACTTGTAATGTGACTTCACTACAAAGAATATCTGCACCTGTTAATCCCCATCGTCCTCAACGACGTAAAGCAGGTTGCAGTAATTAAGAAAAACATAACCTTGAACTTTAAAAATTATATATAAGAGAAGATAAGGACATTAAATTCAGATGCGGATTTAACTTTCGCTCTGTCACCTTTGATAATGTAATTAATTTCGTTGAAGCGATAAACGAAATAGGTTCAACTTATTGACTCCATTAATTTACAAGAGAGAATATATTTAAAAAAGATAGACATGTAATTACGAAAAGTGTGATGAGCAGCTATTTATTATCCAGTCTCTTTTAAATGGCTGTAAATAATGGACAAACATGTTATTCATGAAGAAGGTACTTGAAGCGATTGTAAGAATACAGCAGGCGATTATCTCACTTTGGTCGGGATGAAGTTCTGTAAATCACGTAACCGTCGTTTATTGACGTCACTTAATACTGAGACGAAAATGGTCAGTCAGTCAGCTTCCAGACGTCTAATCGATCAGTTGATTTTTGTTTTCTTTAGCACGGATTTGGCTTTTGTCTCGACCGGGTGGAGACGAAATCAACCTCTCCCGATCCGCTACGTGATCCACTACGTGATGCGGCTTAGAAACCTTTAACGACCTATTCAGACCTATTCCTATGGAAATATATCTCACTTTGGTCGGGATGAAGTTCTGTAAATCACGTAACCGTCGTTTATTGACGTCACTTAATACTGAGACGAAAATGGTCAGTCAGTCAGCTTCCAGACGTCTAATCGATCAGTTGATTTTTGTTTTCTTTAGCACGGATTTGGCTTTTGTCTCGACCGGGTGGAGACGAAATCAACCTCTCCCGATCCGCTACGTGATCCACTACGTGATGCGGCTTAGAAACCTTTAACGACCTATTCAGACCTATTCCTATGGAAATATATCTCACTTTGGTCGGGATGAAGTTCTGTAAATCACGTAACCGTCGTTTATTGACGTCACTTAATACTGAGACGAAAATGGTCAGTCAGTCAGCTTCCAGACGTCTAATCGATCAGTTGATTTTTGTTTTCTTTAGCACGGATTTGGCTTTTGTCTCGACCGGGTGGAGACGAAATCAACCTCTCCCGATCCGCTACGTGATCCACTACGTGATGCGGCTTAGAAACCTTTAACGACCTATTCAGACCTATTCCTATGGAAATATATCTCACTTTGGTCGGGATGAAGTTCTGTAAATCACGTAACCGTCGTTTATTGACGTCACTTAATACTGAGACGAAAATGGTCAGTCAGTCAGCTTCCAGACGTCTAATCGATCAGTTGATTTTTGTTTTCTTTAGCACGGATTTGGCTTTTGTCTCGACCGGGTGGAGACGAAATCAACCTCTCCCGATCCGCTACGTGATCCACTACGTGATGCGGCTTAGAAACCTTTAACGACCTATTCAGACCTATTCCTATGGAAATATATCTCACTTTGGTCGGGATGAAGTTCTGTAAATCACGTAACCGTCGTTTATTGACGTCACTTAATACTGAGACGAAAATGGTCAGTCAGTCAGCTTCCAGACGTCTAATCGATCAGTTGATTTTTGTTTTCTTTAGCACGGATTTGGCTTTTGTCTCGACCGGGTGGAGACGAAATCAACCTCTCCCGATCCGCTACGTGATCCACTACGTGATGCGGCTTAGAAACCTTTAACGACCTATTCAGACCTATTCCTATGGAAATATATCTCACTTTGGTCGGGATGAAGTTCTGTAAATCACGTAACCGTCGTTTATTGACGTCACTTAATACTGAGACGAAAATGGTCAGTCAGTCAGCTTCCAGACGTCTAATCGATCAGTTGATTTTTGTTTTCTTTAGCACGGATTTGGCTTTTGTCTCGACCGGGTGGAGACGAAATCAACCTCTCCCGATCCGCTACGTGATCCACTACGTGATGCGGCTTAGAAACCTTTAACGACCTATTCAGACCTATTCCTATGGAAATATATCTCACTTTGGTCGGGATGAAGTTCTGTAAATCACGTAACCGTCGTTTATTGACGTCACTTAATACTGAGACGAAAATGGTCAGTCAGTCAGCTTCCAGACGTCTAATCGATCAGTTGATTTTTGTTTTCTTTAGCACGGATTTGGCTTTTGTCTCGACCGGGTGGAGACGAAATCAACCTCTCCCGATCCGCTACGTGATCCACTACGTGATGCGGCTTAGAAACCTTTAACGACCTATTCAGACCTATTCCTATGGAAATATATCTCACTTTGGTCGGGATGAAGTTCTGTAAATCACGTAACCGTCGTTTATTGACGTCACTTAATACTGAGACGAAAATGGTCAGTCAGTCAGCTTCCAGACGTCTAATCGATCAGTTGATTTTTGTTTTCTTTAGCACGGATTTGGCTTTTGTCTCGACCGGGTGGAGACGAAATCAACCTCTCCCGATCCGCTACGTGATCCACTACGTGATGCGGCTTAGAAACCTTTAACGACCTATTCAGACCTATTCCTATGGAAATATATCTCACTTTGGTCGGGATGAAGTTCTGTAAATCACGTAACCGTCGTTTATTGACGTCACTTAATACTGAGACGAAAATGGTCAGTCAGTCAGCTTCCAGACGTCTAATCGATCAGTTGATTTTTGTTTTCTTTAGCACGGATTTGGCTTTTGTCTCGACCGGGTGGAGACGAAATCAACCTCTCCCGATCCGCTACGTGATCCACTACGTGATGCGGCTTAGAAACCTTTAACGACCTATTCAGACATATTCCTATGGAAATATATCTCACTTTGGTCGGGATGAAGTTCTGTAAATCACGTAACCGTCGTTTATTGACGTCACTTAATACTGAGACGAAAATGGTCAGTCAGTCAGCTTCCAGACGTCTAATCGATCAGTTGATTTTTGTTTTCTTTAGCACGGATTTGGCTTTTGTCTCGACCGGGTGGAGACGAAATCAACCTCTCCCGATCCGCTACGTGATCCACTACGTGATGCGGCTTAGAAACCTTTAACGACCTATTCAGACCTATTCCTATGGAAATATATCTCACTTTGGTCGGGATGAAGTTCTGTAAATCACGTAACCGTCGTTTATTGACGTCACTTAATACTGAGACGAAAATGGTCAGTCAGTCAGCTTCCAGACGTCTAATCGATCAGTTGATTTTTGTTTTCTTTAGCACGGATTTGGCTTTTGTCTCGAACGGGTGGAGACGAAATCAACCTCTCCCGATCCGCTACGTAATCCACTACGTGATGCGGCTTAGAAACCTTTAACGACCTATTCAGACCTATTCCTATGGAAATATATCTCACTTTGGTCGGGATGAAGTTCTGTAAATCACGTAACCGTCGTTTATTGACGTCACTTAATACTGAGACGAAAATGGTCAGTCAGTCAGCTTCCAGACGTCTAATCGATCAGTTGATTTTTGGTTTCTTTAGCACGGATTTGGCTTTTGTCTCGACCGGGTGGAGACGAAATCAACCTCTCCCGATCCGCTACGTGATCCACTACGTGATGCGGCTTAGAAACCTTTAACGACCTATTCAGACCTATTCCTATGGAAATATATCTCACTTTGGTCGGGATGAAGTTCTGTAAATCACGTAACCGTCGTTTATTGACGTCACTTAATACTGAGACGAAAATGGTCAGTCAGTCAGCTTCCAGACGTCTAATCGATCAGTTGATTTTTGTTTTCTTTAGCACGGATTTGGCTTTTGTCTCGACCGGCTGGAGACGAAATCAACCTCTCCCGATCCGCTACGTGATCCACTACGTGATGCGGCTTAGAAACCTTTAACGACCTATTCAGACCTATTCCTATGGAAATATATCTCACATTGGTCGGGATGAAGTTCTGTAAATCACGTAACCGTCGTTTATTGACGTCACTTAATACTGAGACGAAAATGGTCAGTCAGTCAGCTTCCAGACGTCTAATCGATCAGTTGATTTTTGTTTTCTTTAGCACGGATTTGGCTTTTGTCTCGACCGGGTGGAGACGAAATCAACCTCTCCCGATCCGCTACGTGATCCACTACGTGATGCGGCTTAGAAACCTTTAACGACCTATTCAGACCTATTCCTATGGAAATATATCTCACTTTGGTCGGGATGAAGTTCTGTAAATCACGTAACCGTCGTTTATTGACGTCACTTAATACTGAGACGAAAATGGTCAGTCAGTCAGCTTCCAGACGTCTAATCGATCAGTTGATTTTTGTTTTCTTTAGCACGGATTTGGCTTTTGTCTCGACCGGGTGGAGACGAAATCAACCTCTCCCGATCCGCTACGTAATCCACTACGTGATGCGGCTTAGAAACCTTTAACGACCTATTCAGACCTATTCCTATGGAAATATATCTCACTTTGGTCGGGATGAAGTTCTGTAAATCACGTAACCGTCGTTTATTGACGTCACTTAATACTGAGACGAAAATGGTCAGTCAGTCAGCTTCCAGACGTCTAATCGATCAGTTGATTTTTGTTTTCTTTAGCACGGATTTGGCTTTTGTCTCGACCGGGTGGAGACGAAATCAACCTCTCCCGATCCGCTACGTGATCCACTACGTGATGCGGCTTAGAAACCTTTAACGACCTATTCAGACCTATTCCTATGGAAATATATCTCACTTTGGTCGGGATGAAGTTCTGTAAATCACGTAACCGTCGTTTATTGACGTCACTTAATACTGAGACGAAAATGGTCAGTCAGTCAGCTTCCAGACGTCTAATCGATCAGTTGATTTTTGTTTTCTTTAGCACGGATTTGGCTTTTGTCTCGACCGGGTGGAGACGAAATCAACCTCTCCCGATCCGCTACGTGATCCACTACGTGATGCGGCTTAGAAACCTTTAACGACCTATTCAGACCTATTCCTATGGAAATATATCTCACTTTGGTCGGGATGAAGTTCTGTAAATCACGTAACCGTCGTTTATTGACGTCACTTAATACTGAGACGAAAATGGTCAGTCAGTCAGCTTCCAGACGTCTAATCGATCAGTTGATTTTTGTTTTCTTTAGCACGGATTTGGCTTTTGTCTCGACCGGGTGGAGACGAAATCAACCTCTCCCGATCCGCTACGTGATCCACTACGTGATGCGGCTTAGAAACCTTTAACGACCTATTCAGACCTATTCCTATGGAAATATATCTTCACCAGAAAAAGAAAATATATCGCCGTCATCATGTTTGGAAAGACGAAGGACTCGCCGTTTCCCGTTTGCAGAATATATCCTCATTAGCGACATAGCAGATGAATCCGGCCCGCTCCAATCTAGAATCCTATATATGGCTTCTCCATAAACACAGAATAATCCCCAAAGAACTCAATACATGTTGGGAATTATTACGCGTAAACCATCTTTTTTCGTTTCTTTTTCAATTTCCATATTGTGTAGATATGAATTATATCTTTCTATACATAGGACACGTGTAAATATGTATATATCATTTTGTGTATGACTTAACGGCGTAAAATACCGTATTGTCTGGCTTACAAGACGCAATTCGTTACTAAAACTACCCTGCAAAATATGTGTGCGTCTTGCAAGACGAATTTAAGGCAACACCCAGGGCTCAAGTAAGTTTGGACGGCTTGACTCATAGGGACGTAGATTTGAATGTTGAGTTATTAAATTATAATGTTAGCTATTTAATTCAGGCTTTTATATTATGTAACCCCAGTACTTAGCTGTTACAAGTATTTCCAAGACTATAAACCTTCTTGGAGCCGAGCCACAACCGTAAACATGCTCTGCTTATTAGCAACGGCGTGAGCCTATCTGCTCTTGACTAGAATGTCAATGCCATACAAACAAATACGGTCGAGTGATTAATGTAAACAATACGTAGCGCCAGTACGTGAGGGACGTATGGTGTATCTGTTATTATATGAGAATGACTTACTTTTCTTAGAAATTTATTTCTAATATTAGAGTGCGTCTTCCAAGCCACAGCGTTTTGTAAGCCGGAAAATACGTCATATCCCTACTCTCATAAATCAGGCGTTTATATAATTTCTGTTCTCAGGTTAATATATGTTATATTTTCTGTATGTGAGACACGTGTATTTACACGTGTCCCACATACAGAAAATGTGTATATATCATTTTGTGTATGACTTAGAACAAAACATGTTTGTAATTCTTTTTCTTTCAGTGAAATAATGTATATCATAGATATAATAATGCCAATATTTGGGGGGAAAGAAACCAGGAGAAT
>OZ038476.1:144437036-144442036 GCA_964036315.1 Acanthosepion esculentum | reverse complement strand
ACGTTGACCACAAAATAGCCGAAAGCGGTAAATTTATCGAGAGATGAAGCAATAATTCACTTCTTTAAAAGAAAAGAAAAAAATAGCATAACATTTCATAAAAATAAATTAACAAAATATTTCACATCTTTCGCATTCAGTATTACATACGTATATATTATACACACACACATAGATACATACACACACACACACACATATACATGGTGATTGAAAAGTAAACTATATATCTATATCTCTGAGATGAAGTATTAAGATTACTTACATTATTTACATTATTCGGGCTGTCATCCTCATATTTATTGCCATATTCACAACGTTACGGCCGTTGTACGCTCCAGCCTTCTTCAGGTGATTGGAATTTCGAACTGTACCTTTTATTTCGTCAACTGGGGTAGTTTCAGTTCCACGTGCCATGCCTCTTTCGGATGTCTCAGTTATTTTCGTTTAAATCAACTCACAATGTTTTGGGTTCAACATTGCTGTTGCCTAGTATTGAACTAAAATTCAGTCACCAGGCCACGTGCGTCACTGGGCCACGTGGATAAAGACGTTGGTTAGATCCAGTGACTAAACCCAAAGAGATGTGGGCTTAATACAAGGCCACAGCAGTAGAGAACCCAAAACTTGGAGAGATGATTTAAAAGGAAATCACTGGGACATCCGGATTAGAACAATCTACCCCGGTGGACGAAATAAAGGGTTCGGGTCCAAATTCCAAGCAAATGAAGAAGGCCTTAGCGTTGAACGTCTGAAGAGTTGTGAATATGGCAATGAAGATGAGGATAACGATACAAATAATGTAAATCATGCAAGTAAGTAACTCCGTATTTTATATATGATAGACTCTCCGGAAAAATTATAGTTATACCGGAGAGCCCATCATACATTAAAATACGGAGTTACTTTTCCATCACACTGCATATGCAAAATTAGGTATGAATTAATGAAAAACAAATCATTCGCACAAAATCTTATACAAATATAACAATAATCATGTCTTCCAGTACTGTTTCAAGATCAATTTTACTCCTTATCTGTTAAATTATCAGCCACCTTTAAATTTTAACTTCACATGCAAAGCATTTACCGCTATTATTTCTAAAATCTAAAATTGATAATAAACGTATTATAATAAAAATGATGAAAATAAAAATATTAAAATGTTTTTAATGAATTAAATGATATCTAGTATAAAATGAATCTTTGAACCACTCTTAAAATTACTGTTAATACTGGTATGGTATAATATTCACCGTATACCCACTTATGCAACTCCTAATATATATATATATATATACACATATATATATATATATATATATATATGTGTGTGTGTGTGTGTGTGTGTGTGTGTGTGTGTGTGTGTGTGTAAAAGTGAACATTGAAGTTCGATGTTCACTTTTATATTTATATACGCTGTATCTCTGATATTGAACACTTTATCCCATAAATATACCACACCTTAAAACTATATTTCTTCATATATATATATATATATGTGTGTGTGTGGGTGCGCATGCGCGGTGTCTTTGTAAGCAATACATGACTGTTTTCTTAATTCTACAGTATTTCTTATTACTATAAACGTAATATTTAGTGGTTTCACGTGTTTGAATAGAGGCCATTTTTTTTCAAAAGAACGAAATTAATGTCTACTTACATCGATAGCGAATGTCTTTATAAGAAATGTACCTTTTTTACATATAGTACATGAAAATAACTATAAAAATCAATCTTTATTGTAAGTTTTCAGAATATGATGAAAGGTTGATTGCAATTCCATTAATACCGACTTATTATGCACTAACACTTTCACGGCATCTTGTAATATTTTACGCGCAAAGTTAGTTATTGCAAACTTTATTGTAAGAAACATTATCGAAACACCAATGTTAATTCCAATTTCATTAGAAATCCTTATGTTGTTGGTTGGTCAAATTTCTTGTTCTTCTGCTAATCGTTTCCATAAAATGATAGGAAATTAAGATACAAGAACAAAGTCTATTTTATTAACAGCTGTATTTCAAAATCCATCTCGTTTATATTTCTGCTTGATACTGAAAATTTCAAAAATATGAGCGAGCTATCTCCAGGTAAATGCTGGGTGGGTATTTTAATCTCTTGTTAACATAAACAGAGTCTTAAGAGACATAAAAAAAGCAAAGAGCACTGAACTGTTAAGTGATATCTGTCATCTGTTATGCTAGTGAATGCTGGATAATCTCATCAAAGATGAAGAAAGAACTTGAAGCAGCAGAAATATGCTTTATCCTGCGTATTCCATGTGCAATGAGGAAGTTTTAGAGAAAATTTGAAACCAAAAGAAAACTTATATGTAACATCGAGAAGAAATTTTTAGGGCACGTAATGAGGAAGGAGTCCCCGGAAAATCTGATACTCACAGGACCGATTGAGTGGAAGAGAGAAAAGAAGGAAAATAGCGCATAACATACTTGATGTGGGTGAGTAAATGGGCGGGGGACAGGGTTTAGGAGAAATAACGAAAAACCAAATTAATTAAGAGCAACAAAAGACAGGAAATCATGAGGAGCCATGATCGCCTACGTATTAATGGAGCGCACGTATGAGCTACACATATTATTACCAGCCTTGTGTCATATTCATTTCGAGTAGACGTGACGATAAATACCACGCATTGATTCAATGAACGGGTTCAAACCCCCCAGAAAGCAGAAATCGAATTTCTTCTATAGATGCCATTCATAAAGCACGCTTAGATGGGCATGTCACTTTTCGATGTACAGTTGTATGCAGATACAATGTCTACTTATCTCGATACCGAAAAGTCTTAATAAGAAATGTACCTAATGTTGAATGATAACACCCTAAGCAAAACCAGACAATAGAAAAATACAATTGATGACAGAAGAAACCCTAATCCTAACCCTAACCCTAACCCTCTAACCCTCGCAGACAATGGACATAAGACAACTAATCGACAGTCGAGACAATGGTGTCTGGGCGTGATGAAAATCTGATGCAATCACGGATGACGCAATATTTTTCAAGGCCACACTAAGTTTATCATACACCCCGAAAATAGATTCAATTCACACCAACTCAAATGATCTAATCTGAAGAAAAATAGAATTCCATTTCACCCTGTCACTCCAGTGCGTCTAAAATTGACCGTATGGTGAAAGAAACAAAACTAAAGAGATTGCTCCAGTTAATTTGCACAACGGTGTATATATTGCCTAACAAAGTTTAAGATATATTCGCTTTTGTTTGTCTTTTCTAAGTCACTGAATCACATTGACAGTTGCTTTCAAATGTTATTTGAGAGTTAGTGCCATTAATGCAACATCATTCGCCTGATTTAAAACCTCGTAAATTCCCTTGTTATTGGCTTCCATCCAGAAATTCGTCGATTGATAGCTGTTTTCACCCTTAAATGTGTAGCTCCCTAGCCGATTAGGCAATGAACTCTCCAAGGAAAATTTGAACTCAACTCTACTCTGGCCTGTAATTCAACAATACTTCATAAAAATCACAGCAGCTATTAATCAAGAACAACCAGAAAGGAAGCGAGACCGAATGCCAGGGAACATATCAACAATGATTAATAAAAAAATATGTCCTTTCTGATGCATGAAACATTCAATTATCATCGATACAACTTCTTCATATGACTATAGTTTTGTGCTTGATACAGGATTCCTGAAACGTAGGTTAAAATAAGAGACTACATGTTCACTTCAGCTGTTCAGTATTTTCTTACCTCTGGTTAATTGGTGCTTTTAATGAACTTTAGATGTCCCGTCCTTTACAAAACGACCAAGATTACTCTACCCCTCAAAAAATCAATTCCAAGATTGTAACTTAAATCTTTCCTTTTGCCTATTCATTCTAAGAAGTTTAAAATAACATATTTCTGTCCAAATGTTTCTTATGTCTAAATGATTATTTTATGTAATCGTATAAGCCAAGTAAATTATAAATATATTACAAAATAACTATAGATGAATATACAGCCACAATGTGGGTAATATTAAATGGCTTCGTTCATATGTTTAATAATTTCAACCTGAGATTTTTACATCGAAGTTCTTTCATAGAGATGATATTGATTAACAAGCTTTACTTTCAAAACAAAGTCTGACCAGCTATTTGTGATTTTATACTAAGCACATGAAAACTATGCATGTACATTTGCTTACCGTGTTTCATAGATTAAATGGTGGTTGTAGAATATTCAGATAGCCAAACCTAAGTGGGAAAAAGACAATATCTTCAAGATTGAACAAAAAAGTAATTCACTCGCCCTATATAGTGTGTCCATTATCAGTGAACACAATGAAGACAGGAATAAGTACTTCATTGTAGCTATCAGTTTCACTCTTCAATATGATCTTTTGACCAAATTTCATTATTCTAGTAGGCTGTATATATAGGTTACTGAGGTGTAAACCTGCCCTTCCCAGTACAACTGTTTAGGTTAATGCGTAAGTTTGTTTGGGTCATGGAAACCAGGATGTTTTTTTATGCTGACTGGGTAATTGCAGGAAGTGTGTATAGCAGTAGATATCCATTATCCTCGAGAGACTTTGATATTTGCTAGGCTGTCCAGCTAATCCTTGTTACGGTTTCCTTTCCAGGGACATTTAAAATGCACTTTTTTATGTAGGTAATTTGTTGAAACGTGTTGAAGTACAGTTTTTATGCAGGGACTGAGTGATTCCAGGGTCAAAGTCTATACCAAAGGGAGGAGGAGTTTTAAGGAAGGCGCACTGGATGAGTGCTACGCACATCTTCCTCCCGTGATTATAGTAATTTCCTGGGAATTGCATTGAGTTTTGGCCTTATCAAGCGTACATTAACATTTATCAATTGTTTTCCCTTGTGTTTTGGTTTTGCGGTGGATACATGACTATAACTGAGACGTTAAAATGTTTCCTTTTCAGTTTACAATTCAACGGAAATAAAAACAATATATGGCACATTCCTGATAACAAGTATAAATGATATTTCTTTCA
>OZ038476.1:144419536-144432036 GCA_964036315.1 Acanthosepion esculentum | reverse complement strand
TTTTTGATGGTCTAATCTAAGTAAAAAAAACAATATATGACTAAAAAACACTGTTAACAACTCAATGAAGTAATATATTCACATTTACTATCTGTTAAATACAGGGTGACCAAAAAAAACAGGAACTTTTTAACAATCCAATAAAACGAAGAGTGATGGAAGAAAAATATTTAATTCATAGTATTTGAAACCTTAAAACATGCCATGTGAGAAACAATGATGGATTTTTCATTTTTTTAAAAATTACTTCCTGTAGATGGCGTCCTCCTGTACGAATGCATTCTTGAGATCTGCTGTTGAGATTCCTCATTGACTGCTGCAACATCTCAGCTGGGATACTGTGAATTTCATTCTCGTTACTAAAATGGCGAAATGTTTACTTGCTCAAGGTCACTGTCTCGCAGTGTTGCCACTTGCTCATGTCTGGCAATAAGCACTTCAAATATTCCCGTTTTTTTGGTGGGGGTCACCCTATATTACTCGTAATGAATCTAGCCAATTATTACTATAATCGCCATTCACTAATTTTCAAAACTATGATTTCTACGCTACTTCTTTACATCTCTGTCATCTGACTTTACATTCATAAGAATTGGGCTTGGAAATGGAAATAAAACACACAAATACGCAAGGATAAATGGTAATCAGTAACCGAAAGACAAAAAATAAAATTTAAAAAATAAGAAAAATTCCCATCCATTGACGCCCCCGACATGCGCCAACACTTTTCAACTCCCATTCATAACACTTGAACTACTCTGAATTGCTATTGTCTCAATATTAACTTATACCTTGAAACTCCTTCCCTCCTCCGTTTCCCTAAGTATGATTGTGGGTTGCTCCTTTTTTTTTTCATATTTTCACTAGTTCTTCCATGGCTCTGATCTCTTAAGCCAAATCTCCTTGGAAGCAGTTAGACCTGAATTGGTAATGTCCTTCTGCGCTCTCGCTGTCCCCTCTATGCCGATATTTGCTTGGGATTTGCACAACGACTCTCGTGCAAAGCCCCTGCATTCAACATCTACCGGATTATAATATATTTTCCATGATTTGCGCCGACATTGTTCGACAAGTCCTTGGTATTTGAACCGCTTTCTCTCATTTACCTGTGTGATAAAATCCTCACACGACACCGACAGTTCCCAAATAATGCACAGCTTAGTGTTGTTGGAGTGCAATATCAGATCTGATCTGAGTGATGTTACGGCTATGTGTCTGGGGAACTTCAGCTGGGTCTCTGTGTCCACTATCAACTGCCAATCATCTGCAGAGGATAACAGGTTTGTTCTCTCTCTCCCCTGTTTCTGTATATTGTGGGCAACTACTCAGGATGTGTTGTAATGATCCTTTCCTTGCATATAGTTGGCAATTAGTGGTATCGATCATCACCCGTATATTCAGGTTAGTTGGGCTCAGTAGGATATCATATACTGATTTGATCAGAAATCGAATCTCGCTAAAATCTGACAGCTAGCACTCTGACCGTTCTCCAATTTCGTCCATGCCGCCTGCTGACTTAGACCCACCGTTCTACAGCATCGTGCTTCCTGTACGCAAGCGTTGGTTTGCGGGCTGTGGAAAACAAACAAACCTGCTTGGTCTTTAGCTATTGACCCCAGTATAGCTTTATGCCTAAGTCTCTCCTCAGCCACCCGCAACTCTCCTTCAGCGCTTTATTTCCCGCCAGATCTTGTCTGAATTCCAGCTGCTACTTCTTTTGGGCTATGCATACAGCAGTCGTTCTCGCGTTCTCGTGACTTTGAAAACTTCCAAAAGGATATCAAATGGGAGGCGCAATGCATTGCTGCTACCATACAGGGCCTCACCAGTTATGCATCTTGGCAAACACAGCCACCTTCTCAACCGATTACTAATTGCTCTCTCTAATGTTTCCACTGCGGAACATCATAGACGAGCAATGGCAACAATATCCAGGGCAATAATGACATGCTTTGAAATGTCCTGGCAATCCTGATTTTTCGATCTTGGTCAGCCACTCCTTTATAGTCTGCTGGATAGCGGCTGTGTCCTTTAGACGACAGTTGAAAGTCTTGCCCAAGTACTTCACAGGCTTTTCGCTCAAAGTAGGAATTGTTGCACCTGCGACTGAAAACCGGACTTTCTCCATGACCATGCCTTTTTTCAATAATAGGGACTTAGATTTAACTGGCTTGAAATTCATTCTGGCCCAAGTTATATTTTCTTCGAGACCCTTCAAAAGCCACCTGCCTACCGTAGCAGTTCCCGTTGTCACGGTTAAATCATCTATGTAAGCCTTTATCGGTGACTGAGGGACTCCTGGTTTAGACACAGGGCCTCGACATTCAACCTTTGCTGAGGTTACCAGCATGTTCATGGTCAATGAAAATAAGACAGTAGCTATTGTATAACCTGTGATTATACCCTTTTCCAGTGTCTGCTATTCTGACGCTGTTGTACCTGAACCTACTCTCAGCCGGAAATACTCGTAGTAGTTTACTAGGGGATCGCCTACTGATGGAGGTGCGTGATGTCTTTTAGAAAACTTTGTGTGGCATGGACCCGTAGACGTTGGCGAGATTCAACCACAATACAATCACGTCCCCTTTACGTTCCTTAGCCTCTCACTCTCTCTCATTATATACATTTTATATATATATATATATATATATATATATATATATATATATATATATATATATATATATATATATATATATATATATATACATATATATATATATTGGAAAACTTCATCGCTGTAACTGGTTATACCACTTAAATGAAACTTTTATAGAAGAGGGATTGCTTCCCAAATAAACAATTACATATATTTACAGGGTGCATTAAAAATATCTCCCATCTATCCCTCTGCGAAAAACCTTCTCCATAATGGTTAGACACTAAAAGTTGTTTGCGGGAGGTATTTCTGGGGAGGGGGTGTTATATAAGGATTTTGGAAAATGTTAAATTGTTTTATTCTCATACTACGATTAGAAGATACGATGATTAATTGCATTTTATTTTTTTAATAATTTAAACTGCCTAACCAATATGGTGTACTCGAGAAAATGAAATCCAAGCCATTTAATTCATCCCCATTTTTTGGTTGATTTGTACTCGAATGTTTGCGTAGCTTCGTATTTTCAATGCACATTTTGTCTACTTTCAAATTTCGTATTAAAATGGAGCTTCAAAAACAATTCATAAATGGAATGTCATTCGTTTTCTATCGTAGTGAATGCTGGACAATTTTCTTACACATGAAGATTAAACTTGAGACAACAGTGATATACTTCTTTAGAAATAAGCTAAGAATAGCAGAAACGGAACATGTCAGCAACGAGGACATTTTAAAGCAAAGGGGAATAAAAGGACACGTATACTTATAATAAGAACGAGTTGAGATTGCCGGATGTACTGAATGCAATGTAGATGGAAGCATGGACAACCTACTTAATGAGTTTCGAAGAACAAGAGGTGGGAGAGATAGTCTGTAGATAAATATTGCTAAGAGCGAAAAGTGTATGATGTCGACAGCCAGGATCGCTTACATCTTGAAGGGACGCGGCAGATAAAAGAAGAAGAATTCATCTTTTTGCATAAACATTATGTGCATCAAAATGCCATATTTATGAAGAAATATAAAACTAAATAAAAATCGTGCATGAACATCTTTTTCATGTGTTGAATTACTCCAGGCGAAATCCAATAAACTATGTTGGTTTAGAAAATGCTGACGGTGCTTGTTAAAACAGTAATATTTTCAAAAATACATATTTCATCTTATTTTATAAACCCAGGTCATAACGCATCTAAACACCTTCTGTTGTAGATAAACGCGGATGCGCTGCACAAAGCTCGAAATATAGATTTAGATACCTTTTTGTGAAGGCACTACGACGTAGATGTTTCTTTGCTTATTACATATTCACCATGCACAGCAACGAATTCAGGGTAAACAATTTTGTTGGATAGTTACCGTTAGCATTCAAAAACCATAACACACATCGAACTGCTATGTTTGCTTTTTCTAATTTGGCAGTCATATTTATTGTGCGGGCAATATTATGATAATTCTAGCTGCTAGAAGAAGAGGCTATTCAGAAGCTTCGATGGTTATGCTAGCAAAAGATTTGAGAGTTCCTGGCTTTTCTCATACTGCTTGTCACCCCGGATGTTGATTTCTCCCCTAGAAATCCTAACTAAATTCTTTATGCTGAGCCTCATGTATGTAGAACAAACACAAATGTTTCTAAGCAGGCGTGTACAAAAGGGTCTCTTTAGTTAGCTATTAATTTTAGTTAAAATGCAGTAGCGGCAAAAATTCTTCAGTCAATTTTAAACTACTGTAAATTTTAATACTTCATAAGCTGATGCTTTGTACCGCGTTTACTTTAGATGAAACACGGGTTCAGTTCGAAGTCTTTATTAAACTAATAATTATTTTTTATGGTAGGGATCCTGAATGAACAGGTAAAATTTAAAATGACTCCTAAAAACCAGACAGAAACCTGAAGAAGATACCACACATACACAAAAAATACACACACACAAACACATAAACACAAACACACACTCACACACATATTCAGCCATGCGTTGTTGAAAACTAAGGAACTGATGATTCTTATTATTGAGGGGTCTTCTTTTTACACAAATGGACTCACCAAAGGTATACATATATTACTACCATTGAATACCCGGATGGTAGTAGTCAAGTCGGACAGTAGTAGTGGAACGTTGAGTCGGTCGGTAGAATAACGTAGAGGCAACAGTCACAGTCACGAGCACTTAGACTCAGTAAGAAGTCATATAGCGATACGTCGATACCAAAGACTTTATATATATTTGTCAACTAACCCCGCATTCCTGGAACTACTAACCTGTATTACCAGTTTGTATTATTACGTTAATACATTTATTTTCTATATTCATTCTTGGCGTTTGTTATTTATTTGATACCGGATTTCATCCCGGAAACCACAACACTTATTAAGAATGAACTAACCCAACAATATTGCCTAATATTATCTATAAAACTAAAACAATAAACAACATATTTTCAAGCCAAAACATACGCCATGATGACGATGGACGATAAGCGAAAACACCCAGCCAAAATCAGTCGACTAGGGTATTATTTAAACAACTTAAACCTAAATATTAAAAAAGAAAACTTGAGAGAAAGCAAGAAAAAACTGAAAAGATCATCAAACGGAAAAAGTTCCGTAGTTGTCAGTTTTCAACAACACATACCTCCAATAATGACATGCCTCCAATATATATATATATATATATATATATATATATATATATATATATATATATATACCCAAGTTTAGGATTGGTATATACGGAGTGAAATCCAATAACCAACAATTAATATTCTTTAAAGAGTGCTCAATACAGAGTAGAGCAGATATAATTATTTATTTGAATATTACAACATAAATATGTTATAAAATCACGAAAAAGTAGCCATTTTGTTTCAACAGTTCTTGTGTCTTGTCAAGTGATGATATAGACTATAGAATAAATGGTTTTAAAAGTTTCAAATTAATCAACGATCCTTAGCTAGGAGTAAACGCTGTTACATAAGCTAGAGTAGCCAATCAAGATACAAGTATAGGGTGATTCGAAAAATTTGACAACTAAGCAAGGTTATCATAGATATTAAAAGATTTATAAAATTTGAAATTAAAATTAAAAGTAAAAAATTAAAATTACCTATTTAGAAATCTAAATCAAATCTCTATTAAGTTTTAAATTGTAGAATTACCAAGGAGAAAAAAATATATAAAAATAAAAATAAAAGATATATATGCTATTTAATTTGTATTTTCATTGAAATTATGTTGAAAGGGATGTTCAGAATCCCAGACAGAAATGTATACACTTTAGTTTCATTTCAACATGTTAGTCGCCACTCCCGCGAAATCATTCGAACACACGCATGTTAAGCGCTCAGACGTATTTAGATATATACACACACATACAAAAAATCAAACCACACATAGGCAAATGCACTTTACTTACACATACACATCGATACACACAGGTACATACATCTACATTCAATATGATCTAGACGGTCAGATGTCGAAGCTATTCGTGGCTTAATATGTTATTAAACGAATTTTAACCTGAAATACAGGTAAACCGGTCAAATATACATAGATAAAATTTAAACAAATAAATATATATAAATATATATATATATATATATATATATATATATATATATATACATTTTCAAAAACATATAGTTTTCGACACATTACAGACAAAAATAAATAACCACCTCCACATATAATTGTACACTCACACATCTGCATATAAATCAAAACATGCACCCGCATACACACATATATGCATAATAGGTACGCATATACAGACCTACGCACATAAACATACACATAGATAAGCACATATAAATATATTGACCCATACGTCGACGCAGAAAATTAAATAAAGCAAGTGAAGAAATATATATAAAGATGCAACTATATACAAGCACACACATACATACATACACATCTAGATGTACATACATAAGCACGTATACATATATGCATATAAACTAAATATATACATAGACATTTACAAATACAAGTGTATACATGAAAAATTAAACAAACGTAAATTAAAACGATATGAATATAAAAATGCATATACACACCCGCTAGTACATATATATACACACATACATACGCAACTACACATAGATATACACACATACATACATATATATACACACATATATATCTATACACATACATATACATACATACATACACACATACAAACATACATATTCACAAATATATATACGTATATATATATATATATACGCATACACACATACATATACAAACACATATACATATATACATAAACATGTAGACACATGCATAAAAAAGGAAAAAGAAATAAGCATACATAGACCAACTTATATTCTAATATTATTCTAACAACATTATGATAAAATATATTAAAAGTTTATCATAATTTAAGAAAAGAACAACAGTCTGTAAGCAATTAAAGGTTCCTTATCAGCAAAAGTATATTTTAGTTTGTATCTATGATACACTCCAAGACACTAAAGCATACATACAAATACACATACAATGACACACAAACATATATACATAAATATCTAATCATATATAAATACCCATATCGACACATCCAGATATACAATACACAAAGAGTCGAGCGCACACATATAAATACCCACACATACATATAAATGTACACCCATATACATACACATATACACATACATATACATATTTAAACATACATATATATACATATATATGCATATATAAACATATACATACACATAGAAACATACATACTACATATACACACATATATGCACACTCACACATACATATACATACATATGCATATGCATACACATATCTACACATATACAAGTACACATATATATCTCTATATACCCAAACATATACTTACACATTTAGTGGCAGACACTTACCAGAATTTACACCCCCACTCGTACACATAAACAGGTTAACCTATGATAGATGCCAATATACACAACCATATACCTTCATAAAAAATTAAAAAAAACAAACAAACAAAAACACATATATATACCCCTATATACACATATACATATCCAACAGTAGGAATAACTCTACATAACATACAAATATACACATCCAAATACAGACACGTATGATACTTTGTAAGTACCCAGTACACATTCATATCGATAGGGCGACTATCATGCTAAAAAGGTAATAGTCTATTAAGTTTAATTTATCATTATCATAGAAAGTATATGATTTCTATACTAAGTTAAATTTAAAACGATGCTTACAGTTAACTGTTAGTTCATATCTTTGATTTAAAAGATCAGTCTTATTTTTAAATCTAATTATTTCAAGTTTCTCGTTAAGGCATAGGTAACACGGGGCATATAGTGAGTTACATGTCCGGGCCTTTCTAATTAATTTCCATTTAACATTAGGTGTTTTATTTTTCTCTTTTAGACTCCAAAAGTATTTGGATAATGAAGTCATATATTTATAGTTACTATTATTAAAAGATTGCAGATGACCACGCCAGCGTTCCTTGAATGGTCTCATGGTGCAACCTATGTAGAATTTCTTTATATTTGGATTTTCTAGTGTTGATATAGTACTGAGATAAACTACAGAGATAGTTAAACAATTATTAATTAGTGGACAATTATTGGGATTCCTGCAGTTACATGATTTATTATTAGTGTCATTTTGTTATGCGCAACCTTGTGGGTTGTCAGGCTCTCCGAATTCATATACTTGCTGAATATACTATTGTTATGTTTTTTAATTATTTTCTCTAGGTTATCAGCACAACTATAGCTTAACTTAAGAGTATTCGAGTTAAATATTTTACTGAGTGAGTTGGTTCCAGATTTGGGGAAATGTTTTTTAATGAGGTTTAGAAACAGGTGCCCCAATTTAGTTTTAACCATAATGTTAAAAGGGGGAGTATACAATATGATTTTTCTAGATCTCTTTCTACCATTATTGTTGATATTTATAGGGCTTTTATATTGAATATTAATATTTTTATATCCACTATTTTTAAGTGCAGAATTATAAAGGTCTCTATGCTTATTAAAAATATCTCTGTTTGAAGAGTTGTTACTGATCCTACATTCAATAGAATAGGGTATGTGTTTGATGATTGCAGGGGGTGGTTAGAATTTGGATGAACGTATATTTGATTGGAAGTAATTTTTACATATGGTTGGTATGTGTTGCTAGTGAGGTCTAGGGTGACGTCTAGGAAGTCTACTTGTTTAATATTAGTGGAAACTATTACTCTGAAACCTAGATCCTTAAATACCTTATGTATCATTTTTCTAATACGATCTACTTTAATTTTAGTAGAATTCTTAACTACTAATAACCCATCGTCCCTATATAATCCTACACTATCAGAATCTAAGCAATCAAATGCACTTAAATTATACAAAAGAAATAATCCAACAAGATCAGAAGCTTCAGCAGAATCCAGAGAACCCATTGAAATGTCAAATTTTTCGAAACAGGACTTTTTGGTCCACTGTTCATCTTTGTAGATTAGAACCGAATTTCGGCACTCCATGATGGTATTCACTTACTTTCAGAAATGTTGGAGTATTCCCGAGCGAAATCCAGGGCCGAAGTGAACAGATTTTTGGATATAGATGGATAATAGTCTGTAATATCAAACTGTATGAAGGTACATTTGTCCTTATATCCGATGTTGGTAAACCAGTTGATGACATCCGCAGTGTTAATCCATTGTAGTAGTCCGAGGGTTTTCTTTATGGAGTGGTTGGTTCTTTCTAAGATGTTCTTACTAATCCTGCCGATTTCCGGTCTAGTTGGGTTTATAATCCTAGTTGATATGATCAGATCCGACAATTTAATATATTTTCTATTTATAGATACACTTTATTTAAGTGGATGCTCTGTTTTTAATTAAACAGTCTTAATTACATTTAAATGAATGTTCGGGAGATTTGGTATAGAATGTGTTCTCCGACAGGAATCGAATGTGTAATCCTATACGGAAATCGTCATTTGATCTTATGTGCTATACTATATAGATATAGACAAGCGTCTGGTTAGTATAGTTCAAATTATAGTTTATAAACACACAATCTTCGAAGATTTTTCTCGATCGGTCACATCTGCCCGCGAAAAGTATCTTAATGTAAACAATGACAACACATAATGAAATGGATTAAATCCGAGAATCATTTAATATATTTTCTGTTTTTACGCTATTTTCATAGATACAATTTATTTAAGTAAATCTGAACCTTACTAACCAGAATAAATTTAAAGATTCTAAAATAACTATAACAGAATGCATTCCCGCGTGTTTTTTTTTAAAAGTCGCTAGAATAACGGAATGTAGATTTTATCGCAGTTACAATAAGTTGTTTTTGTAAGTTACCCCTGATGATGATCCTAGAAAAAAATCGAAAGTTCTTGCGTTAGAAAAACCAACTTCGCTTTTTTTTTGTGTACATTGTTTTTATAGATACAAGTATTTAAGTAAATGGTCTGTTTTTAATAAACAGTATTAAATAACATTTACCGGCCTGAATGACCGAAAAATTTTCATAGAAAATATTCGTCCTCGACAGGATTCGAACCTGTATGCTATACGGAACATATATATATATATATATATATATATATATATATATATATATATATATATATATATATATATATATATATATATATATATATATATATATATATATATATATATATATATCATATCTTTGATATGATATATATTTGATATATATTTGATGCTACCTGTATTTTACTAAAAACAAAATAATTTCCATGCCTGAGGATGACTGAAAGTACAGTTGAAAGTACTTGCATATTTTTAAAAAAGAGCTTATACAGCTTGTAGATATTAAAAACAAATATCATAATATTCATCGAGTGGTTCGTAGGCTAATGCAACTTTAAAATTTGTTTACGAAGAGATTTCGCCATTTTATATCATTAACTTTACTAATCTACTTTTTGTATGAATGATTCATTTTTACTTGTATATATATATATATATATATATATATATATATATATATATATATATATATATATATATATATATATATATATATATAGGTAGATAATCCGGTGTTATTTAGTATTTAGCTTTATTTTCAAAAAGACAGTGCTCCATACAGAAGTAGAGCTTATATTATAATAATATTTTTAGTTTTTAAAAATATGATTCCTTCGCTACGTAAGAGTTCTCATGTTTCAAAAGCGAGAGCCGAGACCCCTAACCTAATTTTTTAAGTTATGTAGAGTTAATTCTCGCTTGACAAGGAAGCGGGTCCAGACACCTTAACTCTACATAACTTAAAAAAATATGTTAGGGGTCTCGGCTCTCGCTTTTGAAACATGAGAACTCTTATGTAGCTAAGGAATCATATTTTTAAAAACTAAAAATATTATTATATTATATATATATATATATATATATATATATATATATATATATATATATATATATATATAATTTGTGTGTGTGAGTTCATGTGTACGTGCCCTAAGTGTACATTCCCAAAGATTTGATTTAATCATGACGACGACGAAAAATAAACTTTTAAATCGAAGACTAAATTGGGATTTAAGTATCATCCGGAGTATGACGATAAAATACATCCGCCTCCTGGCTAAGTCGATAAACTACGTCCGACAGAACGGCCTCTGATCGGGAGGTTTTGAGGAGCGTTGAACCACCTATTAATTACTGTTGTTGCAAGATCCACCCTGACCCGGGGTGGTAGCAGCTGAAATGGACCCAGCTATAGGCAAATAGGCAACCACCAATCTGTGGTCAAAACACTATGAATATGAAAAAAAAGGTTATTGTAAAACATACAAATAATACATTTTCATAATTAAAAATATTATCAGAGATGCATTTTTGAAAACAAATTACATTCTTCCGTAGAATAAATTTCTAATGGTCTCAAGAAAATTAAATTTCGGCATTAAATGACCCATAAGAAGTTGATGTGCAGCTAAAGAAAAAATCGATTTAAACATATTTTACATGAGTACTATAGATTCAGCCAACTTTTACGTTTTATGGTACCAAACAGAAACAAACTCGAATTGGTAAACAAACAAAAATATAAGTTTTGGTATTCGTGGATAGCATTAGCCAGTGTTGTGGTAAGAGCCCAATACCATCCCTTCTATGACGAATGGATCAATCCATTCATGATAAGTAGTCCTGGTAATTGTCAAAGAAGATAATACTATTACAGTGACTTTCCTAGCTGATTATTGAATACTACTATCACAACTGACTCTGTCGAGTTAAGTGTCCTGTCTTGCCAGACCCCGCATTTTTTCGTTGATTTTTACACGAATATTTGCGTCACTTCGTATTTTCAATGTATGTTTTGTCTACTTTAAAATTTCGTATTAAAATGGAGCTTCAAAAATAATTCATAAATTCCGTCCTTTTCTTATTTTCTGACTGATTAACACTTCTACCTGACTCCAGGAGATGGAATATGATGGAATACCATAGCTTCATATACACATCTCATATTCTTACCTAACCCCGTGTTAAAACCGTTACTCTCCAACGAATGAAGTGATAACCACCAACACATTATTTAACGTTTAATATTTTAGTTTTATGGATCAATATTGACAGGCTATTCTTATCTATCCGCAAACTGCGTATCGGGTAAGTTAGTATAGATCGGTAATGGCAATTTTTCATTAACTCTATATCTGTCCTTTTCCTTTAAATTTTACTTAATCCTGCTGACCTCCGTTTTCATTCTGTAAATGATCAGGTATGCTTGATTTGCAAGTTTATCCAGTGATACCTGTTCTTCAAGGAAGATTAAGTATCCCAGCCATCCTTGATATTTAAACCATAATTCTAAACAGAAAACATGGATACATACATTTCCTTAAAGTATTTATGCGAAATTGAAGGTAGCA
>OZ038476.1:144387036-144414536 GCA_964036315.1 Acanthosepion esculentum | reverse complement strand
ACCTGTGGAGCATCCTCAAGAGAGATATTTATTCTAATGGAAGGTAATTCAACAGCAAGTGTGACCTCTGGGAGGCAGTTAAATTTGTTGTAAACAACTTACCAGCTGCTAAAATTGCAAATCTAACATCAGATGTTGACAATAGGCTGCTAAGAGTTATTGAAAAGAAAGGAGAATTTGTGCAATAAATTTTAGCTGGTTCTTATTATTTATTGTTAATATATCTTTTATTTTTAAAATAATTTTTTTTATGTTTTCGTTAAGAAATTGACGAATTTGTTCTAAAATCTTTTCACATTATTTTTTTACATTAGTTTTACAATGTATAATAATGTAAAAGAATCAAAATAAATAGTTGCAAATAAACTACTGACAGTTAAATTAGTCTGTTTTGTTAACTTAATAAAAAGAATTTCCAACCAAAAACAATAGTTTTCTCTATCACTATATATGTAAGTTAAAAATATTGAGTAGAATCTAAACAACATCATAATAGGACTTTTAACATTAAAGACGCAACTCTTTATACCAATTCATAACTTGCATATAATCTCTAGACGGAGTTTATCTGCCTGATTTTGCCATCTGCAATTCGTAGCTCGCATCGTGGGCTCTTCCTCTTTGTAAGAACCATATATTTATTCTTACAGTCGTTGGTTAGTCTTTCGTCTAACGTGTCAAGTACTTCCTACAGTGTTCTTTATTTGGGCGTCATCAACACAATGTCATATTCATATCTAATATGGTTACGTCATACCTAGCCATTATATTTTTCCCAAGATTTTAGTTCTGTTATAATTTCTCTGTCGAGCTTAAATAAATCCGTTGATAAGATACATACTTTTCTTACGCTTCTTTCTATTTCGGGGTGTTTGCTCAATTCATTTTCTATACATGAGCAAGAGATACAAGTATGTCAAATGGAGAATTCTTTATCTGCACAGACAGTAGTTTAATTATGACGTAATAGAAGGCCACAATAACGATGTGAATTTATAGATTTCAAATTACATATATCACAATAGATTTTTAAAATCTCTCATAATAAGAATATTTGGATTGTTTGAGGCATAATGCAAATCTTGATATTTTGTTAAGCGAAGACTGTTATTGAGATAAACACAATCTATATATAAAATTCTGTGACTTTTTTTAGTCCATCACGCCCTCTAAAATAATCATACATTGACCAATCGGGACGAAATTTTGGGGAGAAGTGAACACAGGAAAGGGGGTACAAAGTACAGTTGGCTTTACTAGGGAGCGTAGCTTAGTACAATAAATTTTCACTTATTGTTTGGAAAAATGAAGCCTTTTATTCAATGTAACGTAGAGTTGTAAATCTCGACAAAATCTGTTAGCGGTAAATTCAAAAATATTAAATACTGTCAGGATTTCAACACGCATTAGCGTGTTGTAAAAAACTTCAAGTATATATTTATGTAAAATATGTGTCCGTATTGAACACAAGAAATATCTACGCTTGTATTAAACTGTTGCACTCAAATTTCATTTCTATCGTTAATATACTTTGTAATTCGCATCATGTGCATGAAGGTATTTGGAAGTCTTTTCGATTTTCATATTTTCTCTCTATCTATAGTACCGGAGCCTCAAATAAAATTACTGGTGTTTATTCTTTACTTTGTCTATTCATAACGTAAGCGACCATAGCTCTCCAAATAATAATATAGCGGCAAAATATTTAACGCTTTGTGATACTGATTTTAACTAGGATCGTTTTTTCAAAAAACGAAATTATTTAGCAATTATTAGTAAGGTACACATGTTGCGCGAGTATGTTGATGTCAAGTCAGAAAGATTAAAATAATGACATGAAGACATTTGATCTTAGTATAGAGCCAATTATATCATCATTTTGTTAATAAAATTGAAACATCCTTTTTTCTGCCAGATATATATTTAAAATTATTCACTGCCTTTGTAGCAGTGAATAATTAATATTAATATTATAAACAGTATAATTATTTACCCGCTGCCCCACGCAGCAAGATGTGGCACAAGTCCGAGTTCAAAGTGGGGTATCGGAGTCAGTTTCCCGAGAGGAGACTCTGCCCTTCGTCTCGTCTGGGGGATACCCTCTGACATAAGCCAGGTAAGTATACTGTTTCCAAGAAAATGAAACGGATATATATAGAGACTTTAGATAAGTTTCACCGACTGGTATTCACTCATATATATTTGAAAATCATGCATCATTTTAAAAAGTTGTTCGTCCCATTCAAGGCCCACGAGCCACTCAGATTATAGGGTGACTGAGTGGTTGCTATATGAACGTAAGAGGAGGAGATAAAAAGTGTTGATTATAATGGTATATTGGAAAGATAACGGATACACCTCGACTTGAAGAGGTTTAGATTTAATCGTTCAGGGACCATCATCTTGGGAATCCTTTTCATAAAATAAGATTTCTTTGAAAGAATTTTTCAAAATTAAATTTCTTTCTCATTAATGGAACATGAAATGAATGGGGATGATTCGTTCCATTTTACGTGGCACAGTGGGCCTTAATTATGACGGTCAGAACTGATGAAATTAATCAATGGAGGTCGTAATAATATTTGCGTTGTCTGTTCCATGATAATGAAACGTTAGTAGATTTAATGGTATTAAATTCATAACTTTAGCTACATAATAAACTAGCAGCCATACCCAGCTGGTCGATCGGAAAAAGCTTTGAATTAGAATTGATATAATAGAGTCTATCTTCTTCAGTTACTTTAAAGTACTTTAATTACAAACATTTTGAATTGATGCATATAATTTATATTAAAAAAACACTTCCTTGGATTATCCCTTCTTCTAATGGATTTGATATTATCTCTCTCTCTCTCTCTCTCTCTCTCTCTCTCTCTCTCTCTCTCTATATATATATATATATATATATATATATATATATATATATATATATATATATATGTCAAGAGAAAAATATATTGTTTCTGTAAACGCCCAGCGAGAATAAATTTAAATATTAATGTCGAATATATCAAAACCATTTGCAAGAAGAGGCTTCAAGTGAAATGATTACAGATTTGATCAATATGCAGTTATTAAAATTATGGAAACGGTAAACATGAAACATTTACGAGTTATGTGCAAAGGAATATTTTTCAGTTAGAAACCAATGAAAAGATGAATTCCCTGTAGAGAATATAATCACACGTAATATAAACAATAAAATCCGCAGGGAAAACACGTTCCATGAAAACTGGTGGAAGATCAAAGAGAAAAGAGAAGAAATGTTGAAGTTTTATGTGTGGGGAAAAGAGGAAAAAGATGCGTAGGTTAAAAATAAAAAAAAAACAAAAACAGCTGGAATTGCCTTCGGGGAAATAATTAATTGGAAAGATACAAAAAATAAACGTTAAATTTAAAATCGAAATATGTCATCATTGGAAAAATTGCTTGAATGTCATTTATGGTAAAATAAAAAATATTTTTAGTTTAATAGAATTTTAGATTTCACGGGACAATTTTGACTAAATATTTTTTGGTAAATTTGGGAGCCGTTTCGCCCCTATAAGGCATAAACACTACACTGAAAACAACATTAGAAAAGAGCTTGGGAATACTAAAACCGTCAGCACAATGTTCTACTTTAAAGAAATAGGCTCATGCCAAAACATATAACACCGACGATAGATAGTCTACACACTATGTATCTATAAAGCAAACATTTACTTAGACAGTATAAAATACAATACAAAATATATGTAATTGAAGCCATAAAATTGCGTTCAAAATATTTATATCCCAGCATTAAATAATCCACAGAGGTTGATAAACCGCTAAGCAAAAACAATGAAACCAATCTACTTGGTCTGTTTCATACCTCATCCCCGAACTAATGTCGTATACAGCAGTTTTGGCTTCTTGGCAACGCAGTATTGTCTGTAGATATTTCTTTCTGCTCACCTATTAATTAAGAAGAACTCGCTATCAACATGGCATTTTTCTGTTACCAACGCACTGATTTGGACTGATTTACTGATTTTCCCCGGAACGTCTCTTAAAAATATATTTTAATCGTTCTGTTGAGAAATGTGCTACAGATATCTCGATATTTATTATGTAAAATTACATAATGGTGGCACAAGACCGAAAAAGGGGAAGGGGTTGAGCTGGTCAACACTAACTACCATATACCTAGCTAATCCGTTTACAATTTCCGCATTCCTCATAAAAAACTCGTCCGTCACCAATCAAACTTTCAAACACCATAATACCGCATTCTCTCAAAGGGGAACCTACAAAACGCGCCCCACGCCATAAAAATTTAATGATAATAAATTATAATATTTTAAAATACATAAAAAATCTAATAATGAAGAATGAGAGTGGGGGAGATGAACCTAAAAATAAATTAAGATCCAACGCAAAGTAAACTAAACGTAACTGATGTTAGTAGGGTCCGTCCAACCGTGACCACCGAGAGGAGAAGGCCTGTTTCATTTCGTTGTTGACAAATGTGACGTCATCACATTGAGTCCGACTTGCAAGAAGCGTGTCGTTTGTTTTGTGTAGCAGTTTTTTTACGGCGGCATTTTTAAATTACTTATTTTCTTTTAAATATTGAATTAATTTAAAACAAAAACAATGCCTTATAGATGCATTGTACCAAATTGCAAAGGGAATTATAAAAACGGCCCTAAAGTATATGTATTTTCTTTAACTAAAGATAAAGAATTATCTGATGTTTGGATTCGTACAATCAGAAGAGATCATTTTTATCTACTAAATTCAGCAGAGTGAGTATATTTTTTGTATTAAAAAATAAGTCAATTTTATTGAAACTTTAATGATAAAATTAATACCATGTCTTTGTAATTCATAACATAAAGTTAATAAGACATAAATCTAGCGAGAAAGTTTAGAGAGAGAGACATTCATTCTCGTACGTGTTGTTTTTAAAATCTAAAATCTCATTTTTTTAAGAAATAAACTTTAAAGAAATTTTCGAAAGGAATATTTTATATACATAAAAAATAATTTTATCGATTTTTTAGAATTGTTTTATTCGTGACTAAATGAAACTTTAATTGAATTGAATTTTATGTCTAATTCACAACACATTTTAAAACAGCTTTGTAACTTGTTTTAAAAAGTTATTAAACTCAATTGAAACTTTGAGGATTAAAATAATTTTATATCTTTATAATTCACAAAACACATTAAAAGAAATTTGCGAAAGTTTTTAAAAGCTGAAATCTAATTTTTATAAAAATAGACTTTAAGAAATTTTCGATATTATAAATTAATAAAGGAATTTTTTTAGGCATAAAAATAATTCTAATAATTTAACAATTTTTTGGAATTGTTTTATTCATAAAAATGTTTTGCATTCATCATTTTAAATTAAAGAAATGAATAAACGTTAAAAATTCTCTTATTTCTACATAGCTTCGTCACTAATAATCTTTTCTTGAATTCTCTCCACTTTTCCTAAAATAGTTATTGCTTCATATTATTTTTTAGATTTTTGCTGATTGATTTCCTTAGATTTTCACAAGAATTTAAAATAGGTTTGGTTTTTAAAATCTTTTTGAGTTTTTATGTGAACTACATTTTCGACCGGAGGACATAAGGAGTGAATCGTCAGCTTTTGACGAAAAAACAGGTGTCACAATTGCAGTTAACCTAAAAAAATATATCTTCATGATGGTGCTATTCCTAGAATTTTCCCAAACTGTCCCTCATATTTATCTTCATTGACTACTTCTAGAGAGTCACCAGATTCCAGGAGAATGTGACTAGAGAATTCTGCTCTTAAAAGTGCTTTAAATCAAAGTATTAATGATGACTTAGCATATAAAATGCAGAAGAAATTCCATAATAATGATCTAGAAGGGAAATTAAATTTCCTTGATAGAAATTACTGGAGTTTTGTTAGGCAGCAAAAGACACTTATTATATTCAGCATCATCAAATCCCCATATCCAAAAATCTATCTGTCTCTTGTAATCGAATCTGATTTTGCAGTACATGTTTTTTTGTAGAGATGTGGAAATACATTCAATAGGGGATTAGAAGATTTCTAAACACGTAACTGATCAAAATACTCTTGAAATTCTGATAGAAAACATGAAAAAAATGGACACAGAACAACAGCAACTTGAACCTCAAAATATGAGTTTTATATTAAAATTGGTAATGTCATTTCTACTATTGGTGCAAGAAGAATCAAACATTAATGCAATCAAATTTATATATGAGCAGCTAAATTTAATGACACAAAATAAGCTTGATTATTCAACAGAAATGATATTTTCTTCATTGTTATATAACTGCTCCCCTAAAGGGGACAGATTGTTAAGAGACAGCAAAAATATAATTTTACCTAGCTATTCAACCATTAAAAGATTAACCTTATCAACATATATGAATCCTTTGATTGAGCAACATAACAATATTCTTATGTATATTAAAAATAAATTTAAGCTCCTAGTGCAGGACATCACAGTATCTTTACTTGTTGATGAAATTCATCTAAAACATTATAAGGGTGGTAATAGTGTTGGCTTGTCTGATAACAGCAGTGAAGCTGCAACAAGTGCTTTTGCTTTTAGGATTAGCAGTGTATTCTCACAATATAAAATGTTGTGCATGTTATGCCAACTAAATGTCTTAAAGCTGAGAAGTTATTTGATATAGTTAAACATATAATAATTGGTTTAGAGGAGATAGGCTTTCAAGTATTATCAATCATAACAGATAATAATGCTATAAATAAAAAAGCTATATCTTTCTTTTGCAGTTCTCCAAAGCTTTCCATTGTATATCCACCCTCAGTTATAAAGTCTCGACCTCTTTTCTTCCTTTTTGACTCGGTCCATATATTAAAATACATTAGAAACAATTGGCTTAGTCAAAAAGATGCAAATAAATGCATGCTGTTCCCCAAATTTTGTCATGATGGAAATCATGAATTAGATAGTATCCAAAGTGCCACATTTTCTACCTTACAGAAACTTCATGCCTTAGAATCTCAGTCAATTTTAAAATATTGTTATAAATTAACCTCAAAGGCACTTTCTCCTACTAATCTTGAAAGGCAAAATGCTAATTTAGTTCTGCAAATTTTTAATGAATACACTATTCAAGGATTATTGATCTTAGGAAAACAGAAATATTTGCCTAATTTTGCAGAATATATAAACATATTTTATATTTGGTGGACAATAATGAATGTTAAAATGCCATATAAAGGTTGTCGGCTTAGAAATAAATACTGCAATCCACTTAGAATGAATGAAGAAAATTTTAGATTTCCCTCTGTATTCTGTGACTGGTTAGAATCTTGGAATAGCATTTCTGGAAGAAATGGCAAATTAACAAAGACACTTATTATATTCAGCTTTGCATCATACAACCTATGCATTTCTAGAACTGACCAAGTATTGCATAGAAGAACCGAAAATGCTGTACATATTACCAGGCAAATTTCAAACTGATCACCTTGAGGCAAGGTTTGGTCAATATCAACAACTGACTGGGGATCAGTATAATATCTCGATACGGCAAGTGTTTGAGTGTGAAAAAATTATTAGAATGCAATCAGTTTTAAAATTAAACTTACCATTTAATCAGCAATGCATTAAAATTGATATAAAGAGTTTACAAGAACCAAACTGGGATGAAGTGACAGAGGAGGAAAAGTTATATATATATAAATATAGAATTGATGTTAAAGAGGATGATGTAAATAATTGCAGAGAAGTTCTACCTGTAATACTATACTTAGCAAGTTATTGGTGTAATGCAGTTTTTAAGAAAATTAAATGCAATAGCTGCAAAGATTTAATATCTGGAAGTGTAAGAGATAATGTGGAAGAAATACCTGAAATAAGCAGCTATTTTCAGGGGATTAATAGAGGTTCTCTCTTATATCCTAATGATAAAACTATAAATTTTGTTCTGAATAATTATGTAGTCATTGATAAGCTGATAAAAAATCATTATTTTCTTCATTCAGTAAATCAAAGAAAAATAAAATAAGCCATGCATATAACATTGAATGTTTTTTGCAGATTATGAGGTTCTTTTTTATGTTGACACTGGTGATGAGGGTCACAATATAGAAAAAATACAAAGAATGTTTGTCTGGAGCTCTACAAATGCTCTTTTAAATAATTTTTGTTCTAGGGAAAATAATATTACAAGTAACAAGTTAAGCAGAAAAAGAAAACTTCATTCAGCTAAATTTTGTATCAGTAATCTATTTTTCTGAAAGTATTATTTGATTTTTAAATCTATTTATTGTTTGTATCTAATTTATTTTCTTGTTTGTGTTTTTGTTTCTTGTTTATGTTTAATTGTTTTATTTATTCATCATTTAATTATAATTTGCTTATTTAATTGTTTGTTCCCTAATTCATAATTCAGTTGTTACTGTAATAATCTCTTAATGATTACAAAAATTGTAACTTCACAGAATAATTATTAAAATTGAAATAAAAACATGCAAATTAAAACAATGCTGATTATGATTTATAAAAAATGTTCAAATGTGAAACAATTGAAATCATGAATGAATTTCATTTTCATTCTTAAAATGAATTGTCTGTAACCTACTTTTCTATAAGTATTATTTGAATTTTAAATCTCTTTTTTGTATCAAATTTATTTACTTTCCTTTCATGTATTTAGTTTATTTGTTTCTTATTTTAATCGTTTATTTATCATTTACATGTAATTTGCTCGTCTATTTATTTAATTGTTTATTTGTTTCCTAATTCATAATTGAGTTGTTGCTGTCCGAGTGTATATGAATAAAATCATTAATAATTACGATATTGTAACTTTACAGAATAATTACTAAAATTAAGATAAAAACATGCAAATTAAAACAATACTGATAATGATTTAAAAAATGTTTTCAAATTTGGAACAAATAAAAAAATAATGAACGAATTTCAGTCTTTAAAATTTAATGAAATCTAACATGATGTTTAATTTCTTTAACAAAACATTCAGCAACATTTTTTTTTTCTTATCGGTTATTTTAAAAAAATTAATATGAAATAAAGTTCTGTATAAAATCCAATTCTGTTTATTTGTTTTGTAAAACAATGTATTTTTTAAAAGTTTTCTAAAACTAATTTTTTTCTTACAATTATTCGTTACATTATGATTACTGTCTGTTTCACTGCATGGACTACTTTTGTGACGTCACGTCACTACCGAATAGGCCTTGTCTCTCGGAGGTCACGGTCCAACCCTAAAAAAGAAGAGGCCGCTGTATTATGCCCCATGGGACAAAATCAAGAAGCTGTCTCGCTAAAGGAGTGGAAAGGATAAAAAATCTCACGGGCATGGGAAAATATAAAGCTGACCCAGACGAGATAGAAAGATGCCAAAACAAACTGGGGAGGTTGGGAATCTCAATCTGGAACATAACCAAAGATGTGGCCCGGAACAGGCCGGGAACACCACTTACTCATATTAACTAGGTATACAAAACTAGTCTAACCTAACCAGGGGAGGGCTCCACAGGAAGCCGCCCCGATGTGATATAAGTTGACCTAAAAGAAAAGATCAAGGCTAGAACCGTTCAAACGAACCAAGCTCGCCTCTTTAATGTGCTACAGATGTCTCTTCTTGTATGAAAGCTTGCACCGAAGCTTTATACCATCACGGAATAATTAAAAAATACACTCTTTAGTAGGCGCCCGACGGGGTCGTCAGTAATGTTATTTGATTTGGTTCATCAGGGAGTTTCGGGTCTTTCAACATCATACTCTCCATCACCAAGTCGACCCAATCAGGGGAGATCAATCCCTGATTTTCTCTTCTTAGTAAAACGCTAACAGCTACTCTGGCCTTGTAATGAATTACACGAAGAAAGACCACATTTTCCGCACACCCGATTGGATGTTTGTAACAACCAATCCGCTGCGCGAACTATCTTTTAAATGGTCCACCGTGGGAACTGAATTTTTTTTTCTTTTTTTGGTGGATAGCACTTTCAATGGATAACCGAGAAGGTAATCTTATTGTTCCTAAATTGAAACAGTTTTCGTAAATATTGTATAGTGTCTTACTCTGAATATTTGCCGTTTTTATTTTATTTGTGCTTTTTTTTTAGGGGGTGACTTAAACTCAACCCTACTATCAGATTTTCATCGTTTAGCCTGATTCTTAAGATTATTACAGGTCAGTTAATTTTAAATGGATGTATTCACAAAATGAAAATAATTGTCCATCAACATACCAAGTGAAACAATCTTATCCTTGCTTCTCATTCCTGTTCTGTTATTTTTCCTTTTCGTCGTTTTTCTTTTCTCCTTGATCTCTCTCCTTATCGATTTATACCTTTTTATTTCTTTCTACTGAGTGTTAGACACAAATGTAGCAATTCGGAATCTGGCTTGGTAGACAGGCTCTACTTGTAGTCTCTTAGAGCTGATTCGTATGTTTTTTGGTTTTTGGTTTACATTGAATATTTTTAGGTTGCTATGATTTGTTGAATTTCAAAATTTGGGGCAGTAACCTTTCTTCAAACGTTTCGTGGAAGGCCCGACAAAGAAATTTTAATTAATTCCTTTTTAGTGTTTTTTGATAGTATTCTTACCTTTTAAGTTAATTGTTAAATGATCGACGGATAAAGCCTGCGCTATAGACTGTTCAAAACAGAAGGACGCCGACTTGAATTCCAGCCTCGTTCCTTTCGTGAGGCCCAGGAAAATGTCTACTGTCATAAAATACGCATCACGTAATACATCTTAAAAGACAAACGTTGAAAGAAACTTAGCAACAGTAAGCATACAATAAGCATCACACAAGTGTATCTTGAAAAACAACCGTGAAGAGAAATTGATAAAAATTAACAAACACCGTGAAAATGATTAAATAAGTGGCGGAAAGCGTTTGGGCCAATTGACTAGGGAAAATATTTGCATTCGTTTAACTCCACCAAACGGAAACATTTTCCTTTTCTCTGCCGTGAGCTAACGGCTTCAGGATAACATTTCCGAATGACGCGAATTCAGCCGGTTTTCGATTCTGGCCAGAGGCAACCGGACGTCTAGCCACACTGATGAGCTGTGATACAGCGAAACAGTCTGTCTGTGGATGACAATATATATGCTCCTGAAAAATTTATTTCGGTTGAGCTCTCTGGGGAGGATGAGTGGGTTTGTAAACAGTGACTATTACTGCTAATAATGCAAGACTCTTCGGTAAAACGAATCGAGTTCTCTCAGTCACTGTGTGTTTATCTAAAAATAAATACGCTTAAATTCACCTTCTTCTCTGCCGTGAGCCAACGGCTTCAGGATAAAATTTCCGACTGTCGCGAATTCAGCCGGTTTTTGATTCTGGCCAGAGGCAACCGGACGTCTAGCCACACTGATGAACTATGATACAGCGAAACAGTCTGTCTGTGGATGACAATATATATATATATATATATATATATATATATATATATATATATAATATGGAGAAAACAGCTGAAAAGTTGCAAATTAAAAGAAAAAAATTGAATGTTTTTCTGTGAAAGTATTTATTTATATTTTTTTATATATATAGATATTTCTGATCGCCCCGATCTTTCGTCAGAAATTAATTAAATAACTATCCATACGTCAAAACAGTCCTTATTCCCCCATAGGTGAACACTTTAATCAATCACAGCACTCATTAGACAACTGTAAATGTTTATTGATAGATTCCGATTTTAGTTCAACATACACACGCAGAAAAAAGAGAAATACTGGATTTTAAAATTAGACACATATAAACTAGGGTTAAACAAAGACTTGGGAATTTTAAATCTGTATAAATATTTCAATAGTTAAAAAATTTCTTTAGATATAGTTACAAAAACCCTTTTTAAACACCATCTAAAATATTATCGTTAGATTTACGTTAGAAATATTCAAACAGTTGTATTCCACATCACGTGACGTCTGCGTCTCGCTACGGACGCTACTTGAAAACAGACTTCTGAATACAGTTATTTAATTAATTTCTCACGAAAGATCGGGGCGATCTGAAATATCATATATATATATATATATATATATATATATATATATATATATATATATATATATATAAAAATATAAATAAATACTTTCACAAAAAAACATTCAATTTTTTTTCTTTTAATTTGCAACTTTTCAGTTGTTTTCTCCATATTATATACATATCAAGAAAGTATACGTGGCTTCTCATTATGCTATATACATATATATATATATATATATATATATATATATATATAAAGTTAAATAATACATTTTAGATGCATGAAGGGTGGTCTTCAGTGATGCACTGTCCTTATCACCGATTTCGGGTTTTGCATCATATCGGCTCCGACCGCAACCCCGATCTGATTCTAGACGAGTCAGGCCGCTTCCTTCAAAGCGTCGTGCTACGCACCGCGACATTGCAAAACATTGCAAAAACAGTAAACACACGTCGAGCAAAGCCGGACTTCGGCCGTTCTTATTGATATATGCCAGTCAACGTCAGCCAATGAAAACATATATATATATATATATATATATATATATATATATATATATATATATATATATATATATATATATATGTTGGGATATCTGTATACACCTGAATACGGTAGAAAAATTAAACTAGTCCATTTCACTTATTTTGTTTACTGCTAATATATTGTTGTATTATTTATTTAAATATTTCTTTCATGTATATATTTTGGGGATATTTTCTTTGATTCCAATTTTTGTTATTTGAATTAAAATTTACCAAATTTAGTATTACGCGATTTTATTTAATTTGGTGCATGTGATATGGGTGTAGGTTGAATTCCTTCTTATATCCGTAAATTAGCTTCGGTAATTTCTTTTGGATTTTTTATAATCCATTCACCCCAAGCAAGGAAATAAAGCCATTAATATATAAAGGTTTACTGAATATGAGAAAAAAACCCACCACTAACGAGAGAGAAGAAGAAAAAAATAAGAAAACAGAATATAAGGATTCCCATTGCATTTAAAGTTTTGAAGATGAAAGTTGACTGGGAAGCAAGAAGCCGGAAATGAGCCTGAAGTGCAATAAAAGAAACTATTTGCGTAGAACTTACGGTCATATCTAGCCATTTTAAATATAAAAATGATGAGAACGTTCCGCCAGTATAGTACTATGCTTAAAGTCATAAATCCAAGGTACCATAGCGGAAAGTTCAAAAGAATGACCATGAAAACAATGACCATGAACGTTTTTATAGAAATGACAGAGAGGGAAGCTACGTTACTGCGGTAGGAAGTTACTGAAGCCAACATGCCGGGTTAGGACCAATAACATTACGGATTATATATATATATTTTTGACATCATCAACAAATCATGAAATATAAAGTAATATATATAAAATAAAATATATATATATTTATATATATATATATATATATAGAGAGAGAGAGAGAGAGAGATTTATATATATATATATATATATTTATATATATATATTGTTGTGTAGGATCCACCTAATCTGCATAGGTGACTATCAACTACATAAATAGTGGTTGGTACTGGAAGACGAGGAGAAAGGAATCACGAGATCCAACTAGAGACTCTGATCGACTGCGACTAGTCAACACATTCTCCAGGAACGTCTTCCCAGAAATATACAGAAATACTATATGTACTTATTGTGTACACTTTCTTGTTATAATACATTCTTTGTTCCAAGTACATTTTGTGTTGCATTATTATTCCATGCAATAGGCGAGATTCAACATTGAGTCAAGACTCAACATATATATATATATATATATATATATATATATATATATATGGTGCGATGGGTAAATTGTCGCCATTTTATATTTTTAATTTCGTACATGCGTGTTGTATGTTTTTGTTTTGGTCGACTGCACAGTGTAGTAGGGTCAGTTGGGCAGTATTTGTGAGAAAAACTTGGCCATGACTTAATTCACTCCGCCAGAAATTTGAAAACGGCATGCCGTCCTGCTTGGTATTTGCTGCGGAATGTCCAATACGAACATTTCAGAGTGTTTGAGTGTCAATCTGCGGACAGTGCATATATATATATATATATATATATATATATATATATATATATATATATATATATATATAAACGGACAGAGAGCGTGATATTCAGATGTATTAGTATGAGTCCAAAATTTCGTACAATATTATAAACTTTGTTTTTATTATGAAAATTCATATAATTATTGAATCATTAAGTTATTATCATAATGAGAAATTATTCTCATCGCTCATCCAGGTCTGACGCCATATTGTCCTTAAATTGTGTGATACATGAGAAAAGCGCAATTCTCATTTTATATCATTATACCCAGGTACTATTTATCAAAACATTATAATATAAGCATGTTATAACATCACAGAAATAGCCATTTTGTTTTAACATTTCTGGTGTCTTTTTCAATCAAAACTGTCAAATAACAAGACCTATGAAATGTTGAAACAAAATTGCTACTTTTTATTGATGTTATAATTTATGAATAAATATCATCATATTGTGAAACTTGTGTAACTGTTGAGCAGTCAGCATGTATCGCATAGAGAAAAACACGTGACCATATGCTGATAATAAAAAGGAAGAGTCGCATTTAGAAAGAAAAAATATTCTACAACCTGATTTCCAGCTGACTTCCATTTGCAACGTTGCATCAGGTGTTGTCATGAAGATAAATCATCGATCGAATTCTTTATGTGGAAAAATGTCTTTCAATTCCAATGCATCATTCAAACGAGACAAATGTTCATTGGAATGTTGCACAGTTTTACTGCGTTCCTGGAAACAGTAATAAATAATTTCTATTGAATCCGACAAGATACGGAGTGGTTGCTTTTTGTCCCCAACAGATTCAATTCAATCTGCACTTGGTATGTCTGTAATTTTCGACTTTGTACATTGCTCATAATGAATTCATTTTTCAGCTTTAATGGAAAAAAAATGAGTTTTCTCCTAAGCAGAGACAAGCCTCAAAACCAAAGACCAGACGCCGTCACAGAGAAAGTGTAGTTCCACACTTCTCTAGATTTGTGGCGAAAAGAATAATACTCGAATAAATCTGCTTCTTTGAGGATTGCTGCGGACCACGTGATTGTAAATGAATTCAACATATAGAGGATTTTAACAGATTTTTTTATATAAAGAACTACAAAAAAAAAAAAGTAAGGGAGAATTATATTTACCTGTATACTTCTATTTTTACGCCGTGTCTCTTCAGAACCTAGGGGATCATGACTCTCCACTTCCCCCATTCCTTTTGACTATCAATATATTATGTCTTTTTGCTACTTCCCCCAGGCCCTGTTCTGTCATCCACTTGCTTAAGCCCGCTAGGTATGTCATGCGTTGCTTTTCCCTTGTCTCTCTTTCCCTCTATTCGTTCTGTATCAGATTCTCCAGACCCTCTTTTCTCATTACATGTCCCAGAAATTGCCGCTGCCTCTTCCTGATATTAAGACAATAAACTTATTCTTTGTTTGCATCCTCTCTAAATCCTCATCGTTGCTCACACGCTCGGTCCATGATATTCTTAGCATCCTTCTGTAGAACCACATCCCCGCCGTCTTGACTCTCTTCTTCATCTTTGTGGAGACCTTCCAACATTTACTGCCGTAAAGGAGTACAGATGCCACATAGCATATCAGCATTCTTTTCTTTGTTACCGAAGAAATCCTTCCGTCACGTAATACTCTGCCTAGCTTTTGGAATGCCTATTTGGCAATCCCAATACGTCAGTGTCGCACTTCCCGTCCTCTATCAAACCTCTTCCCAGATATTTAAATTTTCGCACCTGCTTGATTTTAGTGTCCTCGACCTGTAAATCGCATTTCGGGCTCATCCTTTTGCTGATGACCATTCATTCTGTCTTCTTGTAGATTATGGTTAGTCCCTTCTTCTCGCTCTCCTTCGCTACATTTGTAGTTTCTTTTCCTTGTCTGCTATCAGTACTGTGTCATCTGCGTATCTTATGTTGTTAAAATTGTGACCGCCAATGACGAATCATGGTAGGACTTCCAATTCTCTCAGAATTGCCTCGATGCATAGGTTATGACTTATAACTTAAGAAAAGAGAAAGAAAAGCATTAAATGCAAGTAGATATCGCCTATGACGCGCCACGTGGTTGTGTGAAATTAATAGTCTGCTTGCTATGCAACTAAGTCTACCGGGAAAGGAAAACTAGACATTTAAAAAAAAAAAGGTTTCGTGTGACATGTTTCCTCATTTAGGACTTTATCGGAAGCAATAATGTTTACATTAATGCGACTACATATGCGAACAAAGGAGAGGGGATGATGTAACTTTAGGTTATTTTTTTACTTTCTTTTTTTAATATATGTTCTGGGTATATACTGTACTTGCATTCTTCTTTGTTTATTTTATTTTAATATTTTTGTTATTATCTATCCCATATTTTGATATTAGAAGATATATCAAGAAAGGTGAAATGTTGTAAGTACCTGGACGTAAATTTTAATGTATGTGATCTAGCGATTAAAGCACTTTCTATATATTTTCGTTTTAATAAATCACTTTCTCTTTTAAGCTAGCATTATTAAATCGAAATTATGATCAAAAGCATTATGGTGATCAAATAATTATTTTAATTAAAATAAAATTATTAGAGTTTAAAGGATATTCTAGAATTGAGAGACAACCTCAAAGACATGTCTCATATTTTCTCATCATTGTACAACAGACATTGAAGGAATTTTGGATAAATGGAATAATTGCTTGAATGGAGAGTAAATTTAATAAAATTAGTTTAATAAAAGAGTGTAAGGGAAGAAAGATTAATGATTATGGCGACGGCACATTCTATTTCACTAACAGTAATTGAAACATGTTTTTTTTATTTTCAACAATACCAAGAATAAATTAGAAAACTGTGTCATATATATGGTTACAATAAAAAGAAATACAGAAATTCACTGTGCCTTTTCTATAACTACTTTCATTGTTCTGATGAACTTTCCTCGATGGTACCTAGACTCTATAAATTTAAGCGCCATATCAGTTAGGCTGTAACGGTCTCCTCCTATTATAGGTGAAATGGTTAGATGTAAACGTAATTTCTATGAGAACAGTTTCTTCTCTCACACTTCTCGCTTGTGGAACTCTCTTCTGGCTTCTTGCTTCTCAGTCAAATTTGATCTTCAAAAATTTAAATGTAATATCAATCGTTCCTAATTTTTCTTAATTTTTATTCTTTTATTTTCCTGAATTGTATATTTCCCTCATATTCCCAAACACTCCTTAACCTCTTAAGCCCTAGCGGATTTATTGCTTTGCTTGGAATGAATTGATAAAAAATATAATTATAAGACGATTTAAATTGGTTCTTGAGAAATTTTGTTTCCTTTTAACAGTTCTAAAACTTCATGTCATCTGAAATTCTTCAGATATTATATATATATGAGTGAAAGAGTTACTTCCTGATGTTCTAAAAGGTTTGTTAATGTAAATAGGTTCAGAACGATATGAAAAGGAACAGAGTCAAATAGCAGTGGGGTCGCTGTGGCGGAAATTGGCGTTGTGTCTGTAAAAACAGTCAGGTTACTTTGAAGCTGCCGTTGTACAAGTCAATCCTTTGACGCAAGAGAATTTTCTGCTATTGACTTTTTCAGGTTTCCAGTTCTCTCATCCAGTTGTATAACTAAGGGCTCCCATGTTCAAGGAATTTAAAAACAAACCATAGAACAACTTCATTGTTTGATTATTCAGTCTGAACGAATACATTATGTTTGTTCTACAATATCCGACAAACTAGAACCAATTCCAGAAAAGCCAACATTTATTTTTCTTCCAGAAAGAAGTCACAAAGAATATTACCATTTTTGGGCTCTCTGGTTGAATGCTAATTTTTTGTAATGTATTTTACCATTGGTCAATTGCTGTGTGGGGTTATATATATACAGAGCTCATGGATCTGAATAAAACACTCGTGTTTTCAATTGCCATTTTATTGTGTATAACTTATGCTATAGCTATGTGTAAAATAATATGACTTTCTAGCTTGTGAAAGAGAAAACGACGCAGGAAAGTTAGCATGGATTTTCAAGCGGTAATGAAGGCATTAATTATTTGACTGTTATAGCCATAGACAATTTAACCGATTTCAAGATAACGTAAAACATGGAAAACTATGGTTACTTACATCTCAAAGGAGTGTAGATAATTTGATCTTCATCTTTGTTCTTTGTAATGCAACATTGATTTCTTTTACATAACGTTGTCGGAATTGCTGAGATTAGCAAATGACCTTATTACACAAGGTTGTTTTCTATTCACCTTTGTCTTGTTGTCTGAAACCTTACAAAATGCTGAATTGATATCGTCTAATTCAGCTTTGCTGGATAATAGGAAATTAACTGAAATCTATAAAATCGAGAAACATCTGAAAATCATTTTCCAAATCGCAACTAAAACATTGAAAGGACGAAGGGCAAAACTCTCGTATTTCCTGCCAGAAATGTTAAATTATATATACCAGTTATAACATTTTAATTCCTGGAACACTATGCAAACCTTATAAGTCATTCTTTGCGAAGCAGAAAAAAGCACTTGTTCGTGTTCAGTCTATACTCCTGTGTGGAAATGCGTGAAAGAAATCAGGGCGGCGGATTGAAATATATTGTCAGAAAATTGGTAAAATGAAAAAGGCACAAAGGATATTACCATTTTTTGAGTTCTCTGATTGAATGCTAATTTTTTGTAATGTGTTTTAACATTGTTCAATTGCTGTGTGAGGTTATATGTATATAGGGCTAATGAATCTGAATAAAACACTCGTGTTTCAATTGTCATTGCATTGTGTATAACCCATGCTATAGCTATGTGTAAAATAGTATGACTTTCTAGCTTGTGAAAGAGAAAACGTCCCGAGAATGTTAGCATGGATTTTCAAGCAGTAAAGAAGACATAGAATATTTTAATCTTATAGCCATAGACTATTTAACCGATTTCAAGACAAAGTAAAACATGGAGAACTATGTTTACTACCGTCTTAAACCAGTGCAGATATTTTTATTTCATTTCTTTTACATAACGTGATCTGAATTGCTGAGATTAGAAAATAACCTTATTAAACAGGTTGTTTTCTCTTCACTTTTGACTTGATGTCTGAAAAATTACAAAATGCTTCATTTATATCGTTTAATTCAGCTGTGCTGGATAATAGGAAATTAACCGAACATCTATAAAATCGAGAAACACCGTGAAAATCATTTTCCAAATCGGGAACTCAAAAATGGAAAGGAGGAAGGCCAAAACTCTCGTATTTTCTGCCAGAAATTAAGTTAATTTTAAATTTTATTCCGTGTAATACTATGCGAACCTTATAAGTCATTCGTTGCAAAGCAGAAAAAACCACTTGTTCGGGTTCAGTCTATACTGCTGGGTGGAAATGAGTGAAAGGAATCAGGGGCGGCGGATTGAAAATTGGTAAAATGACCAGAGAAACTGGAACAGTTTTAAAATATCTTTGAATGGCACAAGCAGTTCAGGAAAGAGCTTGAAGATATGCCCGATGACGCAAGTAGGCATTTAAAAATCACAAGGAACACGATGTAAAAGTGTGCAGAACACAAATATTTCTGCACTCAGATCGAAGATGATGTGTGCAGAAAAAGGAATATGGAAGGAGTACCAGTGGAACAGGTTCTAAAAGAATCTGTCTATATTTCTGAGATGAGGTATTATGTACACTATTTACATTATTCGGACTATTGTCCTCATCTTTGTCGCCATATTTATTACAACGTTTCGGCCTTTCAGTATCTGTCTATATTTCTGAGATGAGCTATTATGTACAATATTTACATTATTCGGACTATTGTCCTCATCTTTGTCGCCATATTGATTACAACGTTTCGGCCTTTCAGTATCTGTCTATATTTCTGAGATGAGGTATTATGTACACTATTTACATTATTCGGACTATTGGCCTCATCTTTGTCGCCATATTTATTACAACGTTTCGGCCTTTCAGTATCTGTCTATATTTCTGAGATGAGGTATTATGTACAATATTTACATTATTCGGACTATTGTCCTCATCTTTGTCGCCATATTTATTACAACGTTTCGGCCTTTCAGTATCTGTCTATATTTCTGAGATGAGGTATTATGTACAATATTTACATTATTCGGACTATTGTCCTCATCTTTGTCGCCATATTTATTACAACGTTTCGGCCTTTCAGTATCTGTCTATATTTCTGAGATGAGGTATTATGTACACTATTTACATTATTCGGACTATTGTCCTCATCTTTGTCGCCATATTTATTACAACGTTTCGGCCTTTCAGTATCTGTCTATATTTCTGAGATGAGGTATTATGTACACTATTTACATTATTCGGACTATTGTCCTCATCTTTGTCGCCATATTTATTACAACGTTTCGGCCTTTCAGTATCTGTCTATATTTCTGAGATGAGCTATTATGTACAATATTTACATTATTCGGACTATTGTCCTCATCTTTGTCGCCATATTGATTACAACGTTTCGGCCTTTCAGTATCTGTCTATATTTCTGAGATGAGGTATTATGTACACTATTTACATTATTCGGACTATTGGCCTCATCTTTGTCGCCATATTTATTACAACGTTTCGGCCTTTCAGTATCTGTCTATATTTCTGAGATGAGGTATTATGTACAATATTTACATTATTCGGACTATTGTCCTCATCTTTGTCGCCATATTTATTACAACGTTTCGGCCTTTCAGTATCTGTCTATATTTCTGAGATGAGGTATTATGTACAATATTTACATTATTCGGACTATTGTCCTCATCTTTGTCGCCATATTTATTACAACGTTTCGGCCTTTCAGTATCTGTCTATATTTCTGAGATGAGGTATTATGTACAATATTTACATTATTCGGACTATTGTCCTCATCTTTGTCGCCATATTTATTACAACGTTTCGGCCTTTCAGTATCTGTCTATATTTCTGAGATGAGGTATTATGTACACTATTTACATTATTCGGACTATTGTCCTCATCTTTGTCGCCATATTTATTACAACGTTTCGGCCTTTCAGTATCTGTCTATATTTCTGAGATGAGGTATTATGTACACTATTTACATTATTCGGACTATTGTCCTCATCTTTGTCGCCATATTTATTACAACGTTTCGGCCTTTCAGTATCTGTCTATATTTCTGAGATGAGCTATTATGTACACTATTTACATTATTCGGACTATTGGCCTCATCTTTGTCGCAATATTTATTACAACGTTTCGGCCTTTCAGTATCTGTCTATATTTCTGAGATGAGGTATTATGTACACTATTTACATTATTCGGACTATTGTCCTCATCTTTGTCGCCATATTTATTACAACGTTTCGGCCTTTCAGTATCTGTCTATATTTCTGAGATGAGGTATTATGTACAATATTTACATTATTCGGACTATTGTCCTCATCTTTGTCGCCATATTTATTACAACGTTTCGGCCTTTCAGTATCTGTCTATATTTCTGAGATGAGGTATTATGTACACTATTTACATTATTCGGACTATTGTCCTCATCTTTGTCGCCATATTTATTACAACGTTTCGGCCTTTCAGTATCTGTCTATATTTCTGAGATGAGGTATTATGTACACTATTTACATTATTCGGACTATTGTCCTCATCTTTGTCGCCATATTTATTACAACGTTTCGGCCTTTCAGTATCTGTCTATATTTCTGAGATGAGGTATTATGTACACTATTTACATTATTCGGACTATTGGCCTCATCTTTGTCGCCATATTTATTACAACGTTTCGGCCTTTCAGTATCTGTCTATATTTCTGAGATGAGGTATTATGTACACTATTTACATTATTCGGACTATTGTCCTCATCTTTGTCGCCATATTTATTACAACGTTTCGGCCTTTCAGTATCTGTCTATATTTCTGAGATGAGGTATTATGTACACTATTTACATTATTCGGACTATTGTCCTCATCTTTGTCGCCATATTTATTACAACGTTTCGGCCTTTCAGTATCTGTCTATATTTCTGAGATGAGGTATTATGTACAATATTTACATTATTCGGACTATTGGCCTCATCTTTGTCGCCATATTTATTACAACGTTTCGGCCTTTCAGTATCTGTCTATATTTCTGAGATGAGGTATTATGTACACTATTTACATTATTCGGACTATTGTCCTCATCTTTGTCGCCATATTTATTACAAAGTTTCGGCCTTTCAGTATCTGTCTATATTTCTGAGATGAGGTATTATGTACAATATTTACATTATTCGGACTATTGGCCTCATCTTTGTCGCCATATTTATTACAACGTTTCGGCCGTTGTACGCTCCGGCCTTCTTCAGGTGGTTGGAATGTTGAACTGAACCCTTTATTTCGCTCACTGGGGTAGACTGTTCTAGTTCCACGTGCCATGTTTAATGGATGTCAGTTATCAGTTAACTCCTGTTAATTCCCCTTTCCAAGTTCTCCACTGCCTTAATCGGGTATTGAACGTGCACACTTGGGTCCTGTCACGGGATCTAACCAACGCCTTTATGCACTCTGCCATGTCTCCTTGAAGACATCTGTGTATGTACTCTTTATTACTAATTCCCATACTGTATTCATTTCTATGCTTGGTCTGCTCAGGAGATTTTTGTGGCCTAGCATATGTGCTACTTCCTTAAGTTTACGAATATTCGAATGGTATCCTTTGTCTATGATCTCAACCTGATCCAACAGAGGGCGGTGATCTCCATTTTCTCTACATATGTGGTCAGCCATGCCTGATTTTTCCACTTCCCCTGATGTTACAGCTTTCTGGTGTTCATGAAGCCTTAGCTTAAGGGAGCGGCTTGTCTCCCCTTTATATTTCTTTCCGCAGCTGCACGGGATGGCGTACACGCAGTTTTTAGTCATGTTCTCCTCTATGGGCGGGTCTTACTCGGGAGAGATATCTACGCAGTATCGTCCAGCTTTTGAAGGTTGTCCTGATGTTATATGGACCGCAGATACTTTTTATTTTCTCTGATAACCACTTCACCTGAGGCAGGCAGACTGTTTTCTGAGTGTTATTATCCTCCTCTTGCACCAGCCTATCCCAGTTTTTTGGGGGCTGCTACCATGTAACCAGGGTAGTTGTTACGTTGTAGGGTACTACTAATAATGACCAATTCTTTATCTAATGTCTCTGGGTCGCCGCTTATGACCTTTAATCGGTGTTGCAAGGAGCGGACGATCCCTTTCTTTACTCTGTATGAATGGTGGGAGTTGAAATTTAGATACTATCTAGTGTATATCGGCTTACGGTATACGGATGTCTTGAACCGATGCTCGGTTCGAAATATTAGAATATCCAGGAATGGGAGTGTGTTGTTACTCTCTCCATCTTGAAATATATCGAAGGTCTTATTGATTTCATATGGTCAGTTGAACCTGAACATCTTCCTGATGTGGCCAGAGTATGAACGTGTCATCTACGTACCTTAACCATAGAGTTGGCTTTAGAGATATAGATTCTAATGCTCAAAGAAGTCCATGTATATATTTGCCATTGCTGGTGATAATGGCGAGCCCATTGCTAAGACCTCATCCTGTCGATATAGCTGTGATCTCATTCCGACGTATGTTGTTTGTGTACAGAAAATCAGCATCTTCATCAGATTATAAATTGGAATACTGGTCCGTTCTTCTAAGGATGAGTTCGTGTTCCTCCCTGCTCAAGGTAGAGAGTTTGACAGCACAGTGTGACTAATCTGGTCGACTGATCCCCCGAGACTTACTTTCCTACTAATTTTATAGTAAGTGGAAGAGTCCATATTAGACTCATTAGAGGGAGGACACCAAAATCGAATGAAATTGTAGTTTAAAGACAACAGATATTAAGGAAATAACTAGAACATATATTTAATAAAATGTTTAAATATCAAATAGATTAAAGTGATTGAAGATGGGTGCGACTGAATATTTACGAAAATGTGAAGACGGAGAAAAGTGACCACATGTGTATTTTATTTTGGATTTTAGAAGTGAAGAATATTTTTCATATGCCGAATTATACAAAACGTGTGGCAAACTTACTAAATTCTATGGAAATGTTGAACACATTTAATTTGAATAGAAAAAAAGATTTTCCCTTTTAAGTTTTGCCTGCAAATAAACTCATTAACACTGCAATTTCAAACCTTCTCCTGAAAACCCTCAAGATACGATTAACATCAAAGGATGCATTAGCTATTTTCATTATGTAAATCAAGTTGTAAAGAAATTCACAGGCCGAATGCACAACCTAATGGGAAGTTGACAACCTCTTTCTGAAGAGGCTTTCGGCTAAGAAAAAATATAATTTTTTTCTACTTTGAATCTTTGCTTTAATTAGTTTTGAATTTGAAAGGGTATCTCACTAAATGCTTTCAAGATTACAAAGTATTAAACCCTTAAAAATCTCATGGTGTTTTTATGCCAAACTGCATCCTTATAAAGGAAATTTTATCTTTCACTCCTTGTAATATTACTATTAATAGAAAACCTACAATGTTTACGCATGAGGTTATTTCTGTGGAAGTTTCGTAGTGAATCATTCGTGTTGTATCTTTAAACCCTTGCCAAACATCAAATAGACACAGAGGATGATAAACCAGAAAAATGACGAAAAATCAAAATTGGAATTTTCTTTTCACGCCAGTGTAAAATAACATTCAAACCAGCCAACTAAACGGTTGCCATAGAGATCCTTCCAAAATCTCAGTTAAATATTAAATTCCTATAAAATATTTAAATCTTTCTCTATTTGGGGATCTGTCAATTTTTCTTGCTATTTATTAAAATGACGTGTTATTCGAGGCTGTAAGTAAAAAGAAGTTTACTTGTTACAAAAGTAGAAGTTGAGATTTTTTTTCAAATCAAAATGGAAATTCACTTGAGATGATGGAATGACATTGTGCCTTTTCCCAACTGACTTTTCCCAACTGACTTTTCCTAACTGACTTTCTTAGCTGCGAAAATGTTCGTTTGCTTTTGAACACGTCTGAATATAAACAAAAGAGACTTTTTCTTCTAGTATTATTTCTCTAATAATTAAAAAAATATGTAAAATATATAACTCGCACATAAGTTTCTTATTGTATATATCTGATATAATTTAGCCAATGCCATTCTTATTATATATTTCTCGTATAATTTAGCCAATTCTATATTTATATTTTATAAGGAAGAGAAATCGTTTAGATATCTTTGGGTTAGTGTGTTTCACGACACTTCAACACATTTAGAATTTTATTGAGAATATATATTACAAGAGAAAATTCCAACGAATCGTCAAAATATAGCAAGTTTGTTTTTTTACGCCAGAGACAATAAGCTAGACACATGTACTGTTTTAGCTATAGGCAAACGGCGTAAACACAGTTCTGGTTTTCAAAAGATTAAGAAATATAGACTTGGGTCTGGTTTTTCTGGAGTCAAACGAGCTAGATGCTATGATGCATGTAAAAACTTTCATAACAATCTCTATGTATAAATGGCAGGATGTGTGTGTGTGTGTGTGTGTGTGTGTGTGTGTGTGTGTGTGTGTGTGTGTGTGTGTGTGTGTGTGTGTGTGTGTAACGAATGCACGGCCGCAATTTTCGACGGTATGCACCAAAATTTAAATGCACTTGCTCCAGGTTAGGGAATAGGCCAAAGACCGAGTTTGCATTTCCCAACTCCCATCGATAGTGGAAATAATCTATTTTTTCATGCTTCTACGGCAGTTTCCATGTAGTTTGCGGCCATTTTCTACTGGCTAGAGTGAGACCCTATAGCTGGCTGCCACGAATAGGCAGGAAGATTCTATTGGCCAGCGTGAGAGCCAACAGCTGACTGACAAGAATTTTAACGAGTATGCTAGCATGCCGAAAAAATCGATAACTGCATTCGTCACAAGTGGGAAAATTTAAATCTGCATGGCACTTTACTGCAATTGGTTCATTCGCTTGCTTAAACTCAACGTTGATTCTGATTCCGCAGAACTGGGTTGGGTGTGAAAAAATATTTGTTGTTAACATTCATTTTTCATTCGTTTTTTCCAGTTAAGAGTCCTTTTTTAAAGCTGATAGTTTTGTGTTCATTTCGTTTAGTTCTTTTTTCGTAACAGATTTAATGTTTAGTATAGAGCTTAGAAAAAATTCGCAGTGTGAGATAGGCAAGAAGTAAGGCATGTAGCAACATCAGCAGGGCAAAGGGCACTCCTTTAAAGGCAAGGAAGGGCAAAACTATTTTAAGTTAAGTGATAGCGATTGCTGTATGAGTCGTACGATTTCTTAATAAAGCACGGGCAACGACATGCTGTTAGTAATTATCTAAATGTTACTAATTATTTGATGAGAACTAACATGATTTTTTTACGATAGTAAAAACAGGTTCTTTTTTTCATTAGAATCAGGGAAATGATTGGTGAAAGTTCCTGCGTATAAATTGAGGGTATACAGGAAAAAGGATATCACATATTGTAAGAGTTGCTTGTACTCTGTAAAACTTTAGAAAAACGTGACTTACTAATTGTAAAGCCGATGTAAATCGTAAGTTATGTAGGCCGAAATATTTTAGGAAACCATAAAAGCAACAAACAAAATAAGTGCCAAGACTTCGGAAAACGAACTACCTTCTAGATGTTGTTATACTTGAAGAGTCCTGTGGAAGGAATCGATCAAAACGTTATGGCACCGGAGAAGTGAGTAAAATCAACAAATGGGTGTTAAACATGTGCTCGATGTAATTAAGCAACGATATTTAAGTTGAATGTACTTCCGCTTAATAAATGACATTTCATTGTCACAAAATCGAAAATCGAATAAGTGATGACGTGACAATTACTAAGGCCTTCTGAGAGATTTTACGACAAATGTTTAATATTTAAATAAATGAAAACTCTTGGTCATTCATGATATGTTTAGTACTTAATCCATTAAATTGATGGTGTCGGTTTTGGAGAAGACGAATTGGCAAATGGATACCAATTCCCAAATGGATTGGACAATTATTGTATCAGTCAGATCAAGGAGAGTAATTTCCTAGCCGCGGTTATTAAAAAAAAAAACAGTTGATGGGATTCATTTTGTTTTGTTATGGTTTATTAGCTGACCGCGTCATTATGAAAAAGAGATTTCACTTTTTATTTCTGGAATGAGCCTGATTCACAATGGTAAATATAATTATGGAAATTTTATGAATAAACGTAATGGGGAGGAATTATATATATATTTATAACGAACAGAGTCTGAAATTGATGAACGCTCTTTACAATTCTCCGTGTGCCTGACTAACACAGACACGACAATAGTATATTTTGTTGCACATATAAATATACTGTAATATACATAACAGCCCGCATTTATTTTTCCTGAGTTCGAAAACACTGAGACACTTAGATTAATATCCAAATTAGTTAATTGAATTGTTTTTTACGGTTTATCAGGCTTTTGCGTGTTATTTAAAGCCAGAGAAGATTTT
>OZ038476.1:144362036-144382036 GCA_964036315.1 Acanthosepion esculentum | reverse complement strand
GTAATGTTTAATATATGATATATCTGTAACACTTATTAAGATGTCGTGACCAAGTAAATGCTTAAAGACATAACAAAACAAGAGGGTTGCAGATTCATAGCGCTGTTAAATAGAATCCTATAATTATTCCCGATTTGATCATGTTACAGTGTTTATCTCTCTCTCTCTCTATCTTTCTCTCAACCAAACATCAACAAAATCTTACTAACTTCAGAAACAAATATACTAAATATATAACAGAATAAAAACCCGACACGACCATATAAAATGTCACGTGAAGACGAGATAATTAAAATGAAATCTTCCGAAGACGCAACATATGAAAAACGATGAAACTGATAGAGTACACGGAAAATATTTAATAATTTATGAAAGATGAAAGTAACCATGCACTGGAAAATCGATGTTTGAGCTTTTACCGTAAACTAGAAAAATGGCTCGAAATTAAAGAAAAAACAATTGAAAAGAAGACGAATAGTTGGCCTTAAATATAATTAGATAGATAGAGAGATAGATAGATAGATAGATAAAAAGAGAGATAGATAGATAGATAAAAAGAGAGATAAATAGATAGATATATAGATATATAGATAAAAAGAGAGATAAATGATAGATAGATAGATAGATAGATAGATAGATAGATAGATAAAAAGAGAGATAAATAGATAGATAGATAGATAGATAGATAGATAAAAAGAGAGATAAATAGATAGATAGATAGATAAAAAGAGAGATAGATAAATTGATAGATAGATAAAAAGAGAGATAGATATGTAGATAGATAGATAGATAGATAGATAGATAAAAGGAGAGATAAATACATAGATTGATAGATGAAAAGAGAGATAAATAGATAGATAGATAGATAGATAGATAGATAGATAGATAGATAAAAAGAGAGGGAGATAGATAGATAGATAGATAGATAGATAGATAGATAGATAGATAGATAAAAAGAGAGATAGATAGATAGATAGATAGATAAAAAGAGAGATAGATAGATAGATAAAAAGAGAGATAAATAGATAGATAGATAGATAAAAAGAGAGATAGATAAATAGATAGATAGATAAAAAGAGAGATAGATATATAGATAGATAGATAGATAGATAAAAGGAGAGATAGATACATAGATTGATAGATGAAAAGAGAGATAGATAGATAGATAAAAAGATAGATAGATAGATAGATAGATAGATAAAAAGAGAGATAAATAGATAGATAGATAGATAGATAGATAAAAAGAGAGATAGATAGATAGATAGATAGATAAAAAGAGAGATAGATATGTAGATAGATAGATAGATAGATAGATAGATAGATAGATAGATAGATAGATAAAAGGAGAGATAGATACATAGATTGATAGATGAAAAGAGAGATAAATAGATAGATAGATAGATAGATAGATAAAAAGAGAGATAGATAGATAGATAGATAGATAAAAAGAGAGATAAATAGATAGATAGATAGATAGATAAAAAGAGAGATAGATAGATATATAGATAGATAAAATAGAGATAGATATGTAGATAGATAGATAGATAGATAGATAGATAGATAGATAAAAGGAGAGATAGATACATAGATTGATAGATGAAAAGAGAGATAAACAGATAGATATATAGATAGATAGATAAAAAGAGAGAGAGATAGATAGATAGATAGATAGATAGATAGATAGATAAAAAGAGAGATAGATAGATAGATAGATAGATAGATAGATAGATAGATAAAAGGAGAGATAGATACATAGATTGATAGATGAAAAGAGAGATAAATAGATAGATAGATAGATAGATAGATAGATAGATAGATAAAAAGAGAGATAGATAGATAGATAAAAAGTGAGATAGATAGATATATAGATATATAGATAAATAGAGAGATAAACAGATAGATATATAGATAGATAGATAAAAAGAGAGATAAATAGATAGATAGATAGATAGATAGATAAAAAGAGAGATAAATAGATAGATAGATAGATAGATAAAAAGAGAGATAAATAGATAGATAGATAGATAAAAAGAGAGATAGATAGATAAAAAGAGAGATAGATATGTAGATAGATAGATAGATAGATAGATAGATAGATAGATAGATAAAAGGAGAGATAGATACATAGATTGATAGATGAAAAGAGAGATAAATAGATAGATAGATAGATAGATAGATAGATAAAAAGAGAGATAGATAGATAGATAGATAGATAGATAGATAGATAAAAAGAGAGATAGATAAATAGATAGATAGATAAAAAGAGAGATAGATATGTAGATAGATAGATATGTAGATAGATAGATAGATAGATAGATAGATAAAAGGAGAGATAGATACATAGATTGATAGATGAAAAGTGAGATAAATAGATAGATAGATAGATAGATAGATAGATAAAGAGAGAGAGAGATAGATAGATAGATAGATAGATAGATAAATAGATAAAAAGAGAGATAGATAAATAGATAGATAGATAAAAAGAGAGATAGATATGTAGATAGATAGATATGTAGATAGATAGATAGATAGATAAAAGGATAGATAGATACATAGATTGATAGATAAAAAGAGAGATAGATAGATAGATAAAAAGATAGATAGATAGATAGATAGATAGATAGATAGATAGATAGATAGATAGATAGATAGATAGATAGATCTCGTTTCAGGACGAATGGGTCTGTACATACCTGTGTGTGCAAGGTAGTAAAACAAAACTTAAATCACATAGCTTAAAACATTTCATCGAAATTTTCTGTTTACAGTTTTGTAAATATTTAAAAGACAAAGCAAATTTAAATCGGATATTAATGAACATCACACGAGAATTTCCATTAATATCTGCTGGGATAAATTAGAGAATCAATTTTGAAATTACTTTTTCCCTTCACCCAAAACAGAATAACGACCGGCATTGCGAAATTTGGCTCATTACTATAACAATTATTCTGGCAAATTTGTATCTTTATTATTTTAGTTCCTATTTTCTTGCTGACATCAACAAAAGATTAGGGAAAGGTCTAATCATATAAAAAATGATCTAATTTCTATTCAAGTTTTTATCATTTGGTTAATTTTGTTTTTTTTTATTAATAATTTGATTTATAATTTTTCTAGTAACGCATTAGATTAATAAAATGAGTTTCAGACGGTGTCCATTGGGTTAGATAGCTTATATCGCAATAAGTTGGTGTCAGTTCGATCCGAATTAGCGCCCCATTAATCTGAGCAGTTGGTGTCTTCATTACTGGAAAATTTTGAGATGAAGCAAGCACGTAGATGCGTTTATCTTCATGACGCTCTGTCTTTTTTACAAATACTTTCACGGCAATTGTTCCGATGAGCTGCTTTCGCTGGTCCCCAGGCCTCATGAATTTAGCGTCCTACGCGGCTGACATCTCGTTCCCACCCCTTCAACGTTGAAACTGTTAGATGTAGACGTCTCTTCTACTCCAATAGCTTCATATCTCGCCTGTGGAACTCCCTTCCTTATTTCCCTGACAAATATAATCTCCAACTATTTAAGTGTAACGTCAATCGACATCTCCAGTTGCCTTGATCTATCCTCTTCCCTTCTCCACATCCTTTCCCGTTTCATTCCTATCTGCTCTCGCTCCAAATCTTCTGTAACCCCCTTGCCTTGATCGATCCACTATCTTTCTCCATATCCTCTCCTTTACCACTCCTATCTGCTCTTCCTCCAAACTTTCTGTAACCCCTTGCGTGCTACTGGCTTCCAGCCTTGCTTGGGGTGAAAAGCTTAAGAAAAAAAAATAACAAACGATATATAATTTTTTCACTTAAATTAGATTAATTTAAAGCATTAATCACCGGACCGATGCACAACACAAGCACGCACGCACGCGTATTATATAGATGAATTCTGCGTGAGAGGAACCTTAACAAACCTTCGTATATATTAAGGCATAACAATTTGTTTAATGGTTTAGTAACTAGTCTAGATAAATGCTACTAACGTAATAACTAAAATATATAGATCATTTAGCAACAACTAAAATAGATAGCCCAGTTACGCAAAGAGAAAATACTTATAATGTGGATATTCACATTCCACACCACTTTAAACAAAAGGATATCTTTATATGAAATGATATAACAAACGATATATAACGTAATACATACATTGGAAATCGCGTTGGTATAGTGAATAATTCCCCCGCCAGAAAAAAGAGAAAAATGTAGTAAGAAAACAGTAAAGAATTGTTATTTACACCCACGTTCAAATTAATTGAAAGAAGCGCTTTAGTTTGCGTTCTTTCACCATACGGTCAGTTTTAGACCCACTGGAGTGACAGCGTGTAAGCGATTTCTATTTTCTCCTCAGATTAGGTCATTTGCATTGGCCTGCAGTAATAGGAATCTATTTTCGGAGTGTATGATGAAATTTGTTTGGCCTTGAAAGATGTTACGTCATCTGTGATTGTATCAGACTTTTATCACGCCCGGACACTTTTGTCTCGACTATCGATTAGTTGTCCTAAAGCCATTGTCTGCGATGGACGTTACTCCAAAGAAGCGTACAAAATTTGTAAATAAAGCTACACAAACACACTGGCAAGCCTTATCAGTGACCGAATCAAAGTGCTATCGACTGGCCCGGAAACTCTCCTGATTTAAATCCAATCGAGAGTCTGTGGTCAATCTGCAAGGAATGAACCCGTGGAATGGACATGTGCACTGAGTCATGTTTCATTGGGAAAATACGAAAAAAAGTAAATAATAATAGGATTATTCGTTTTGATTCAATTATTTTGCGCCAAGGGTGTAATATCAATGCAACTATTAGTGAATGCCGAACAATTTTACTCACAGATGAAGAGGAGAAATAAGGCAAGGGAGGTATCGCAGTATTGAAGGATAATGAGGATGACATAGACGGAACACGTGAGCAACGAAATACGGGTACTTGTTTTAATAAATTTTCATCCGATACAAGGCCGAAGAACCACTCAAGGAAGAGGTAGCCGAATAGGATCGTTGTATGGACTGAAGAGGTTGAAGTAAATGTAAATTACGATGATATATAGAATAGATATTGTTTGAAGCTAGACGAAGAGAGTAAAATTATAGCGATCGCAGAGGCATCTTCTCAAGAGTCTATTTCAGAAATCGATCCGAATAAACGTCCTTCTCACCAATGGAATACGAAATCAATGGCGATTATTCTAGCCCGTATATTTTGCATGCCGGGTCATAACTGGACATGTCAGAAATAGTGGAACTCAGTAAAGAATCTCCTCACAATGTTGTCTACATAGAAATAATGATGGAGTAGCGAATAACTCGTGACATTTGGTCAGTGAGAACAGGGCTGTAGATTTAAAGTAATCCCTCACTAGGTCGTGTAAACGTGTTTCAACTCAATCAGGGCTGGAAAGTGATGAATGGACAGACCAAGATATGGCAGTGCAGTGATATCCAGTTTTTTGGTCTGATCTGTTCCTTGTAAATATAAAGCTTGGAACAAGGTGCTTTCTGGGAGTTTACTAGAAACCAGCTATTCCATCCTTTGCGATTGTTTATATATATATATATATATATATATATATATATATATATATATATATATATATATATATATGAATAAATGTAGTCTTAAAGTGTGCTATATTTATGGGATAAAGTACTCAATATCAGAGATAGAGCGTGTGTAAATATAAAAGTGAAGATAGAAGTCAACACTTAGATGCAATCGTCAGGCCACCGACAGTCTGTTTCATGCTAGATTGCATCTATTACGAAACAGACTGTCGCCTCTAAGTGTTGACGTCTATGTTCACTTTTAATTTTATATATATATATATACATATATATATATGTGTATATATTTAAGACTTTTTTATGTTTATACGTTCTTTTTATAGATACAAATATTTAAGTAAATGCTCTGTTTATAATAAACAGTATGCACAATTGATACTGTTTAGTATAAACAGAGCATTTACTTAAATATTTGTATCTATAAAAAGAACGTATAAACATAACAAATGTCTTAAAATAATTGTCGGACTTTGTCCATTTCATAATGTGTGACGACATTTGTTTACATTTGGATACGCTTTGAGCAGATATTAATGAATGAGAGAAAATCATGGAGAATTGTGTTTAAAAACAGTCAAATCGATCTTGCTAACCGAACGCTCCTATGTGGCCCATTTGCTTAAGACACGTCAGGCTATATCACGGTTCCGTATAGGATACAGGTTCGATTCCTGTCGGAGGACGCATGTTTTCTATGAAAATTTCTCGGACATCCAGGCCGGTAAATGTTGTTAATACTGTTTATTATAAACAGAGCATTTGCTTAAATATTTGTATCTATAAAAAGAACGTATAAACATGAGAAAATATCTTAAATAATTGTCGGACTTTGTGTATATATATATATATATATATACACACACTTACAAACACACACACACACATATATATATATATATATATATACACACACACACACACATATATATATATATATATATATATAGACAACCCGTGACTCTTTAGCCATTGACGGTTTAGTTTATAAAATATTGATGGTTATTTAAAAATTTAAACATTGTCTGTTTGAAGAAAGTTGAAATAAAAATACTTACTGTATAAACAACTCGTATTCTTAAATCATATTCACTTAAAATATTTTTTAAAACAAAATATTTTTTAATAAACCAAAAATATTTTTAATCATATTCATTTGAAAATTTTTTTTTAAATATACCAAAAAATATTTGTTAAATATTTAAAATATTGTTTGTTTTAAAAAAAAGTTTAAATATAAATAATTACTCGACAAATTACTGGACGAAAGTGCAAAGATGGATCTCTTTATATCTGTATCTAACTTAAAAAATGTTTTAATTAATAAAATGTCTGAATAAAGCTAAAGTAAAAATACTTACTCTATAAGCAGCCAGCTTTTAAAAACGTTTTTCCCTTAGATCAGATTAGCCTAAATTATTATTCACCGGACCGACGCACAACACATGCATGCACCCAGACTTTTAGTGTCATATAGATTAATTCTACATGAGAGGAACTTTAACAAATCTTCGTATATATTAAGGCATAACAATTTGGATAATGGTTTAGCAACTAGTCTAGATAAATGCTACTAACGTAATAACTAAAATAGATACCTCATGTATAATTAGCAACAACAAAAATGGATAGCATAGTAACGCGAAGTGAAAATAATTACAATGACGATATCCACATTCCACACCACTTCAAACAAAAGGATAGGAAGGAAACTCCTATCACTAATGGAAAGAGCGATAACAGCTACGTGGACTTGTTTTCCTAAAAAAAGTGTTTTAAGAGAAATATTTTATAAAATTCAACCAACCACAGTACTGGCTGCTCGGTCAATGGCTTCCAAATATTTCCTTGTAGGGAAACGGAAAATATTACCATTAACATATATCAGGCTATTAGCAGGTAATTGAATGATAAAATGGAAAATACGTGTTTCGATTCCAGAAAGAACTTCTTCAGACTAATAATGGTTTTAGCAATGGGTTTAATGTTACAAATATATATTGAAGCATGAGAATGCTACAAACACCGACTACAATTTTTTATCAAAACTTTAAAGATACAAAGACGCTCCCCTTTAACCATATGTTATTCGAATGAAAAAATAATGACATAATCAAGACGTTGACATTCCATACTGCTTCAAATAAAAGGTTAAGTAAGTGATGTGGACCCGAAGTAGGGGCCACGGTAGGAAAACATGGAACACGGGTTAGAGGTAAGAAAGCTATATTAAACAGAAAAGTTACAAAGAATAGTGTAAGAGTAAGCAGAGCTTACTATCCAGTGGTCTCCGATATTGGTATCGTACGCGGCTGCGCATTACTGGTGCTACGATATTTAACAACCCCCCCCCCACACGAGTCGAATGTGGCACAAGGCCGGTTTAACGTGGGATTACCGAGCCCGTAGGCTCGGCCAAAAATATGTTCATTTACAACCCGTATACACGAGTTTAGGGACTGCCTACCTCCCCGGACGAAACTTTGCCCTGCGGCAAAGCCTCGTCCGAGTTCCTCTCTACCAAACAGAGAGTTCGAGAGCAGAGTATTACTGGTGCTACTCCCATGATACTACCATTCACATAATAATATAGTACTGGGAGAGTCCATGATGTAGGAAAGTATCGGTCTCACAACAGAAAGAAACCCCATCAATACTGGAAAGAGACTTGAAAGTAGACCCGAAAAATTTGTTTTCCTGGAAGAAATGTTTTAAGAGAAATATTTTATAACTTTCAAAAAACAGTAATACTTGCTACTCGGTCAGTGAATGCCGAATGTTTCCTTATAAAGGGGCGGCTAATATTACCATTGCCATTACAGATGGGAAGAGATACTACAATTTGATCCAAGCCCGATGTCCAGGGAGTGAAGAAAAGCGTAACTCAAGTAGCATTGGTTGCTCGGTCAATGAATGCCAAATGTTTCCTTGTAAGGAAATGGCTAATATTTCCTTTACTTTTACTATTAGGTATACTCAGCTAAACATCAGTCATTACGGAGAATGGCTTTGTTTGGTAGAAGGACACTAACTTGGTCTGCTGGGTTAAATTCGAATTCATTTTTCAGGGTGCATATGCAGCTGAAGTAAAATGTAAAACTACTGGTCAAAACTGATATAAATGAAATTCTGGCAGGGTTGGGTTGCCTTGTTAAGCCTTGATATATGTCCAATGACGCGCGACGACAGTACGAATGCGGGAACGGCGATGAAGACTCCTCGCTGCACGCGGATCACTTCGTAAGAAGACAACCACGGGACAATGTCCAGTTGGCTCCCCTGTTGACATCCGTCCTCTCTCTCTCTCTCTCTCTCTCTCTCTCTCTCTTTCTCTCTCACTACAAGAATTGTTGCTCCACTACTGTGCCACCCAGCTGAAATAAATCGAAACAGAAATACAAACATTTTCTGTCATCAACTCCAGGAAGCAACGCTGGAACCGGACAACACCAGAGATAACACGAGAAACCCGTGAGAAAACCAAAATCAAAACTCAATACACGAATGAATTTGTCTACGAGATGAGTTTTTGAAAATTATTAGTAAACACAAGTAATCTCTTGATTATTTCTAAAATCTTTTATTAAAATCCAATGCTAGACATTTGCCCAATATTAGAATTAGTGATTTTCCATTTTCAAAGGTCGTTTATAACACCACATCTCAGAGATAGCTCAGTCAAAATTTCGGGCGGTAGCTTTATCAATGAGAGAGATAGATAAATATATCGAGGGAGAAAATGAGAGGGAGAGAGAGAGAGAGGGGGGGAACGAGAATAGCAAGGGAGAGAAATAGAGAAAGCATATTTATATTGAAGAAGGCATAACATTACAAAAGTTATTTTGCTCCAATATTAGCGATTTCCATTTGACTAAAAAGCGAGAACGCCACTCGTTATCTGAAATATTTTAGCGCCGTAATTAACACACGCCTCGTTACAACTTGTAACAAAATCAGTAAAGTTGAACGTAGCGCCAATTAATCAGTAATTAATTGTCATTTCACTGCGTAATTGATTAAGACATAAGCCCGAACACGGCATCATTTTCTCTGGACTTTAACATTTCTTTTAAAGTGGCGCAAACGAATTTATCAAATCAAATCTATACATTTTTCAAGTTCACTTAGAAATGTTCCCACTTGCCGAAATTGTCGATAATCTTAGATTAATTAAATGTTTATATTTGACTTCAGTCCGGATAACTGATTCGAGATGTAACGTAGCATAAAAATAATGAGAAAATCTCATTCAAAAGCGAATAACGATAATGATTTAAACCTTGTGATATAATGATAATAAGCGGCGTTTTGTGTGAATTCATTAAACGATGAGGTTTTAATATTGTATTTTAATCCCCTATGATAACTTTCTTCATGTTTATTTTGCTCGTCAAAGACTAACAGTTCTGAATTTCTCGAAGTAGAGAAGCAGATGCAACACGTAAAGAACAAAACAGCATATATCCGTGAATAAAAGAACAAAGTTCAGTTAATCTTTAATGCAGATTCCATCAGACATTTGAGAGAGCTTTACAATAGAGAGAGATTGGTGTGTTCTAGTAAAAACAACACAGATGAGAATAATGGTCAGAGAGAATCCTCTCATGGCAAATTCAATGAGTCTGTAATGTAATTGACCCTGTTCTGTCATCTCTGTCTTGTCTACATATATCTCATGGCGGGCACCTTGAGGTGGTGTAATTGTTAGCAAGCTTGTCTCGCTAGAACTATTACGACTGAGTAGAGAGTTCGATCCTCATTGGGTGCCCCATACTTTCGGCCTTGTGCCACATCTGAGCTGCGCTTGGAAAATCATTACATATATCTCATGGCGACTGTTATAAGATTTTTTTTTACTTTAGCGCAAGGATTATATAATTTTAAGCGTGCTGCCAAATTGGCAAAAAGGTGTCACCGTTTTAGAGTTGAACTAAATAGATGCATCAACCACTTTTATTCTTCCTGGACATTGTTCCTTTATTGTCCTCTCCTCACTTCTCCCCACTTCTTCTAATACTCTTTCACCCCCTATAACCCCTGCGTGCTAGTGGCATTATTGCTTGACTTGAGGTGAAATGGTTAAAAAAAATCCTAATAAAAGAAGAAAAATAGGAGAAATATTTAATATAATTAACAATGTATGTATGCCGTCACTACATTTCCCACATGTACTAGGCGATGTCTTTAATTCTATAGGATATCATAAAAGCATATTTTATCAATACGAATAAATCTAGCGTCCTGGTTATCACGATACACTACATCTAACAGCGAGCCGTTAGACCAAAAGCTTTTGATGAGAGTGGAACCACCTCTTAATTGCTGATGTTCCACACTGACTCGTGGTGTTAGCACTTGTTAGGGTCCCAGCTATGGGCAAATAGTTAACCCCCAAACTGGGGTTAAAACATTAAAAAAGTGTAAAAATAAGTTTTAATACCAGTAATATATTTTTTGTAAAAATATTACCAGCAAAACATTTTTTGGAAAAAGAATATTACCAGCAATACATTTTCGAAGAGAAAATATTACCAAAAATACATATATTACTAGCAATAAAAATGTTGTCGGCATTAAATAACTCATTGAGCGTGATATGCTATAAAACAAAACAAAACTAACTAATAATTCTACAAAGTATTGTTGGCATTGATTATGGCTCCGATATCGAGTACTACAAAATTATTTGCCAAGTCTGTTGTGGTTCTAGATTAAAACACGTAATCAGGAAAGAATGCATGAGCAATTTCATATTCAGATGACACATGGGAGACAAGAGGGACATAGGCATATAGTAACAACCTGCCTCACGAGGTTATGTGAAAAGCATAACGAGGAGTGGGAGGATCGTTAAAAATACAGGCATAACAAAGAGCTGCGTATCGCCATGACCCCACACGTTCAAAATGGACACGGCACATAGAAAAAGAAAAAAGGAGGGAGCTCTTTTATAATGATTGCTGCCACTGTCTTCTTTATATTACGTTTATTTTGCATGTTTTCTTTCCTAAAGTTTTAAGAATTTTTCTAATTGTTTATTATGTGATTTGCAAAGATTACGATATTTAATATCGTACATGTATTATTCTTTTATCCTTACTCGGTCTCAGTTTGTTTTCCTGATATGTTCTGTGGGTTCCGCGTGAATAGCCAGCTTTTGATTTTTATATGCAGTATTAGATTGGTATAGTAAAAAATAAATCATATCACAATTCTCAATTCAAAGCCAATCTCACACATTTATACACTACAGAGAACATCTTTGGGCCACACGGCATTTGTTTAAAAAACAACTTAAAATGAGGTATATTTCTTATTTCTAATGTAAAATATGACATTTCAAAAACAAGAGTGCATTTACTTTTAATTTGACAACCACTATGCTCTAAATATTTATCATACAACATCATCATATTTTGTTTTCGTCAATAAAACCACCACCTGTTTTAATTACTACTTTACAAATTCATGGCATTCTCTTCAAGAGTTTTTGAAAAGTAGTTTGCAGACCCTCCGAAACATTCTTCCAACACTATAAATGCCCATTCAATATCCCATTCAATACGAGGGATGCTATTAGATTACGCAGCAAATCATAATTTCAAAAAATGTCTTCCTTTGTTTTGACTCTGGGTAATGTTCACAACAATGTTTTGGTTTGTTATCTTATTGAAATACGAATTTTTCCCCTTTATATGTAAACTATATGGCATAGCATAACATTGCAAAATCGAATGATATTCTTCGTTTTTCACGATTCACTTGACCGGAATAAAATTACCAGCCCTCTTTGTAATATCAAACTGTCTGCTAAGGGGTTAATGTTGGAAAACAAAATATAATGTATCTCCTACAAAATATTCATAAATTAGCGACACAGACGAATCCAAATTAAAGTTTTTCGTACAAAGAAGAGACTGGAGAAAGACTGCAAGATAAAAGCAAATACACTGGAATTGCTGAAATATTATCTGCTACTTTTTTTTTAAAAAATATCACATTTTCAGGTGTTACTAAAAAAAATATAACTAAAAGATTTTTTCCTGTTGTGTATCATATACAGGGTGCAGTGGAAATACCTCACACATTTTAAAATGTCACCTGTATCGTGTAAATCAACTTAGGTAAGGTAAGTTTAAATGGCGTCTTCATCTAACTAATGTCTTGTTTTGTAAATACTATCAGTTACCACCATGGATTGTATCGATGTACAATGAACGCCCGCTTTTGTAAAGTCTTTTTAAAACTGCTGGATCGGTAATTGCAACACATATCTTTTTGTGCCCATTTCATATTACGTCGGAATGTTCCTTTTCCGGAAAGAAAATCTATACTTCTATGGGTTGAATATTTCAGGGCCAAAGGTTCAGCAATTAAAAGCCGACTCTTTTCATTTTAAATAATGTCTAAGTTACCAGTGTAGATAGAAAAATGATTGGATTATACCACAGTCTGATAGGTCTTCACTTGTATATTAATATTCAAAAACGTACAAACATGTAAACTTAAATAACAAGAAATATATGACTGATAAGAATCAGGGGATGGGTTTATCAATGGTTTAGAGCTATACATCAAGATATATTCATAATGGAAAAAAAGTATTTTGCAAAGGTTTAATAGCTTCAAATGTGTCGGCCGAAGAGAAGCCATCAATTTTAGGATGTCATTATCCTATAAGCAAGCCACCAATTTGAAACGGGGTTGCTTGCCTCTACCGTTTAATGCTGGTGACCCACTATCGAGACGCTAGTGTGTTCGTCACGGCAACGTTACCGCTGGCGGACCGCTATAGCCTCGCAGGTGGCTGACACCAGAGGACTGCTGGCGATGCCATCGGCGAACCACCAGCAAGCCACTTTGCGTATAGGGGAAACAAAAGTAAAATATTATTTTAAAAGCAGTTATTTTGGTCATGTTGTCCACCTATGAAACGTGGGAAGTAATTCAGCCGATACATTATACTTCAGGGATTTCGCTTGTATTGTGAGTGCAAGTTTCATCTTTTTCCCCAATAAAGCTTGTCGGGGCTCTTATCGATAATCATTCGATTTCTCTGTTCTGATATTCTCCGAGTAAACATGTTTTTTGTGGGTTCTTGCTTTAGGTACGGGGGGTACTCTAGTCAAATCCAGGTGGATTTCTTATCACTGAATGTGTCGATGGCGCAATGGTTAGAGGCCGGAGCGAGAAAGTCCTGAGTCGATATTGTTACATTCAATTTCGCAAAACATAACCTAGAAAAATTTTGAATCAATTTCTCCTTTCACCAGCTATATGTTCAAAGCAATAGCAGTGGCTCGCATCTAGTATAGATCTCACGTATTTATACACTACAGAGAAAATCTTCGGGTCACACGGCATTTGTTTAAAAAACAACTTAAAATGAAGTATATTTCTTATTTTTAATGTAAAATATAACATTTCACAAACAAGAGTGCATTTACTTTTAATTTGACAACCAATAAGCTCTAAATATTTATCATACAACATCATCATATTTTGTTTTCGTCAATAAAACCACCACCTGCCTTAATTACTGCTTTACAAAATCATGGGATTCTCTTCCCAAATATTCTTCCAACACTAAATGCTCACTCACCTATCCCATTCAAAACGAGAGATGTTAATAGATTAGTCAGTCTGCTCATAATTGTTCGAACTACGACACTTATTATCGTACATGAATTATTCTTTTATCCTTACTCAGTCTCAGTGTGATTTCCTGATATATTCTGTGGGTTCCGTTTGAATAGCCAGCTTTTCATTTTTATATGCAGTATTAGATTGGTATAGTCAAATACAAACCATATATTTTAGGGTTTATTTAGGGTGTAAAGCTTTGTGACTTGAAGTTTTTTTTATTGTTGATTCCAACTGGAATTTTTATCCTTAAATTATTTTTCTATGAATTGTTTTGCCAATACAAATACCAAAATTCACTCAAGGCAGACGGTAAGTAAATGAGGTTGTTCCATGAACGTATAAGGGTAGGTCAGAGATGCAAATTTTGAAGATATATACGAAAGACAACGGTTAAGTGTAGACTTGAAGAAATTACCATCGGGGAAGCATTTTCTCTAGAGTCAATTCCCCAAAATAGAGGTTCCCAGAAAGAAACTGACAGAACGATACCTGCATCTCACTATTGGAATACGAAAAGCATTGGGATGATTCATCCCGATGTCCGTGGCAGCTTGGGTTTTAGCTGTGAAGGTCTGAACTGGTACGTCTAAAAATGTAACTCCTGAGAACATTTGTCATGGAAATAGCGTTAAATAAGGATAGACTTACGAAGTTCTGTCTCTGGGAAGGAGGTTGTAGAGTGGAATATAATAAATTGTCAACTAAGGCTGGAGAGTGAGGCTGGCAGCTCCAGCCAAGATATGGCACTTGTAATTCATATTTTGTTTGATTTGGCTCGTGTAAATAGAATGTATTCAAACAATCATGGCATCAGTTAATGCTTTCACTACAAATAAATCCATCCTTATGAAATATGTTTTAAATGGAAAAAATATTAATTCATATCGAGGAATTCAGAAAAACACCCGAGTAGTCATTATTATCATTGTTGTTTTAATATCAGCGAGCCTATTTTGCATACTACAATAACTGAGGAGTGATATTGATATTACTGAGTGCCTTATCACAGCGGACATATATCAACTCTAAACAGCGCTTAATAATTAAAGACGAGACTCACAGTGAGGTAATAAGTAGTGAGATAATATGCGACACTATTACTAATCTATTGCGGGTTTTATCCTCTTTATCAGATGGAAAAGCAGTTTTCTTGTACTACTTCACCATACTTACACGTTTACGTTTGTAATGTTTATGTTTATACTTAAATTGCTAGTTATGTTTCTCTCTGTTCAAATTCAAAACGCCATCTTTTCTTTTAAGTTTTACACTTTTATTTCTTATTATACATTTACCTTTTCTGTAATAAACTTGTTTTCTTATATTTGTCAATGTTTCCAATTTCTTTTTAGATACTTCTGTGATCTCTGTCCAATATTCTCTGTCAAGTATTCTCGCAATTTCCTAAGATGTTTTCCTATTAAATAATTTGTTTTTTTTCTGCTGGGGATTATATGTCATGTCTCTTCTAATGTGTGATTATATATATATATATATATATATATATATATATATATATATATATATATGACATATTTATATCTGTGTATGTGTAGCAGTAGTATTAGTAGTAGTAGAGAAAGATTCTCCACGATTGATTCTTAGAGAATATAGGTTTGGTATACCGATGGAATACATTCACAAAAGCAATAATAATAAGAAGAAGAACCATCACTAATAATAATAATATTTAATGTATATTATTAGACCATTAGACAAAAAAAAGAAACATATTGAGAAATATGTTAAAAGATCAAATTAAATTAATCTGTATTCTTTCTTTCGAAATAAAATAATTCAAATATATGTCTATATCTTTGAAATGAGGTATTATGATTGTTTAGATTATTTACATTATTCGGACTGTTATCGTCATCTCCATTGCCATAGTCACAACGTTTCGACCTCTATATCTCTGAGATGAGGTATTATGATTATTTATATTATTTACATTATTCGGACTGTTTTCCTCGTCTTCATTTCCATATGTGCTACGTTTAGGCCGTTGTACGCTCTGGCCTTCTTCAGGTAATTTGAATATCGAACCGACCCCTTTATTTCGTCCACCAGTGTAGATTGATCTAGTTCCTCGTTCCATACCTCTTTCGGATGTCACAGTTATTTGCCTTTGACTTAACTCTCGAAGTTTTGGTTCACCACAGCTGGTGGATAAAAACGTTGGTTAGATCCCGTGACAAGACCCAGAAATTTGTGAGTTCAATTCTAGGTCACAACATACTCTTGTGGAACTTGTTAATTATTTTATGCGTTAATTATTTAAAATTAAATTTATTTTCTAATCGCGTTCCAACTTTACTTCCTCATTCCTTACTATTGATGTGTCTTGTTTGATTAGTATTTCACCAACTATTACCTTTGAAAGGAACCTGAGTTTGAAAATGACGCCAATTTTGTTCAAATCTTCGTTCCGTTTCTGTTAAGTCATAAAAACGATATTCACAAACGCCAGTCTATTGGTAGCATCTTCAGTCAGGTGTAGAAAGTAAATTCTATTGCTGTCCTAAATTTAATTAAATCCTCAGGGAGAATTAAAGAAATGCATCATTTAACAAACTATAACACCTTTCATCGCTGTCTGCATCCGGTGTTGTAACCACGTTTTCGTGTTCCAGCACTAATGGTCTTAGAAAGACGTTTTAACCATGGTGCTAAGTCTGCGTCGGTCAATGCTGACCTTGGTTCAAGATCGTTGTTGGTTGCTGCTGCGCTGTGATCTACACGTACGCTGTGATCTTGGTTTCAGAGCAGTGGAAAATCGAAGGTCATAGTCTCGCAGCACTAGTTCAAGCCTACTAAGCGAAAAAATAAAAAGGGAGATTCGAGGGGTTAATCTTCAATTGGTTTATTTAGCTATTGGTAGAACAAAAAAAAAACCCTTGCCAAATCAATCTCTATAGTAACGCAAAACGTTGTCTAAACATTGTATATAAGGGCTGCTTTCAAAGTCTGGGAATCAGGAAATCTGTTGCAGCTGATGTGGATTTCAGAGGGATTCAATGCCGGATCTGAGTACAAAGTCTCCGAGCCACCCAAATTCAACTGCTTATAACCACCTTGGCCCAAAAGTGGCGCGGGGTGGATGGGTTCTTGGAATTCAGTGATTCCCCAATTTTCATTAAATTCCAATAAAGGATATCTTTATTCTCTATTTCTGCTGTCTTAATCAACTCTCCAAATTTGGAGAATTATACACTTTCCTTGATATTAGTCACAGGGATTGCAGCTCTCTTATCTCCAACCTCTTTCACTTCACATCTCACACCGCTACTCCGCGCAGGCGGGGCCGGATTCTGCCCCTTCCTTCTTCCTTCTTGGCATTCTAACTCACTTGCCCCTTCACAGGGCTGTCATAACTATCTTTATAACAAATCTAAATTTTAAAGGGCGTAGGGAAAAGGGCGTGGTTCATTCTCCTCATTAATTCCAGTTCTCAGACTACTTTCCTGAACCCTATTTTCCTGCGAAAAAACACAAACCAGATCACCTCATTTTAACCTTCTGAGTTATAGATAAAAATTGTGTCTCAATTTGTTTTCGTCAATGAGAATATATTTGTTTACATAAATTCGCACCAAAGAGAAACGCAGTTTCCCTCCTTGGATCGGTTGCTGTCTTAGCGAAAACATAAACCAGATCATCTGTCTGCTATGATGGATCAATTTTCATAATCCTAACACGTGTAGCGGGTTTAGTCTGTGTTTTCATTTCTCAATTCGTTTTTGCTGATGAAAATACAATTCTCGTCTGCTTTTCTTCTCGTCAATGATGTGTTTTTTTCGAATTTCCCAAGAAAGATATAAAAACAATTCCCAATTTGCTTTACCCGCATTCCAGATTGTCCATAGCTAAAAAAGAAAAAAAAAAGAACACTTAGTGCATCATTCCAATCCGTAGGGATGAGACAATTAAGATGGCCTTTTTTTCAATTCTACATTACCAGGAAAGTGACTTCCATTTTCTCTTTCTATCTCCCTATCTTCCAGTTTCTATTTCATTTTGGGCTTAACACTTTTACAATTAATGTTTAACCTCCTCACAGCCTCGGTTTCACAAATATTCTACTATAGCAATATTATTGTAATTACGTTAGTTTTCACTGAGTTACTCACACTCTTGGCCTTGTAACACACTAGAAAATAATATCGATTATACAATGCAATACTTTAGTTGAGGAATTTTCGGAGTTTTAATATCGTTCCATGTGCATTATCAAAAGAGAGTTACCTGAAAGCTAATATCTTGTAAAATCGATGGCAAAAATTAAAAATAACTCTTAAGAGAAGAAATGAATGTTACAAAACGCTGATGGGAGATTTTCATATCCTTCTGAAAAATTCCATTTTCCTTTACTATTAAATTTTCTACTTAATAGGAATGATAGGTTAAAAGCAACCATCAGCTCTAGACGAACTTCCACATCGTTATAATTGGACCCAGAGACTTAATTATAGTTTTGAGTAACTACCAAATATATATATATATATATATATATATATATATATATATATATATATATATATATATATATATATATATATATATATTCATTTTTATCTTTCATATTCATTCAGGACCTGTGCAAGGATGATTCTCCAAAACCTCCTCTCCTTCGTAGAGGTAAGCATGGTTTTCAACTTAAGATACTTTTCAAGCCATATTACCCTCTATTCCTCTTGTCTTCAATATGACATCTGAGTGTTAAATTCTCCAATTCCTTTTATCCCATCCGTTTACACAAACTCATTAACCAGACTACTTGCTGTTTTCCTCTGTCCATCTTGCCTTAATATGTCCTGCTAATGTCATATTCTTCATGTCCACCTTTCACCAAATTGTCAACGGTTTTTTCTATTCTTAGGCACAATTCGTTTTCACATTCTATTTTCTCACATGTTCTGTCTATGTTATTTTTAGCATCGTTCAATAGAATCCCATATAAAAATATTCATTGTTTGACAGTTTAAACAAAGTTTATGGATAAGAAATGCATGTAACTAATGCCCAAAATAGTGACTTTATATACCATTCTTCATTCGATAGCGTAATTTCCCAGAGTAGACCCGGGGTTATTCTCGGCTAGGCGGTTTTATATTCCGTGTATAAAATAGGCTAGTTTATAACTTCTGTTAAAAAGGAGCCAGGCTAGAATATTCTCCTAGACTTACCCCAAATTGATGTTCGATAATCGTGAAGACATCCAAACAGAAATGCAAACCTCATTAACACCTATATTGCCGGAGTTAGATCTCTGTACACTCACCTGAGTTTGGTGTTCAACATCGTTGAGTTAGCGAATTTGATCATCGTAAACCCTTCAGTATCAGAATGTTATGACTGCTGTCTCCTCAAAGGACAGATTTTGATCCTTGTACATTCATTTGTGATAGTAATTCGATTATTGTGGTAATTCGATTATCGGGAAAATGTTAAAGATTAGATTTTGATCATCGTAGATTCACCAAAGTAAGAATTTGATTACCTTGAAATCATCGAAGAGCGAAATGGTTTCATCTTTCTTTCGTTAAAGATCGTAAACTCTGCATTATATACTCGCAAAAGATCAGAATTTGATCATCGTAGACTTTCCAAAAATTTCTTTAACATCGAAAACAATGGCAGATATTTTTTTCAAATAATACAAATCACTATCAAATATCACATGCATCTATTTCTTCTTTCTAAACTTAATTTCCATATTGAACGGTATATACGACGCAACAACGTTAAACATGAAGTACCTAGAAACATTAAATGTGTTGATGTCCTCAGTG
>OZ038476.1:144249536-144357036 GCA_964036315.1 Acanthosepion esculentum | reverse complement strand
TAATGATCTTGATATTCAAACAGTTCTACATTTGTCTTCTGGCCGATGTATTATGGAAATAATTAATGATCTTTATATTTAAACAATTCTCAATTTGTATTTTGGCCAATGTATTAAGTAAAGAATTAATGATCTTGATTTTCAAAAAATACATAATTTGTCTCTTGGCCGATGTATTATGGGAATAATTAATTATCTTGATATTTAAACAAATCTCAATAGTTCTTTTGTCCGATGTATTGTGGAAAGAATTAATGATCTTGATATTTAAACTATTCTCAATTTGTCTTCTGTCCGATTTATATTTACTCAACCCCTTACGATGTCAAGTTGTGACAAAAGGTCATTTTAATGTGAGGAGCCCGAACGCGTGCACTCGGGCAAGGAACAAAACTTCCCGGAGCCCCCGTAATCGTCGTTTGGCCAGGCCTTGGTAAGTGCACCGATTCTTCTCTCTAGTGCAAGGAGAAGGAGCGGCCTCCGTTAGCTGTTCCCCAGGGCCGGCACCTCTCGGTATAATTTTCCTCAGTTGCGACTCTGTTCTTTGACGGAGTCGCCGCTGAGTGCACTCTGCCCAAAGACAGAGACGCAACTGATAGATGATAAGTAGACGTCAAAAGAGTAAATTACAGTTTTAAATTCATGCTAATAATTAGCAAGTGAAATGGACATGAAATATGATTAATCAAGATCAGAATTTGTCTCTTTTTTAACAGAGAAATAAAAATAAACATTATTTCTTCATATTCTCCATATCTCACTCTCTGATTTAGCGATAATTTAATGTGAAATATGTTAGTTATATAAACGTTTCTTATCTGTGCTTAATCTTGTAAGCATGGGTGTGCGGTGGTGTAGTGGATAACTACTAAGTAGTAGAAATCAGAAAGCCGAGTTCCAATTCCAGCTGAATTCGTTATATTCTGTTACGCGCAAATACCCACTGGGAAAAGTACGAATCCATCTCTTCTCCACAGCTATGGGTTAATTATTAGAACTTTTAATAAAAATATATTTAAATCTCCCCAAAGTTCTTACAATTTAAAAATATTTTCTTACTTTAAATGACGTAAAAAGGGTTGATAGACCGTCACAAGTAAATCAATCAATTGCTCAATCAGTGACTAGGATAATGGATCAAATAACTCTATCATCCCGGGAAATACTCAACCAACATGTCTTTAGAAGGTAAAAGTGGGAAGTTGTGGTCTCGTCTTCTATTGAAAGCTGTAAACTGTAGGGACCTATCAAATTTATAGTGTCAATATGTATCCAGGGATTCCTTGAAAGTACTTGTAAATTTATATTTTAGTAGAAAACATTCCCAAAATAAGCTTTTATCTAAAAGGGTATATTCATGGGATACAATTGTCCTTCAATTTCTACACCCTTGTGCAAATTAATAGGAGCAAAACGAATAATTTCGTTAATATTTAACTTTATTTCGTATTTTTCCATTGAAACATTACCCAGTGCACATGTTAGTACTTCGTATGTCCATTCCCCGAAGTCATTCTTTGCAGATTGACGGCAGATTCTCGATTGGATTTAAATCAATTGAACTTCAAAGCCAGTCGTTAGTATTTTCATTTGCTCACTGGTAATTCTTGTCATTGTATTCTTGCAGCATTGCAATCTTCGTGCGCTTCCTTGGGGTAACATTCATCGCAGACAACGGTCATAGGACAACTAATCGACAGTCGAGACAATAGTGTCTGGGCTTGATGAAAATCTGACGCAATCACGGATGACGCAAAATTTTTCAAGGTCAGTTGAATTTCATCATACACCCCGAAAATAGATTCATATTACTGCACACCACCGCAAATGATCTAATCTGATGATATAATAAAATCGATAGATAGAGAAGAACTGAACACCTTGACATTAAACAAAAGAATATTAAATTTATCACTGTCGCTCCCTGTCCAAGAAAAACAACGTCTTGTACAGAGACGTATATATAAATTGAAAGCAATATTAAAGCAAATAGTGTACTCTAGAAAGTGATGGAATTTATGTTATAATTTTAACGTTAATAAAGATAAAATTCAAAGTTTGGGAGATTGGATAAAGAATACAGAACATAATGATTACATATTCATGAATAAGAAACAATGTGGTAATGAAATAATCATTTGTTTATCTTACACATTATTTTTGTAATTAAACATATCGCTTTAGATCGTTTGCAAAAAAGTTTGGTATCCTATAAGTATTTAATATTTGTAATATTGGAAGTACCTGTCCAGTCTTCAATTTCCAGTGTCGATAGATTCCAAAAGCCTCTCCGCATCCGTGTGGGCGATTAATTATCTTCCATTCTACACCCCCTTTCTCACAGATAAAACGTTACAAGCCTGTCACTGCTTTATCGTTATGTCCATGGAAAAGGCTCAGACGAATTACATTTCTTATTTCCACGAGTTCTAACCTTCATGTCTAAGACCCACACACTTTGAAGGGAGCCACCCTCATTCTCCTCGTATTCCATTGGTGAAATGTAAGCTGAATTCGAGCAACCTCCCCTGCGATTCGCTACTCAGTGCAACCGGTTCCCAAGAGGATGTTTTTTCGATCACTACAATCTTAACCTGTTCAAATCTAGAGTTAACCGTTATCTTGCCCACATATGAGCATAATCCGTTTCTGTTACTATTTAAGCCACTAACTCGAGTTCCTCTCGGGCCTTGTCCAGTTGAATATCATTGTAAAAATAGGATATACTGCAAATTGAAAGTCGCACAACATATTACCTATATATATATATATATATATATATATATATATATATATATATATATATATATATATATATATATATATATATCAATATAACATGAAACTGGGTGTCTCACGCCAACCAAAGTAAATGAGCTCTATTTGCTTAATGGCATTTATCCCTTAGATGGACAGTCCACACCCAACTCGTCATCAACTCCACGACAAAGAAGTTCAAGTCAAGATACTGCTTTTCACATTCAACAGAACCACTGAACAACAGAAGTCTATCCCTGTGGTGCAGCCACATTAATAAGGTGGAATGCAGGCTCTCTCAGACCTACAGAATCCTTCACTGTCAATGCGTGCAATCACAAAATATTTCACAATCTTCAAGACTTAATGACCTTATATCATCTAACTTTGTTTTCTATGGAAATACCTACACCTAGTAAAAATGTGAAAAATATGACAATGTTTTATTATATTAAAAAAAACTATTCTATATGCACAGATTAAACTACTGTTCATATGCAAGAAAGACGATTTTTCACAATTGATTACTTTACATTTCTTGCACCTATTCACGGTATAAGAGCCCATCAAGGTAGAGTGTTTTAAATAAGCTGGTACATGAGCTACATATGAAGAAAGCATGGAGGATAGCCTGCGCTTGATCCTAGACATGAAGAAATTATGATTTTCGTAATCAGGAAGCTTTTGTGCAGAGTTTCATTGCACAGTGTCAGAGTTTTTGGTAACAAGCTGAATGGGACTTCCTCCTTACGAATGAAATACGAAGGGAATGAAGATGAATCATCTCAATGTACTTGTCATGTCGCTTCCTAGATATGAATGTCTGGACTCTTGGAAACAAAGACTTTAGCTCGAGCGAACTTTTGTCATGAAAAAAGTGATAAAATAGCGAATGGTTAGCAATGTATGTTTGTAGAATGTAGAGATGGAAAAAATTAATCACCCACAAGGCCGTGTAATCGCTTTTGAACTCTGTCGTTTGTGGAATGTGTAGACTGATGTGACAGCACTATTTTATTTTGGAAGAAGAGATGTTTTGCGAAAGAATCAAAGAGATTAACTGAAGCCATGGATATATCTATAAATACAAGATTATAACACAGATAAAATTTGTTATATAGGAATAAAGTGTCACTACCGACACTTGTTTTTGAACACAGACGATCTCATTAAACTCGGTAGAGCACGTAACCATAGATAAAACGTATATATGGAGGAAGTCACGTGACGTCTAGTGTATTTTGTTATTCTAGTCTATCCTTCCTTCCGGTATTTGCTATTTCTCCTCTATCCCCCATACTACTCGTACTGCTATTCTCTTCTCGTTATACGAAGTACTATTAGCACGAGTATTATACTAAGACGTCTGATACGAATACGTACTGTTCAACGGCGTATGATAAGTGGTATCTGTCAATACAAAGTCCTACTACGTTGGCATTGACAAAATATCGAACAAGTATACGTTGACATCATAACAAGTGATCGTTTTTGACGACATAACAAAATTATAAATTATACACAATCAAAGACGACGGACAGGATAACTGGCCAATCGGATTCGAGGATATTCGTCTACTAGTGCGGTTAGCCAATCCCTATTGCAGACGTATTTGTGTTCATTCAACACCCACAGAGCCAGCCTGTGGTTTATACTGCAACTATGCTGAGCAGACCTTAGTTATAGCTTCTGGTAAAGAGCGTGTTATCTAGCGTGATCAACAATTTTGAACAAGAACAGCACGATCAAGCTCTGCCACGATGACTTGTCACTTCGTGCTAGCACAGTTATCAACGGCCCTCAAGGGTTCCGACTACCCAATTTCACTCACAACGCTTGGGTCTCAGGCACGCTGGGATCGATATCCTCCAGTCCGATAACATCAGAGAATCTCCTTTCTGATTAATCGACGAAGAGTGAGATTCGAACCCGGGTCTCATGGTCAGAATGCGAGCGTTCTAACCACTAGTCCACGTGCTCATATCGGCGACCGACACTAAGTAAAAATAAAATTGAACAACTCTAACAAATTTTAGGGGTTTTTTTTTTTGCTGTATAAGATTTGTTCTTAACATAGTTCCTAGCAATCTAAGTGTAAATTTTCCATGAGTTTGAAAACATCAAAATTAGATGTCGTTGTCTTTTCTTTGCCATATATTACTTCTCTTACTCAAGCTTTCCCACAATTTATACTTTTTCCTGGGTTCGAGCAAAGGCAATTGAAACAGAAAAAAAAAACTTGGATAAAGTTGTATTCTGTATAAAGATAATTTGAATAAAAATATAAGCAAAGTAAGTAAAAAGTATACTTTTCACTTACATTTGTGTAAGATGAAATATATTAGTTTTCCAATAAAGTAATTTTATCCAGCAGGGACTGACACTAAATATTGCGGCAATATAATTTATGACTTCAGTCTTGGGATATTTATCATGATCCAAAAATAACGGTGGTATACGGGCGAAATAATTATTCTATCTGACTATTAGGGAAAACTAGAGACTATTAGACCAAAAATGATTTTATTATTCCAATAAATCATGTTTCAAAATCGAAAGAATAAAATCAAGTTTGCAAATTTTAAAAGAGAAATTCTTACGGTTAAACTTTGATTTACGAGCAGCTATTTCCTAATCTTTGTTGTTATAAATAGAACGTTTCGAGGATGTCTGTCGAAGATTACAATTTCACGCTGAACCTTGTATTAATTTGTGAAGTGTTAATACGTTAAATTAAGGCTCTTGGAGAATAAGGGAATTGCTAATTTTTACTTTTTAATGCAGTTCTATAATTCTGTCGGTGAACTTAAAGATTCGTCTAAAACGAGAAATGCACGTGAATATTTCTCAATATTCATATTGGAATTTTCAGATGAATTTTATTTCTTAAGTTAATGATTGAATAACCTCATGGAGATTTCTACAACAAAAAAATTTCTGAACCCCCCTCCTCCACATCGCATGGTTAAATATTTGAGCTTAACTTATTTATGTGCCATGCGTGATACACACTTAGGCGATCATGTATCTTTCGATACACGTATCTTTCGGTACATGACTTACGAGACAGATTTTTTCCCGCAGTAGGTTGCTATTTCTTTCTGCGGTAGAAAAGTTGCCATCCAAGGCTATAGAACTCTGTCTTGCTATTTACCTACAGCTGAGGGGAGAAGGGGAGGATTCGTACCTTTTCCAAGGGTATTAACACGTGAGTGAATGCAATGGATTCGAATGGAATTCGAACACGTCTCTCCGATACCTCAATCCGAGATGCTATCCGAAACTGCCTCTTCACGAGCTTAACGACTTAAACCAAATATTGCAATCACAATCATAGATATGAATGCTGCTTGTTATTTTCAGAAGTAAGAAGATTTAAACGAAAAGATTTGAAATTGACAACTTTTTTTCATTTCCCATAAACAGACGTTAAACACTACTGTCTTCCCTTTTAACTTTCATTCTTTCTTCCATTCATTTTCTTTTCCGTTTTCACACGCAATCAATAGAGAATAGTCCATTATTTGTGAGGTATTCACAGGGGACGATAAACACTTATAGCCCCCCTTTTTTTCTTTCTATTTCTTTCTTTCATTTTCCCACTGAAACCAAGTAGCATCTCCTTCCACGCGATGAAAATGGAATAGTCTGTTACGTATGAGGTATTGGCGAGGCGTAACTGTCGTGCTAACTAAGACAACAAAAATTATAATTATAATTTTTTAATAGTCTATTCAAATACACATATTGTATCTTTCTTTCATGGTAAAACCTGCAAAATTATTTTTTCTGATGATTTTTCTATTAGTTGAGGTTAAACAACTTAAGCATAAAACATTGTCATTTTCTATCTGATTAGTTAAACCATGCCAAACAGAGGAGCGTGTATAATAGGAATGGTATATTTTAATAAACCTATATTGCTAGAAAAATATTTATTTATTCCAATGAAATATATTTTAGTATATAAATCAATCTATTTAATTTGTAACATTATAACATCATCTTGTAGTTTTAAAAAAAAAATATGCTGGTTTGAGGATTTCATTTTACATATGTAAAGAAAAGTGTGCCTGACTGCAATGACATATATCATCTCCCTCGTGTCAATGAATGCCCAGTGAATAAAGACATTGGTTAGATCCAGTGACTAGACATAATGAGTTGTGAGTTCAATACCAGGCCACAGCATTGGTGAACCAAATCTTGGAGAGTTGAGTTAAAGGGAAATAACTGAGACATCCGGAAGAGACATGACACGTGGATCTAGAAAAATCGCTGGGCGAAGTAAAGGCTTCGGTTCGAAATTCCAATCGCCGGAACAATGCCGGAGCGTACAACTGCCGGAACCTTGTGAGTATCTCAATAAAGATGAGGATAACAGTCCGAATAATGTGAATGATGTAAGGATTTTCACTTCATCAAAATATATGAAGATTGGAATTGACACGAAAGCCGGTAGCCGAAAGAGATTTCCACAAATGAGAAGTGCGAGAGAAAAATATTAGTACAGAAAATATGGTTACAACTAGTAATTTGAACAGTGAAATTGTGAAACTAGTCCCTGATTCTAATACTACGCTTATAGTCGTAACGTTGAGATTGTTAATAATGAATTAAACAGGCTAAAAAGGTATCTTTTTTAAAGAACATCTGTTCCGACTACCAAAAAAAAAATTCCCTCATTTGTTTGACTATTGTTTAAATGGAAGATAATGATTGGTAACTATTTTTTCACTGTCTATATTTAGTGAAAATAATCTCGTGTTAACCCTATGCAAGCCGAGTGTGTGGCTTTTAGCCAACGTACAATTTTCTATTGACACTGATGCTTTTGCGGATAAGGTATTAATTTGAAACTCCAGACAAGTTACTAAAAATTAAGCTACTCTTTAAAAGCAATTGTGGCAAGAGTGGATACTTTTTTCATCATTGCTGACGTCATAATATTTTTGCTGACATGAGATTTTTTTCTTAACTTTAGAAAAATACATATGCTCTTAATTTAACCTTTCAATGCAGGTACTTTATAACTTGAGTACACAAATTTTGCAAAGTACATTCAACATTAATTTTTTGCAATGTCAAAATCCAGGAGAAACAAAGTTAATGAAATCTTTGCTCGCAACTCAATGCTACTTCCGATGTGAAACACATCTGTTTACCTTCCTTTCTACGTCATTGATAACAGTCCCTACGAGCGCGTTATGTATTGGTTAACAATCAAAATCGAACACTTTTAACACAACGTTGAAAATATGTCTTACAATGAAGTAATTCATCGAGTCTAGAAGAAACCTCAACAGAAACCACTAGACGGCCGTTTCGTCCTATATATTCCTACTGTGAATTGAAACCCGGACAATTTCATTATCAGACAAACGTCATACCAACTGTACCAACGTGATTCGGTGACGAAGAGGTAGCGAATTAGACTCGATATAGAGCCGCTCGATCACATACTCCGTGGTGGAACTCATCCAAGTTTCTCTTACCATAGGACTGTGCTCCCACGAGAAACGACTACTATCCACAAGCCGTTCCATCCAGAGCATTAGAAGTCGGTTCAAGGAAGGATATACAAGTGATAGAAATTATTAGGGGGATTTGAGATCATTATAATTAAGTAATTCATCGAGTTTAGAAGAAACCTCAATAGAATGCAGAAAGCACTGGACGGCCGTTTCGTGCTATATTTGGGACTCATCAGCAGTGCGCATCCACTACCGTCAATTGAAACACGGAGAGTTACGTTATCAGGCAAACGTCATACCAACTGTACCAACGGGCCTGGGTGACGGAGCGGTAACGAATTAGAAAATATGACTTGCAGTTGCACAAAAATTGCAAAGACTAGCACATGTATACAAAAATAATAACCAGTGCGGTGACAAAAGCTGCTGGTGGCGCCACGGCTGGCAGTGCCGCCTTAACAACCGAAACTGTATTCCCTCCCCTGGTTGTCGGCTGGCGAGGCCAGGATATTGAACGTGCTTTCACACGTTGTATGGAGAAAATTTCATGGAATCATTTAGTTTATTTAAGTTTCAAAATTTCCCGTTTCATGAAGTTATTTGTTATAGAACCACAGACAATTGTAATATAAGACAAAGTATAATGGAATAATATTGAAATTTTTCATACAATTTTAGCTATCATTTCGCGTGATATAGAATTTTTAACTTGGCAGTCAAAAAAAATGTCACCCATCTGCTTTGTATTGAGTTAAATATCAGTGTATGATTAATTGCTACATATATGAGATGGAAAAATAAATAAATAATTGCATCACGAGGTTTTTGTGTAAAACATTACATAAAACAAATGATTATGCTGAATATTTCCAATCATTCAGACTTCAATATAATCATAATGTGTTTACTAAAGGCTATTTATTTTAAACGTGGTATAAAGTACTTCATTTTATCCAACACATTGTTTACGGTTCACGGATCATCGATCTCAATTGAGTGATGGTCTCGGAATATTTCGGCCATTTTTATTTCATGCTTGAGGTCACTGGTTTAACGAGGTACTTTTAGGTGAAGTGTTTCTCCGGAAATCGATCAAATAATGGTAGACGGCTTCTTACAATTTTTGCATCAGAAGGTCAGGGAGGGAGTCTCAAGATAACCTATTTACAATATCTTATACTGTAAATTGACTTTGTTCAGTGTAAACGGAATGGCGATTTTTCAAGTCAGACGAAGTAGTCACTTAGGGTAGTGGTTTAAAATAAAATATTATCCTAAAAATATTAAGTGTTCTCAGATATTTCACAGGAAGAAAAATACCTGAATCTATTCCTAGAACTATACATCGAACCTGAATCGTGACTTCATAACGATACATTTCCTTAAGAACTGGATCACTTCGACGTGGTGTAATGGTTAGCTCAGGAAACCAGTTACGATCAAGTAGTGAGTACGATTTTCCATGGGTGCTCTATGTTTTCGTTCAAGGTTCCTACAACCGTGACAATTAAGATGTTATTTAGCCCTTTAATATTTACCGGGTCTTTTTTCTATCATTCTGAACCGGTTAGGATTTGTCATTTCTTCCTTTATGTGTCATATCCTCCCCGGAAGTTGGGAATCATGGCTCTTCACATCATCCTATCTTTTGGTGATTTAAGTATATTTTAACATCATTGCTTGCTCTCTTTTATTAATCATACACTCAAACTATCTAAGTTGATTATTCGCTGTTTCCTCTTGGGTCTCTCATTCAATATGTTACGTGAGTACAACATTCTACAAACCTTCTTTCCTCATCATGTTTCTCAGAAATTTCATTAGAGTGTTTCCTTGTAGTTTTTATTGTCCTCAAACCGACCTCATTGTTCACACGTTTTTTCAATTATCTCACCATCCATCTGTAGAATAACAGATTAGTCATTATCCTTCTTCTTCTTCAACTGAGAAGAGATTTGCTCACCATTCAATGTTATATACGAGATTAGATATTATACAGGGTGCGGCTGGTATTTGAGGACATACAGAATTAAGATTAATACTGCTTCCCAATAACTTCTAATGCTTTTATTTTTCAGAAATCAAGATTAGCAAACCGTATGATTACAAATGAAATGAAAAGGCCTGCTGTGATTGTGGCATTAAATGCTGATCCTAGCCATATGGATATTGCACATTTCCTCAGAGTTGCAAGACCACTTGTCCACAAGATACGAAAAGAGTTAGAAGAATCTGACAGTTCCCCAATGTCTGTATTAAAACGTAAAAAAACATTCTGCACGTTCTGATAAAGTAGGAACATCCGAATTTATTCAGGAAGTCAAGCAGATAATTGATGAAAACCAAGGTCAATCAATGAGGTCAATTGCCAAAAAGCTGCAGGTGTCTGAAAAAAAAAACAATCAGAGAAAGTGTTCATGAATAGATCATGAAGAGAGGTCAATTTATGTCTGCAAAAACAATAGAAAACCGTTTAAACAGATCCAAAATTAAAAATCCTTCAAAAACTGGTGTGATTTGATTTTTCTCGGATGAAAAAAAATTTGATCAAGATCAAAAACTTAACAGAAGAAATGCCAGATGGCTTTATTCAGATCCTTCTGAGGTGCCAAGAGTGATGCGCACAAAATTCCCTTCAAGTCTTATGGTATTGGGTGTTGTTAGCAATAAAGGACATGTTATCACACCACAATTGTTTTCCACAAGAATTAGAGTAAATGCTGCTGATTATATTGAGGTTCTGGAAACAGTTCTCTAGCCCTGGATTGAGAACATATGCAACAGCGGGGTTTACATATTCCAGCAAGACCAAGCTGCATCCCACAAGGCTACGAACACAAGAATGAATGGCTGACCATTTGTACGGCCACATCACACCCAAAATTTGGCCTCATAACTCTCCAGATCTAAATCCACTAGACTATTATGTGTGGAGCGTTGTTGAGAAGGAGGTTAATAAACATCCTCATAACACCAAAGATTCTCTTAAAGCTGCAATAGTTTGAGCAATGTCTAACATAAACAAGGACCAATTAATCAGAGCTTGCAGCCGATTTCTACCTCCGGTAGAGGCAGTTATTGATGCTAGTGGTGATTTTACTGAATAAAATCAAATAATAGTTAGCTAAATTACATTTTTAATTGTTTGTAATCAAATATAATTATATTCCTTTGTTCAGAAAGTTTTTTTACTAATCCATAAAATCTGTCCTGAAATACCAGCCGCACCCTGTATGACAGTTACTTGGTCTGTGTTTTTTTCATATCTCGATTTAGTAGTCTCGCATTATTCACAAGTTCAAGGGCGATGATATCTCTGGCCAAATATTTGACTTAATCCATTCGTCATAGTGCAATGAATATGGCGTTGAACGGTCATGCTTCCAGATCATTCCACGTTTATGTGCTTGTCTCCAAGGTTTCTATCCTTGGGTCAACGTTGTTTCTTATCTTCATCAATGACTTTCCCAATGTCATCAGTTCAAACTGGGTCTTTATGCTGACGACTCAAATATTTACTCTTGTCTTAACATTAAGGCCCGACAAAATAAACTGGAAAGTCTCCTTGAAAAATGACCTACAATCAGTTGTCTACTTGGCCAACAAAATTTCTTGTATATTTTAAAGACTTCAATACGGAACTGAATACTTTTGATCATCAGGGATATACATTTTTTACCTACATCTGACTGATCGATGCTAATCTCCAGGAAAGCAACTCATTGCGCCTTTTTGGTCTCAAGTTTTGCGCTGACATGAAGCTGTGTAAAGTATAATGAATCAATTGCTAGGTCTACTGCTCGGAAAGTTCGTTTGCTGTGTCGTGCCAGAAAGTTTGTTTTTTTCTCGCCAAAATCCAACATGCACATTTATAAAAATCTATCATGTTGAATATTGCTGCCATATCAGGTCTGGTGCTCCTGCTATATATCTCGGAATCCCCAACAAAATCCAAAGAAGGGTCTGTAATGTTGTCGATTCTGACTTGGCATCTCGATCTCAGTCACCTGCCCACTATTTTGCTTCTCTGTCTTTTCTATAACTATCTTCATGGCAAATGTTCTGCAGAATGTTCTTCCTTGGTATCATAGCCGTATAAATTAAAGCATATACTAGATAGGCACTTAGTTCTTTTTATTGTTCAAATATATAAAACTGAAAGTACACTCTATTCTTTTCTTTCAAAGCATAATATATTTAATAGATAAAAGTATATTCTCCGTGTATAACATTGATAACATAATCAACATTAATTACAAGGAAAATATTACAGAAGAGATAAATTATTTTTAGATGCTTAAAATATTATATTGTAATCAATAAATGCAGCCACGTTTTTTTTGTAAAGATTTAGCTGGTCACTGAAGAATAAAGCGTTCAGTTATCTTTAAAGTAGTTTTCGAGTATTACAATAAAAGATTGATAGCATGGATTTTGCTTTGTTTATAGAATCATTTCAACCGCCGATTACATCGCATTCATTTTACAGGAATAAATAAAAAATAATTCGAAACAAGGCTCCCAAAGTTATTTATTTTTCAAGGTAAAAAGTTTAAAAAAAATAATTTCACGGAGAACCTGAGATTAAATTGTATTTATTTCATTCATCTCCGTTTCTTTGCAGATAAAATAAACGTGTATCTTGATATATGATATGCAACTCTTTGGCAAATTAATTGAAACAAAACGAATAATTCCGTTATTTTATACTTTTGTTTTCGTATTTTCCAATGAAACATGATCTAGTGCATATGTTAGTACTTCTTATATCCATTCCAGCCGTTCCTTGCTGATGGCCCGCAGGATGTAAATGAGTAGAGTTTCCGCGCCAATCTATAGTACTTCGATTTGCACGCTTCCTTGGAGTGATGTCTATCGCAGACAATGATGGTAGGACAACTAATCGACAGTCGAGACAATAGTGTCTGGGCGTGATGAAAATCTGATGAATTTCAAGGCCAAACAAATTTCATAATACACCTGGAACATAGATACATATTACTGCACACCACTGCAAATGACCTAATCTGAGGAGAAAACAGAAATCGATTACACCCTGTTACTTCAGTGGGTCTAAAACTGACAGTATGGTGGAAACTAAAGCGGTTGTTTCAATTAATTTGCACAAGGTTGTAGTAGACTTAATTTATATATTATAGTAGACTTATTATTTTGTGATTCTAATATGAAGTATTTTATTTTTTTATTTAATTTTAATGCTGTAAGGCATTGTAGAAATTGTAAAAGGAATTCTCAGTGGCTTTGTTTGTGCAAAATAAAGGAGAATATGTTAAAGTTAAAGATCAGGGAGAAAAAAGAAAGGATTATTTGACGGTCACAAACCCCGCAATGTAAAAAGGAAAACGAAAAAGGATTTAGTGGTGTACTATAATTGGTTTCTGAATTAACCAATCCGTATTGAGCAGGTAGGCAATTTTTCCTGCTAAAATGTTTTCTCTCCAAAATTCTTCAATACGAATCTTCATCTCATATGATCGGCACTGCAAGGATTAGGGAGTTTTTCTTACATACTTCACCCTCTCCATCACCGACAAGTAGTTGGCAAATTATCCCAACTGGAAACAATAAAAATAATCAATACAGATTATACGCTTTGTCTCATTAATTTCTACATGCATTTTCTGCTAGTGAAAAGATAGCTATGACTGCCAATAAGAAACAGAGTAAGTCCGACCTTGCCGTATTGACTCGAAGAAAACAGTGGTGACTACAGCAGCGGCACAACCGATAGGGGCCACTAGGGAATAATAACCGTAGTAGCCAAACAGCAGTTCGGGTCATATAGTTATTATTTTTTTAGATTGTGACAATGTTACAGTTGAATGATTTTTAAACCTTTTAAACCTTTCTTTCTTCCGAATTCTAGATTTTTTTAATTACAGATGGGGAAAATAAATATGACATAGCGCCTAAACCAAAATTCAGTATAATATCTTTTTTTAAAGACGATCATATAATTACGAAATTAATTGAGGGGTTAAAGACCATCTCTATAAATCATATAGAGACGTACTCAACCAAATTACGATCTGCAGCGCGCACACTAATCACGTTTAACAGAAACATATTTGGAGCGCATTTAGAATAATTTATGTAATATAATATCAGTTTATTCTCTATGCTATTGTTGCCCAATTGCAATGTTTAAATAAAGCGAAACATTGCTCCATTGATTAAGGCCTTTAATGCGAACAGCTACAGCCCTAGTGTGACACATACACAAGTTTACTGCACTTATCTCTCTAAATGTAAAGCTGGATTATGTTTCATGTATTTGCTAATGTAGCGAATATTATTGGTATGACGTCATATATTGAAAAGAAAGGAAAAATAACATGGTTCATATGGTCGTCTATCGATTCGAATAACGTTCGGAAAATGCGCATTCTTTGTGCAGTATACGAATGATATATCCTCTTAAATTATATATTTTCTGCCAATTATTGTTTTGTATTGAGTTAATTTCGGGTTATGGTGAAAAAAGAGAATGCATAACCCCGAACCTAGATGGCTGTACTTTGCATACGCACGCTCTCACTCACATGACCATACACAAACACACATATATATATGTCATATGTGATATAAAATGGGATGACAGCGTCAAGAATAATGCAATACTAAAGAAATGTAACATCACAGGCATTGAAACCGTTCTAGCAAAGATACAACTTAGGTGGACTGGTCATGCTGCGAGAATGAATGGGCATAGGCTTCGAAAAAAAGGTACTGATTGAATAACTACCGAAGTCCAACCGTCCACTCTTTTGCTAAAAGACAAATTGAAAAACATCTTAAAACGTCTCAATTTTGATCTGAAAACCCGAAAAGCCCAAGCATCAAACCGAAAGGAATGGCGTAAAAGATGTTTCATTAATATGATCAGCTTCGTCAAGCTCTGAAGCACAGACGGCATGAAAATCCTGTTTTAACAAATTTCATCTGTCAGTGCGGCTTTGACGCCCGCAGCAAGGATGTGCTAGTATCACACGTAAATAAGTACAAATGAACTATGTCTTTCCCTTAAATGATTTTCTCCACGGTTGCTCCTGTCAGCTTGCATAAGTGTAAAACGAAAGACACCATCCAATGCTGACCCTCATTTATCGCTCACGATAGGAGAGTCCACCATATACCTATCTATGTATCTATCTATATATGTGTCTGTGTGTGTGTGTGTGTGTGTGTGTGTGTGCAGGTATGCAAAAAAATAGGAAAGAACACGTTAGGTAAATAATCCGTAGTTCTTTAGTATTTTTGTTTTTATTTTTAAAATGACAGTGGTCCATACAGAAATAGAGCTTATATTATAATATTCTTTTTTAAGGAATCATATTTTTTTAAAAATATTATAATATATATATATATGTGTGTGTGTGTGTGTGTGTGTGTATGTGTGTGTGTGTGTGTGTGTGTGTTTGTTCGCGCACGCGCGTGTGTATTAGCCATTATGGTCACTTTACCACATTAACTAATTTAAGGACCTACGCCGGTATCACGTTGAGACACCGGTTCTTCGACGATCACGCGGTTCGTATAAGGGTTAACGACTCGGAATTGGAAATCAGAGAGCCGAGTTCTAATTCCAGTCTGGTTCTTTATATTTACTTAAGCGCAAATACCCTAGTGGAAGTTATGAATCCACACACACACACACACACACACACACACACACACACACACACTTGTGTGTGTATGTTCAGTGTAAATGGGAAGCAATTTCACGTTTATAAATTTGTTCAAACATCAACAACAGTTGTTTTTTTAAATATATCTTTTATATACTTGTCTCTACATTTCGGGTCCTTCTCCTGCTTTCCGGTAGATTTTTAGATATAAATTCTCCAATGTCTGAATGATTCAGATTATCGAAAGTCATTATCAAATATCGTATGCTTTTTCTGCGATACTTGAAAATTAATTTTACGCCGACATTATAAAAACAATTTTTTGATAATATCTGATGATATTCGAAATTACACAGACATTCGGTGATTTATATCTAAATCTATACAACTTATTTATTTATTTTTTTTTAAATTTATTGTTTCTAAAATTTCAGAACATTTTCTTGTTTTTATGTACATATTTAGATATAATCTGTCGAAAGTCTGAGTATTTTCGGCTATCGTCAAAACGCCATCTATATTTGTTATACGTATCAGTGCAATAATGAATGCAAATGAGATACACAGATATGTTCAATTAAATCTGCCGAGGTGTTGGAGTGTGTGCCAGATGGCTATTTCAGAAAACTGCATATGTTGCTTGATTTTTCACAAAAGTATATTGCTGTTAATAATTTTTTTCTCAAAAATGTATTGTTGGAAAATGCATTTTTTTTAAAAATTCATTGGGGGTAATATATCTTTTTTTCTAAAAAATGTATTGCTAGTAATACATTTTTTTTCAAAAATATATGGGTGGTAATATTTTTTCTTTTTCAAAAATTTACTGCTGGTAATATTTTTTCAAAAAAAGATATTGCTGCTATCAAAACCTATTTTTATACTTTCATAGTGTTTTGACACCTTTTGGGAGATTAATTATTTGGCCATAGCTGGGACCCTGACAGGTGCTACCACCACGGGTCAGGGTGGATCTGGGAACATGGGCAATTAAGAGGTGGTTCCACGCTCCTCCAACCCTCCTAATCACAGGCCTTGCTGTTGGATATAGTTTATCGTCTTACCCAGGACGCAGATGTAGTTTATCGACTTACCCAGGACGCGGATGTAGTTTATCGTCTTACCCAGGACGCGGATGTAGTTTATCGTCTTACCCAGGACGTGGATGTAGTTTATCGTCTTACCCAGGACGCGGATGTAGTTTATCGTCTTACCCAGGACGTGGATATAGTTTATCGTCTTACCCAGGACGCGGATGTAGTTTATCGTCATACCCAGGACGCGGATGTAGTTTATCGTCATACCCAGGACGCGGATGTAGTTTATCGTCATACCCAGGACGTGGATGTAGTTTATCGTCATACCCAGGACAAGGATGTAGTTTATCGTCTTACCAAGGACGCAGATGTAGTTTATTGTCTTACAGTGGACTTGAATTTGGGAACATCGGCAATTTCCATTGATTTGTTCACGATCATTTTGCCTTTGAAAATTGTGCAACACCGTACATATGACGTGGTAATACTTTTGAAAGACCAATAATTATTTAACCTATGCCCGTATATATATATATATATATATATATATATATATATATATATATATATATATACACACACACATACAGGGTGTCCATAACGTTCGTGTGCAATTTAAAAATTTATAACTTTATTTGTATTTGCGATAGAAATAATCTGTAAACAAATGTCATAAAGTTTAATGTACCTAGTTTTAAGTATAGCTAAAATAACTAATGTGTATTCAGGCAACACTGTAAATCGGCTGGAAAATGTTTTCCGTGAACTGCAAAATCGTATTACCCTTTGTATTGCTAATGATGAAGGACATGTGGAAACTTAAATAAAATTTCAATAAAACCTTAAAAAATATAGATTTACTTCTTTCTAATCCTTTTTACAAATTATTTCTATTGCAAATACAAATAAAGTTATAAATTTTTTAAAGTGCACACGAACTTTATGGACACCCTGTATAATGACTAAAGGCCATTTACAATATTCTTTTTAAGTTTTTCATCATCACCGGACTGACCCTGAATTCTTCCTCGTCACGATAAATGCTTTCACTTTTAAAGAGGTTCCTTGCTTTGAGCGTCTATAGGAATAGGTAACTTCAGACATCAAGCGGGATCGCTAACGACGCTGTTAGAATATTTACTTTCTCGTACATTTCTAGAACGTGCCAGAGTAAACCTGATAGGCTTTAATTTTGTAAACGTCATGTAAGACCAACAATTGAGCTTTGTTGTCATATCTGAGCTGGAAGTGCCCAAACAACTCCTTTCAGATTGAAATACGTTTATGCAGCTTTGCAGTTGATGAATCATTTTCGACCATACATTTCCTTTCCCACCGAATTAACGTCGCATGTCTATCGATTCTCTATCGCTATTTCATTGGAAAAAGTTGCTGACAAGCTACATTCCTTGGTTCCACCAATTTAGATTAGACTCAACTTGACCGGGGACGGCGATCCTCATTAGATTTGAATTATATTGGATAAATTGACGTGTTATTCTTACAACCTCTTCCCAAGATTTATTGAACAAAACCTGGAAGGGATGTTTCCTTGAACTCTTAATCTCTTCAAATCTAGGGTCAAGATTTAGCTATTCTTCATATCCTCTTGATCTACAATTATTTTGTCAGTAAAAAAAAAAAAACATACAGTAACCCTCGATCTTGAACGGAGCTTAAGCGTTCTATTGAGCGATTAAAAAGGCTTTATTACGAAGAGCGTAATAATGATATATAGAATAACAGGAAAGAGAGCTCTGGAAATCTGATATTCTCAGGACAGATACAGGATCCGTTTGATAAATTGCCGTCTAAATTACACCACAATTTAAAAGAAACACTGACACATCATTTTAACAGGTATATTTACCAAAATGACACTATAATATCTTGAAGTACTAAAAAGTAAATTTATTCAATTAACTGGCCATTGGCTTTAAACACGGCCTCCAGACGACTTCAAAATCTCCTCCAACTCTTCTGGACAGTCTCCATGGTGAATTCCTCAATAATCCTAGCCTTCTGTTCATCTTTGGTGTTACAAGGGTTTGTTTTGGTTTAGCGTTCAGTTGCACGTTACACATAATAATCAAGAGAGTTGCTGTCTGGGGAGATAGGTGGCCAGATATAAGGGGTGATGTGGTCGCAGAAATTGTCTGACAACCATGACTGGTTTCTCCTGTTATTGTGTCATGGGGAAGAGTCCTGTTGACAGATATTAGGGTTTTCCAGCAGGCACCCTCTTCACCCAGGGCAGTACTATCTCCTCATTTGAGACCCTGCGGGAAAATGAATGGAGGCATAACGTCGCCACCAATAGTGATTACTCCCAACAGCATGATGTTGATGGAATATATCATCAAACTCTTTCCGAATTCTCTGCACTGTCCTCCGATTGACACGCAAACACTTTGAAAGCCAAGCATTACGGCAGGCCGTTTCCAAATTTCTGGGTAAGTGAATTGCTTTATGGTGCTCTTTTTCTCATAGACGGTGCCCAACTGACCCTTCTATACTGTGTAGACGATAAATTCATAAACAACAAACGAGCTTACTAAAAGTGGAAATATGATATCACAACAATTTACCCATCGCACCCTGTATTTGGTAAGAGGGACAGATTCAGAGTGCAATCTTATGACTCTCTAACATCGCACATAACCAAACTTTAAAAATCTCTTTAAGGAAATATTCTTATTCAATTCCAACTCAAGGACACATGGAACAGTGGATAAAGGCATTGGCCAGATCAAGTGACAAGACGCAAAGAGTACGATTTTGATACTCGCTTGATGCAGTGGAGAACTTGGAGAGGGGAATTAACAGGAGATAACTGCTAACTGACATCTATTAGACATGGCACGTGGAACTAGAACAGTCTACCCCAGTGAGCGAAATAAAGTGTTCAGTTCGTCATTCCAACCACCTGAAGAAGGCCGGAGTGTACAATAGCCGAAACGTTGTAATAAATATGGCGACAAAGATGAGGACAACAGTCCGATAATGCAAATAGTGTACATGATACCTCATCTCAGAAATATAGACAGATACTCAATTCCTACATGTCTTGAGTCTGTCAATTTATCTACATTGGTTTCACAGAGTGTATACTCAGAGTTAGCGAAATGACTTTGACATTATTACTAAAGGTTTCTCCTAAGGTCTTTTACGTGCTTGTTGTACAGTAATTTATTTGATAAATTCTAGCGACACATGGGGTATTTATATGTTTTCAAGTACTAAATTAATCTCCATAAATGTCAAACACTTGATATTATAGGTCGCAAATTATCGAGCAGTGCCCGATTTAGACACACTATTCGCTAGGAATTTAATATGGTAGAATGATCATCAAATCGCGGACACAGAGAGGAAACTGTGAAGTAGGTTATAAGTCAGATATAACAAAAATTTATGAAAACGAATATAAATCATCCAAGTCGATCTATTTATTTGCATCATATAAGGACGAACATTGTCATAATTGCTTGTCAGTTGTATATGTTTATTTTCCTGCTGATCAAATTCGTTGGAATCGGTTATTTTTCTTTTTTTTATAGCAATAATAATATTTTAAATTAGTTAAAAAAATATCTCAATTAAAGCGGCATTTCTCGATTTGGAATTTAATTCAGAGAAAACATATCTTTCATATGTTATATTTTTTTAACATGAAACTAAAAACGCATCTAAAAACCACTTAGTCTTTCAACTGACAGATAAAATTAATTTATCTTCCATGGAGATTTAATATTATGTTGCTTCTTGAAACAAGTACTGTATATGCTTATAAACAAGTTGTGTATTTGAACTCGTTTTTTTTCTAATAAAATACGAAGTTCTTCACAAACAAGGGCCATAGTTCAGTCGGAATGACGTGTGTACACAATAGGATAGGTTTAGTGCAAGTTTGAAGGTAAGAAAAAAATAATTCACTGTTTATTTAAACAATTATATTCATCTTCAACTCGCTAGACGCGTGGAATTCTCGCAGGTGTTAATAAACAAGCTTTGACATTATCTTACGGTTCTGTTGCTCTCTCGCTCTTTGTATCTTTTTATTCTTTAATCTGTCTGTTCCAAAATTCATTTTTATCTAGGTTTATACATACATTATTTAGTTTCCAGTGTAAAAAGGAAGGAGTGAAATTCTTTTCTACTGTATACTGTAGACGTCTCTTCTACTCCAATAGCTTCATGTCTCGCACATCTCGCCTGTGGAACTCCCTTCCTTATTCCTGTTTCCCTGAAAAATACAATCTCCAACTATTTAAGTGTAACGTCAATCGACATCTCCAGTTGCCTTGATCTATCCACTCCCCTTCTCCACATCCTTTCATTCCTATCTGCTCTCGCTCCAAATCTTCTGTAACCCCCTTGCCTTGATCGATCCACTATCTTTCTCCGCATCCTCTCCTTTACCACTCCTATCTGCTTTTCCTCCAAACCTTCTTCAACTCCTCACGTGCTAGTGGCCTCCAGCCTTGCTTTGGGGTGATAAGCTTAAAAAAAACTCTCTTTAATTTATAGCTACAAAACAAACGCCATGTGGTTTGAATCTTAAGGACGCTAATTAAACTGTGTTCCTCCTCGATGTGCATTGTCTCTTCAGGGAGTTGGGGATCATGGCTCTCCATAATTTCCTGTCATTTGTAGCTCTTAATAAAGTTTGTATCTTTTTATATTTCCTAAACCCTGTTCTGGCATTCATTTAAGCAAGCGCTTTACGTTGACTATGCTTTCTTTTCTTCTGTCTGTCTTGACGTAAATCTGTCCTGTGAGTATCAGATTTTCCAAGCTCTCTTTCCTTGTTATGTGCCCTAAAAATTTCTACTGGATTTTCTTGTAGCTAAGGACACATGGCACAGTGGATAAAGGCGTTGGTTAGATCCAGTGACAGGACCCAAAGTGTGTGATTTCAATACCCGGTTAAGACAGTGGAGAACTTTCAGAAGGAAATTAACAGGAGATAACTGATAACTGACATCCATTAAACATGGCACGTGGAACTAGAACAGTCTACCCCAGTGAGCGAAATAAAGTTCGACATTCTAACCACCTGAAGAAGGCCGGAACGTACAACGCCCGAAACGTTGTAATAAATATGGCAACAAAGATAAGGATAATAGTCCGAATAATATAAATAATGTACATAATAAATCTTCTCAGAAATATAGACAGATGCTAAATATAAGTGACCTTTTTGTGTCTATCTTCTCTAAAACTTCGTCGTTGATCACATGTTCAGTCCGTGGTATTCTCAGTATCCATCTGTAGACCCATATATCTATTACTTCAAGTTTCTGCTTCATCTGTAAGGAGACTGTCCACTATTCCCTGCCATGTACGAGAACTGATATTACATAACATTTCAGTAATCTTTTCTTAGTTTCTAACGATTCTTTTCATTTCTTTATACTTTACTTAGCTTTTGGAAGGCTTCTTTCAATTTTCCACAGCTCCATCGGATTTTAGTGTCGCATTATATGTCCTCTCTTAAGACATTTCCCACATATTTAATTTGTTGTACTCGTTTGATTTTGGCAACTCCAATTTGCAGTTTTCCTTATTGCTTACAAACACGCATTCTGTCTTTTTAAAATTGAGGTTTATCCCTTTCTTCTCACATTTCCCTTTTTATCTTCTGTGGGATTTATTGTAGTATCCTTTCTGCGTCTGTTGTAATCTGCATGTCTTATGGTGTTCAAATTGTGAATACTGGCAGGACTTCCTAAACCTCTCAGAATCGCCTCACTGTATAGGATGAATAAGTCTGGTGGAAACTCACGTCCTTGTCTTTCACTGCTTTTAATTTTTGTTTATTTCTTTAATTAATTTTCTATCCGTATGAAACCGATTTGCTGCCTATAAAGGTTCTGAATTTTTTTAGTATACTTTCCAAATATATCAAAGTTGCCTCACAGTGCCTACAGTTCATTGTGGTTTATTTTATCAAACGCTTTTGACCTAATCTATGAAGTACAGGTATACCTACTTCTGCATTTGTAATTTTTTTCTGATATAATTTTGAGCATAAATATTGCATTCCTTGTTCCAGTGTCTAACAAACCAGTGCTGGTCGTGTTCTATTGATCTGAATTCTGATGATAAGTTTTGCTTTATGGCTGATTGTCCGATGAACTTCACATTTGGTTGATTCTTAGGTAGTGCTATGAAACTGAATCAACTTAGGTCTTCTGGTATTACACCACTGTTGTATATTTATTTGATTCATTATCTTTAATGTTGCCAATGCCGAAATCATCTAAGGCTGCCTGTAACTCTGTCACAATTTTCTCTGTGCTGATTTCCCTCCAGACATTAATATTTCTTGTCCTTCAATAATTCTCTTCATTGCGAGTTGGTCTCTTTCGTCGTGGAAGTGATCTCCGATGTATTCCGTGTCTGAAGTGTTTTTTTTTTTCTTATATCACTTTCCCGCCCTTGGATTGTATAGATCCCGTTAATGATCATGTCTTTTCTCCTGTCAGTTCTCGTATTCTTTATGCATATCTACTTTATCTGTCATGAACATTCTTCATATTTCTGTACAAGTTTCGTTCAGCTATTCCAACTTATAAAGCTTGCATTTCTTCCTGTTGTCACCTGGCATCCATTCTTTTTTATCTTTGTCTAATTTTCTTGGTATTTATTCTGTAACATACAGTTTATCTATTTTTCGTTGGGACGATTTCAAATTACTAAAGCTTCTCTTAATGTGTTACCCTTTTTATATTTTCCATATTATTTGCTCTTAACACTGTCCATATGGTTCACCTTCACCTTCAGGAGTCTGTCGTATTGCAATTCGGATGCTGCCTTGATTCTATGCAATTTCCATAGATTCACTATAAGTTTGCATATCGCTCGGAGGTGGTCACTTCCGTAGTCGGCACTTGTGTATATTTTGTAGTATAAAACTGCATTTCTGAATCTCTTACTGATAGATATATAGTCGATTTTCTTTTTTCGTTCCTTCTCCTAAGCTTCTCTATGTCCATATACCTCTTGGGTGTTCTTGAAACCAAGTATTTTGTATTCAGGTTTTCTGTGGCGAATATAAATTAAATAATATTATACTACAGTTATATATTCATTTACTTATTTGAATGTGAGTAACAAATATGGCTGCAGGAATTACGTCCCATTTTGCCCATAATTTGTGTCTATTCTAATTCTCTTCACTAAATGTCAGAAGAGAAACAATACATATGCTGATGCTTCTTGTGTTTCAATTTACAGTAAGTAATTATAGCACGCAAATATTTTACCTTTTATATGAAATAAAATATCGCGATACGTTGCCCCGATTTTGTCGTTCAATTAGCACAATTATATAAATACACGGCTATTTGTTCACTGATACTGGAATGAAGGGGAAAAGGTTAACAACGAAGTAATTCGTCTTGTCCAAATCCATTCATAAGAGTTGTCCACTTGCAGCTGTTTTATCGTCGGGTGTTGGAATCTTTACTACGCAACATGTGTGGCACGACCAGGCCTACGCTCTATCATGTTACCCTGTGCTGATATGTTTGTCAGGCAATTTGAGTCTGCGATGACGTCACCTTGTTTATAACAAACAAAGATGGCAGTGAATGCTGGGAAATCTCGCAAGGTGAAGAAGAGACTTGAAACAACTGGAATGTGATTCTACTGACTGGTGGCCAGAATACCATGAATCGAACATGTGAGAAATGACAGTTTTAGAGAAAATGGAAACAAAAAGGACACACCGTAATTGCTCTTGTATAATACGCCTACATATCTAATATGCAAACCTGAAATTGTGTTGAAAGTGTGGGAATACGCTTCTCCTCCGCATAATACGCACCCCTTGTTTGGTAATGAAACTGTTATGGCATCTTACCTGTAACGATACAATGAACTCTTCCTGACACTAAATACTGCGCCTCTCAAGAGAGACGGAGAGAACGTAGTGTAACGAGTCGAGACAGAGCGAGTCGAGACAATAGTAGTTCACTCTAAACCAGACTGACAGTCATACTAACAACTTCAACTTCTTGTATTGTTATTGTGTTGTAATATATCTTTGTTATTCGTACTCTTGTGTTCGTGTTGTTCTTCCTTCGTCCTAGCCTTGTACCATAACAGTGGTGCCAGGATATTGGACCATAACAGAAACCCTATAATTTGTACCTGTCCAATTTCATTATGGCCAGCGTTTCCTACTATTATTACAAATGGTTTTAAACATAGAATATTTTTTTTCTAATTTAGATTTATGATAATTCTTAATTTATTTTACGGCAAATTTTAAAGATTTTTGTAGCTGTGTATAATACGAACCCCTCATTTTGCTTATTATTTTTTTTAGAAAAACAAATGCGTATTATACACGGGGAATTACGGTACTTAACATCAGAAAGAGACAGTAGAAATTATTTTTTTTACAAAAACAAATGCGTATTGTACATGGGGAATTACGGTATTTAACATCAAAAGGAAACAGTAGAAATTACCAGAGGAAATAAAAAAGAAAGTGGGCTTGGAATGTTGGATACTCACAGGACAGATTTCACGCCATATGGACAGGAGAAAACAAGGCATAAACTATCTCGCGGGCTTTAGTTACTGAATGGTATAACAGGGTAAACACTCCCATGCCTTTCAGTTACAAGATACAGCTTACAAAAATGAAATAATTTATTTAGAGCTGCAAAGAAAAGAAATACATGGAGAGCTATGATCATCAACGTTCTGAATAAACGAATGTAATGAACTCGACAGTAATTCGAACTCAGCTCTCCGGTTCCGCAATCCGAGCCACTATCCGTTACTCCAACGTACCTTTTATGTACCAGTTTTATATTTGTGATCTGTAGTTATATCGCATCACCATCTGTCATATTGTTACTTTTATTATATTTATTGTAATAAATAGTGATTTCTCTTAAATGATCATTCGAATATTCTGTATATATTTGATACTAAAACTTTCGTTTAGTTCAAATCCGGTTGTGGCAGATACTGTAAACCGAGAACATAGAATACCTCATTCTATCTGTTACATTTAGTTGATGGAATTTCATTTTTCTCAGTAGTAACTTAGTCACACTTTTACTCCTTTTAATTACTAACTTCATACGTATTTTATTTTTATTTGTCCATTACTCTTAATCAAATGTTCTTGTACTAATCTCGTACAATCTCCTAGATGACATCGGTTAATACTCTTGAGTACTATATTCATAATATTCCCCGAATGTTTGAACAGGAGTAGTGGTGTATCCCTTGTTTACTGTCTAGGATTGGGTTTCCGGTTCGTTGTAAAGTTTATTACAACTCTATACATCCCACGTCTCCGCCTGAACACTGAGATTATTTTATTTAGTAATTAAATCTTCCGTGGAAGAAAAGGTTATACTTAACATCAAGAAGAGGCAGTTTTATTTTCTAGGGTGATTAATGATAATAGAGGGGTTGGAATAACTGATTCTTCGAGGAAATATTGAAGGCAAGTTGGCAAGAGGGACAAAAAAAAACTCCTAAAAAAGAAAACAAAGCATAACTCACTTGCTGAGCTTGAGTCAATATATGTCGGAACAAAAAGACAAAATTTATTATGCGCTACAAAGGACAGGTACTTTAGAAAAGCTATGATCGCATAACTTCTGAGAGGCCACTGCACATGAAGAAGTATTAAATATTTCCTCAACCTCCTCAAGAACTTCACGTCTTGCCCTTTCTTACACTAATACATTACCACGCCGTAACATTCTACCTTGAGTGTCTGATGGGGTTTATATTGAGTGTATATCAGTATATATAAAAACAACACTTGATATACTAATCCATATATCGTTCTTGATAATCCCATAATATTTTATATATTTAAAGCCCTGAGACAAAGGAATTGGATTCTGACATCCCTAGACGTCATACACTTACCATATTACCTATGATGATATTCTAAAGTCATTCTTACTTAAATATTGTATCCACACATTTATCCTGATGTGTTCCTGTGCGGAGCGAATGTAAATGCAGAATAATCTTAAATTAATAAAGGTTATTATTTCATTATATTTTGTTTTTTACGTATAAAACATTAATCAATTATTAATTAATCAAAACGTTCATTAACATTTAGTTACTTATCTGAAGAAAGTTAATTAAGATATATAATTAAGGCATAATCAATTAAATGAAGCAATCAAACATTTCCAAAGAAAACCATTAATGAGAAAGAAAAAAACACTTACTAAATAAAATTTTCTGAAATATTTATTTGAGATTCTCTTAAAAAACCACCACAGATATTTCCCGTTTCTTTAAGCGTTTTTCATTAGAATTCAACGATGTTTGTGTTTAATTTTTCGCGAGATCAAATTCAGATTGCATAAAATTAACCAATCAACGCCTATGTGAAATGAAATTATAAAATCCCGCTTTGAGCGGTAAAATTCAACTGCAAGCTCCAATTAGAGACTGTACAAACAATATTCTTCCAGTGGGGAAAAGTAATTAAAAACAGGCAATTACACACCGAGACCGAGATCAATTATTTTGTCCGTATTCCAAACAACCTGCTGCGATGAACAGTTATAAACCATCACTTAATTTTTGAAACTAGCTATTAAAAATTATGCCAATAAGCCTCTATACGTAGTCAGCATGATATCACATCTACATTCGACTTATTGGGCTCATTCTTTATATATAAATTTGTATTTGTAAGATCTGATCACTTTATCGCAGATCTGTTTTACAACTATCTCCAGTGTTATTAATAACGGAAGAGGCAGCTTTTCTGTCCAGAATAACAAACAAATAAATGCTAGTAATTGTCTATATTTTTTGTCTATATTTTTGGGATGAGGGGTTTTCACTATGGATTTCGTTAATCGGACTGACTTCCTCATCTTGGTTGCTTTCCTCACAACGTTTCGGCCGTCTGATCCTCCGGCCTTCTTCAGGTGCATCTCGAACTCGGGAACCGTCGGTCTGGAATTTCGAACCCAACCCTTTATTGTTACGGGGGTACCATGTTCTCGTTCCATTAAGGCCATCGCTGCTGCTACTACTGCTTGACGCCATCGTTGCTGCTGCTGTGCTTCTATTATCGTTGTCACCGCCTTTGCTCGGGATTGAACTCAGAACATCGGGAGAACTTGCAATTGTTCAACTGTTTCAACGTCCTAGTCGCCTCGGCCATGTGTCACTGGGACGATCGTGTATGAATTTTTGGTATATTTAAACCTAAGTTGTTATTCTAGGCTCTCTCTTACGATTAGGGGTGCCCAAATCGTGTTCAGTTCTATACTTGGTCTGCTCAGGAGGTTGTTATGTCCTAGCATGTGAGCTGTTTCTTTGAGTTTTCTCACTTTCCAGTGGGGCTCACTGTTTATTATTTTAACTTCATCCCAGAGAGGGCGATGGTCACCCTTTTCCTTCCATACATGGTAGGCTATACCCGACTTTTCCGTCTCCCCTCTAGTCACTGCTTTTCGATGTTCATCCACCCTTACTTTAAGGGGGCGGCATGTTTCGCCCTTGTAAACCTTGCCGCAGCTGCATGGGATGGAATATATGCAGTTCTTGGTCTGGTTCTTCTCTATGGGTGGCTTTACTCGGACTAGGTGTCTTCTCAGTGTTGATTCACTTTTGAATACCGTCCTGATGTTGTAAGGGGCACATACTTTTTGAATTTTTTCTGAGACGCCTCGCATGTATGGTAAGCAGACCGTTGGAGGTTTTTGCGAGTCATTTTCTTCCCTTACTCTATTGTTCCCTTTGGTGGACAGTATGCTATCGGGGTAGTTGTTACGTCGAAGGGTATTTTTTAGCCTGGTCATTTCTTGGTGGTACGTGTGGGAATCGCTACTTATTGTCTGTGCTCGATGTTGTAAACAGCGTACGATTCCATGTTTGACACTGTATGGGTGATGGGAGTTGAAGTTTAGGTATTGTCCGGTGAAAGTGGGTTTGCGATACACTGATGTCTTGAACCCACACTCTGTGCGTGTTATGAGAACATCCAGGAAGGCCAGTTGGTTATCTCTTTCCTTCTCCATTGTGAACTGTATGGATGGTCGTATTGTGTTCACATGCTCCAGTAGTACCTGGACGTCTTCCTGGTGAGGCCAGAGTACGAAGGTGTCATCAACGTATCTGAGCCACATAGTTGGCTTTAAGGGAGCTGAACCTAAGGCCATGTCTTCGAAGTACTCCATGTATATATTCGCCATTACCGGTGACAACGGCGAACCCATAGCCAAACCTTCCACTTGTCGATATATGTCAGTACCCATTCTGAAGTAGGAAGATTCCATGCAGAAGGTCAGCATTTCCATTATGTTTGGCAATGGTACACATGTGCGCTCTTGTATGGAAGGGTCCGCAGCTAGTTTGTCCCCAATTACTGTTAGTGCCTCACTCGTTGGTACTTTGGTGAACAGACTGACTACGTCGAGGCTAACCATCTGGTGTGAACTGATGGGTGCCTCTTTGATCAGTTCTGTGAAGTGGTCAGAATTCTTAACATGTGTTGCTGACTTGCCTGCCAATGGGTTTATTATATCCACAAGGTAGCGGCTCAGTGGATGTAATGCTGAGCCTCGGCAGCTCACTATAGGTCTTAGTGGAATACCGTCTTTGTGTATCTTGGGGAGACCGTACATGTGTGGTAGCTTACTGTAATGCTGGACCAGCTGTCTATACTTCGCTGGTGCGATGTCCTCCTTGTTCTTAGTTAGGATCTGTGACAGCTTCCTCTCAGTTTTCAGAGTTGGGTCCTTCTTTATTTTACCGTAGCTACCATCTGCAATTAGGCTTGCCATCTTCTCAGAGTATTCCGACATGTCCATTACCACAGTTGCGTTGCCTTTGTCTGCTGGTAGTATTATTATACTGCTGTCACTCTGTAGAGATCGTATAGCCAGCTTATCTTCCCATGTGATGTTTGATTTGGGTGGCTTGGCTTTCTCCAGTACTTGTCTCACTTTCCATCTTATCTCATCGCCTTGGCTCGTGGGGATTCTCAAGGCTACCTCCTCCACGTGAGTTATTATGTCTAAGTATGGAACGCATTTGGTGGTTGTTGCGAAGTTGAGACCATTATTCAGTACTGTTTCTTCTGAGTGACTTAGCTGGCGGCTACTGAGGTTGACAACTGCTTTCACAGGCGCATGTTGGTTTGTGATGTTATTCCTCTGGTCCTTCAGCTTCATGAGCTTCTGGATTTGGCGTGTTTTTACCTTCTCACATTCCTGTCTGTACGATTTGTCCAGGTAGGACTGGATTCTCACCCTGTCGTCTTCTTGTGTTACCTTACTGAGGAACGATGTTACGGTGTTAGAGATTTTGTCCCCCAGTTTCTGTTTATTCCAACGGGTGTGTTGTATTCTTTCTCGAACGAGGGCGTGTCCTGCCCTTTCCGTGACTCTGCGTGCCTTCCTTGAGTCCACTGTTGTTCGTATTTTTAACCCTGTTGGTATGAGTCGTAAATCTCGGCATCTGTACAGGAAGGTCAGGTGGTTTGATAGTCGTGCCAGTTTCAGTTGTAATTTCTCGATCCGTCGCCATTCATTCCTAATGTCGGGTCCGTACCGATTGGATAGTAATTGTCTATATTTTTGGGATGAGGGGTTTTCACTATGGATTTCGTTAATCGGACTGACTTCCTCATCTTGGTTGCTTTCCTCACAACGTTTCGGCCGTCTGATCCTCCGGCCTTCTTCAGGTGCATCTCGAACTCGGGAAATGCTAGTCCATCAACTGAACGGTTAATCTCATTCTTAGCTGCGCGCATCACAGGCGAATCAAATCCCAACGACTTGTATAATTCAGATGACTGAATATATTTTATATGAGACGATGGTCATTAGGTCATTCTACGTTAAGAAGAAAAAAAGTAAACACCACAGAAATTCACCAAGGTATAAGGAGCACTTTAGAATCTAACCTTCAATCAGGATTGAGAAAAGCTGTAGAATCGAAACTACACGGAAATACAATCAGACCTGTAAAAGGTTGTGCAATCGAAAGTGCCCGGAAATCCAACCAGGCATGAGGAAGGCTGTAGAATCGAAACTGCACGGTTATCTAAACAGGCCCGTGGAAGGTTGCAGAATAGAAACTGCACGGATATCCAAACAGCCCTGGGGTAGGCAGTAGAATCAAAACAGCACGGAAATCTAACCAGACATGAAGAAGGCTGTAGAATAGAAGCTGCATGGAAATCCAACCAGGCCTGAGGTAGGCTGTAGAATCAAAACTGCAAAAGATCCAAACAGGCATGAGGAAGGCTGTAGAATCAACCAGGCATGAGGTAGGCTGTATAAAACAACTTCACGGAATGTCAACCAGGCTTGTGGTAGGCTGTAGTATCAAAGTTTCACGGAAATCCAACCAGGCATGAGGTAGGTTGTATAAAACAACTTCACGGAATGTCAACCAGGCTTGTGGTAGGCTGTAGACCAGAATGTGCACAGAAATACGACGTGGCATGAGGCTGTAGAATAAACATTGCACGGGAATCTAACCAGGCGTGAGGTAGTCTGTAGAATCAAAACTGCACGGAAATCCAACTCGGCATGAGGTAGGCTGTAGAATCAAAACTGCAAAAAATCCAAACAGACATGAGGTAGTCTGTAGAATCAAAACTTCACGGAAATCCAACCAGGCATGAGGAAGGCTGTAGAATCAAAACTGCACGGAAATCCAACCAGGCATGAGGTAGGATGTAGGATCAAAATTTCATGGAATATCAGCCAGGCTTGAGGTAGGTTGTAGACCAGAAGGTGCACGGAAATACGACCAGGCATGAAGAAGGGTGTAGAATCAAAACTTCACGGAAATTCTACCAGGTATGTGTTAGGCTGTAGAATCAAAATTGCACGGAAATACAACCGGGTATGAGGTAGGCTGTGGAATAAAAACTGTACGGAAATTCAACTAGGCATGAGGTAGACAGTAGAATCAATCTGCACGGAAATCCAACCAGGCCTGAGGTAGGCTGTAAAATAAAAACTACACGGATATCCACCCAGGCATGAGATACGCTGTAGAATCAAAACTGCACGGAAATCCAACCAGGCCTGAGGTACACTGTAGAATCAAAACTGCACGGAATGTCAACCAGGCTTGAGGTAGGCTGTAGAGCAGAAGGTGCACGGAAATACGACCAGGCATGAGGAAGGCAGTAGATTCAAAACTGCACGAAAATCCAAGCAGGAATAAGGTAGGCTGTAGACCAGAATGTGCACGGAAATACGACCAGGCATGAGGAAGGCTGCAAAATCAAAACTGCACGGAAATCCAAGCAGGAATGATGTTGGCTGTAGAATAGAAGCTGCACGGAAATCCACCAAGGCATGAGGTAGTCTGTAGAACTTAAACTCCACGGAAATGCAACCTGGTCAGCGGAAATTATAGTTGACCAATATAAAATTCATTTTCGCATATAGTCAGTAACCTTCAATCAAATTCTAAGAAAAATTGAGCTCTTTGCTTCCTTTCTTCCCTTAAATTTTCATTGTTGCTTCTGTCCTTGATATTCTCTGCATCTTCATCTAGAACAACACCGTTTACTCGTGTCTCCTCCACATCTGGGAAGGAATTGTCCAGTATCTGGTTACATTGTTCTTCATCACTCTTTTATTTTCTTCTAACGAAATTATTCTCTTATTTGTTTAGTTTGTGGAAGACATTTTCATGATATTCCCGAGCCCTTTAGGATTTCTGTGTCATATTTGTCCTCCTCTGTTATTACAAGTTATAGTTAAATTTATGTACTTCCTTGGTATTGACGTCTTTGTCATATTGTATGTATAAGTGTATTTTTCTTTTCCTTTTTCTTTGTAACTTCCTTTTCGCTTATATGTTTCGCCAATGGTATTCTCCGTTGTAGAGCAACTTCGCTAATACATCAAATCTCCTTTTCAACTGTGAAAAATTGTCCAGTATTCAGATCAATTGATGTTACGTAGCAATTCAGACGCATTACTTTTTTTTTCCAGATGTTGCTTCTGTTTTGGAAAGCATATATTAAATAAGAAACATATTTTAGTGACAATATTGTTTAATATTATTATATTTCATAGCACGCAACTATACTTCGTGTCTAAAATTTGATAATAAAATAGACATTATTGTTTTATGCCGAACAGTTATAAAATATGAATGCTATCTGCATAAATGAAAAAATATTCCCTTTGTTCAAATAAGCAAGCATTCTAAATGTTAAGGCTCTACACGAAACGGCTTCGCTGCATATCGCCTACAAAGAAATCATTCCCAGTTATACTTATCGATTTCATATTTTAAAACGGCTGAGCGGTGTTTGCGCAGCAACGAAGAACGGAATTGACCATTACCGCGAGATCGACCGCTTTCTGCTGGAGCAGTTTCCAAATTACTGCAGCTGAATTTTAGAGTGCCATATTCTGCACCATATTTTACGCACCGAAAATTCAGCCTTTGAAGTTAACGTTATGAAGACTAACGTATATTTGTACGAAGAGATTTTCCTTCAGTGTCTGTAATGGAATAGTAAACTGATTAATAATTAATAAATAAGCATACCACTATGCCCTAAAATACTCTCAACCCATGTGTACACCCTGGCGTAGCAGCGATACATTAAGCCCTAAAATTCAAACTTAATAGTTTTTATTATGCATTTTACCCTAAGGAATACGGGAATGCCACTAGTACGTAAAGCGTAAAAGAGAGTGAAAGTAAGAGAGATGTGGGCTGTTTGAGGAAAGGACAAAGAAAATGACGCGAATCAAGATCAGTGCATCAGAAGATGTTCATTGTCATTACATTTAAATTTTTGAAGAATATAGTTATCAGGGAATCAAGTAAAAGAAAGTGGGTTCCACAGTTCGGAAGTGCGAGAGAAGGAGCTGTCGCAGTAGAAAGGCTGTTATATTTAATTGTTTCGACGGTAAAAGGGTGGGTCTAGATGACCTAGTAGCAGGCTTAAATTCATGCAGTTGGGGCACCAGTGAAAATAGCTCGTCAGAGCAGTTGCTATGAAAATATTTGTAGAAAAGACAGAGGGCATCCACATTACGTCACTGAGAAAGTGACTGAAGTCAAGATGCCAAATGATGACCTATCACATTGTATATCCGTCATTGGATTTTATCGAGAAACTCGAAATGAAGCGAGGGGGCAGCAGACAATATAAGGCAACAGTAAGCAAGTACGAAGGATAGATATGTAGATTTGAAGGACCCTACGCATCGCTAATCACAAGGCTTTGAATTCGGCCATATTTTACAAATATTTGAATACTACCAATTTTTAAAAAAAATGGCATTTTTTTAAAATTTGCAGTTTTCTAATATTTGTAATATGTTATATTCCCTACACAGTGAAATCTGTATAAACATATGGACATATGAATTATTACATTCTGAAAAGTGGTCACAAAAGATTTCTTGTCTGACATTTTCAGCCAAACTGCACAAACATGTTCAGATATATTTAGCTCTAAAATTTTGTTGTGATTCTGTATCCGATATGTATACACTTACATACGGTCACAAGCACACACGCTGACACATACGCACGCACAAACAAACACACACACACATATATCCATTTGTATGTATATGAGGTTCGACCATGCGTTTCACGCTTTCGCGATCATCAGTCAAACAGGTTTATTTTTAAAAATTGGATCTATTTCTGCTTGTTTCACTACGTTTGATGGTGGGGGTAATTTCCTTCTGTACTTGTTCGGGATGACATACTCATACACGTAGACTGACATCCATACAGGTGTACGCATCTTAGTTCACCCAAACACACATATATAAACAATCCGAGGCCAGGGTCACGAACTCATATCCATACAACTCAATATATTAGCTCTATCACTGATATTAATCGCTTTCCACTAGGTACTGCGCATACAAAATAATATATATATATATATATATATATATATATATATATATATATATATATATATATATATATATGTGTGTGTGTGTGTGTGTGTGTGTGTGAGTGTGTGTGTGTGTGTGTACATATATATTATGTGTATATATATATATATTATGTATATATATATATATATATATATATTATGTATATATATACATATATATATGTATATATATACATATATGTATGTATATATATGTATATGTGTGTGTGTGTATGTATATAGTTGTATACTACCAGTCTGCCCTTTTGTTCTCGCGCTTGTGGAATTCAATTTCGGCTTCTAGAATTTCGGTCAACTCTTTGGTGTTCAAAAATTTAAATGCAATGTCAATCGTTATCTTAATTACTAGTCATTTATTGTTCTCTGAACATAATAATTTTTCTCATATTTTCTTATACTCAGTAACCTCTAGTGTCTATGTGTTTATATTGCCCTGCTTGGGATTAAATGATTCTATATACTCTCTCTCTCTCTCACACACACACACGCAGATATATATATTTATATGTACGCATATATATATATATATATATATATATATATATATATATATATATATATATATATATATATATATATATATATATATAATCTTTAAATGCGTTATTCTAAAAAGAGATTTTTTTTCTATAAATGTAATCATATATATTTTTGCTTATGAATAATATGCCTATGCATGGTTCTAAACCTATTGAGCTACGCTTGTATGTACGTTGCGAAGACAACGGCCCGCCTGTTTAGTGAAAGCGATTAAAGGTTCCGGGAGAAAACAACACAAAGACTTCAAAAAGGCCTTAGAAAAATGTGTACGTTTTTGTGTTTTAACAACTTTAATGAAAGACAGAAAACAAATGGAGTTATTGGTGGTCTGACACGAATCGACACGTGCCTCACCGCCCCCTCCAACAGGGTATGACTCACGTCCAAATTTATTGATTTTTCAATGATTAAATAAAAGTCGTTGGCAAGATGCACCAATTTCGAAATTTTCTATAAAACTTGGAATGAAGTTAAACGTAGAAACCAATATTGTATTAAAAGGGATGACAAATTACATCTAATTAACTCGGCCGTCGTCTTTGTTAAATGCATTATTGAGTTATTAATCTAATTTTTTCGAAGAATATTACAACCCAAATCTGGAATAGCGGTTTTCAGATTACTTTATCTCCATTTCTGCAGTGAGAGACAACAAGTATATTGTAATTGTTTTAAAAATACACGTCACATTTAACTCATTAAATATAATAATTAATTCTTGCCTATTCTGGTAAACTTACTTTAGGAAGTATTCTTCTGCCTATTTCAACATCATGAAATGAAGTTACAAAATGCGTAGGCTATCCAGAATGGCAAACTACTGGTGAAAAGTTCTTGTGGATGTGAAATTCTGATACTGATGAGTTTCCGTTTGTAATACAAGGCCAAATAGACGGAAATATACCGAAATAAGTGCGAAGATTTCAATGGGGAACATGCCTCCCTCACTTTGATACCTTAGTTAGGAAAATCAGCACAAATTCTTGCCAAGTAGTTGAAATGATTTTCTCCCGATCACACACACACACAAACACACACACACACACACACACACACACACACACACACACACACACACACACACATATATATATATATATATATATATATAGTGTATTTAGTCAGCATTTTTCATTGCGTGATTTTCGCTTGCAGCGTCTCGTATGCACGATTTTGTTCTTGCTTGGAAATCTTCTATGCAAACAAAAATAGACTATCATTATTGTTTCGTCCGTGTACTGTTTAATATATTGTAATGTAATTGTCATATTGGATAATGGCATATGTAAGCCGAAAGCTTAGATAGGATAAAAAATATGTATCAATATGGTGATTTTGTTTCAGCTTTTAATGATAATGTTTTTAAGCTTATCAAGCGATATGAAAAAATTTTACATAAAATAGACAAAACTTTCTACATTATTTAATGAATCATGCATCAATATATATATATATATATATATATATATATCCTGCATAAAACAATGATACAACTATTCTCGCTCATATACTCGCGATGGGAAGAAATGTCGCCATTTTTATTTTTATTTCGCGCATAAACGTTGTTTATTTTTGTGTTTTGTCGACTGCAAAATGTAGTAGTGTCCATTGAGAACCGCCTGGGAGAAAATAACTACCATGACGCAATTCCCTTCACCAGAATTTTGGAAACAACATGCTGTACTTCCTGGTATTCGCGCTAGAAGAGGGTTTGAGTGTCAATCCGAGGACAGTGAGGAGGATACAGAAAGGGTTAGCTGAGTCTAATGGTCTGTACGAAATGAAAAGCTTTTATAAACACTGAGATTGTAATTAGGTTAATATGGACATTCATAATTGGGAAATGCTATGATGAGAATTTCCAAAGAGTTTACCTTTTCATTATTTACATTATTCGGACTATTGTTCTCATCTTTGTTGCCATATTTATTACAACGTTCCGTTGTACGCTCCGGCTTTCTTCAAGTGGTTGGAATGTCGAACTGAACCCTTTATTTCGCTCACTGGGGTAGACTGTTCTAGTTAAACTGTGTCATGTGCCCTCAAGTACCCATGGCTCAATGGATATAGGCGTTAGTTAGATCCAGTGACAGGACCCAAAAAGTGTGAGTTCAATACCCGGTTAAGGCAATGGAGAACTTTCAGAAGGAAAGTAACAGGAGATAACTGATAACTTACATCCATTAAACATGGCACGTGGAACTAGAACAGTCTACACCAGTAAGCGAAATAAAGGGTTCAGTCCTACATTCCAACCACTTGAAGATGGCCGGAGATTAAAACGGCCGAAACGTTTTAATAAATATGGTGACAAAGATGAGGACAATAGTCCGAATAATGTAAATAATGTACATAATACCTCATCTCAGAAATATAGATATTTTACCTGTTGTCATGCACGATTATTTTAATAATTACTTTAAGTCTTTGGCCACAAGAGGAGGCAAATTATGCACTGCAGAAACCAACAACAGAATGAGGCAAACATGATAATAAATGTGGGACAATCTCCTCACAGATGAAGAATGAACAAAGTATCAGAAATCTGGTTCAACAGAAGGATGTTGAGAATACTATGGACTGAACATGTGAGCAACGGCGAAGTTAAGAGTAAATGGAAAAAAGGGCGCTTATACCTAACATCACAAAGAGACGGTTGAAATTCTAAGGCATAAAAGAAGGAAAGGTGGCTAGAAATATTTAATACTTACAGGTGAGATTGAAAGAAAGAGGAAAACAATGTCTAACATACCCCACGAGCTCGAGTAAATGTACAACAGTACAAGGTTTAGGAGAGCTAACAAAAAAGTGACATTTATTAAGGATTACAAAAAGAAAGGAAATTGATCACCAACATCCTAAAGGGACAGAGTATCTAGAAAAAATAAATACTTGAACAAATATTTAATCTTGTAAGTTGTATCTGTAAGATTGTCTATTAAACTTGTGATGTCAAAAATAATAAATAATTCATTTAAAATTTTAATTCATTTTAAGAAGACACAGAAATTTTGGAAATAAAAGCAAACAATGAAGTTACAACTTTTGTTGTATCTTCGTGCAATTTGTTGTTGAATACCGCGCCAGTACTGACATTATCACATTCCTTTTATTTTTCCCATTTAATCTAAGGGTACCCTGCAAAACCACGAACATTTGATTCACTTTATTTAAATGTTGTAGTTTTTTTAAGCAATAGATAGAAATTTAGTATCTTAAAAAAATACAAATGATTGATGTTTGGTTCAAACTAAAGAACTCTGGCAAAATTTATTGGCATTTTTTCAGGTGTTTTTTATTACAGAGAACGATCACCTAGCTCTGAAAATTTAATAACTGAGGCAACCTTGAACAATAAATGGTTTAAAAAATTATGTGTTAGTTAATTTTGTTTTTAGTTCATTCATCTAGTAAAATATATAGTTATTTTTTATATATTACTCATATTTTTTCATCATGTAGTAAAAGTAAAATTTGCTGGATTTTTATGTGGTACCCTGCTGCAATTTATTTCCTATAAACCTAAATCAAGCGTTGCTGAGAGCATATACACACACACACATACACCTCTCTCTCTCTCTCGCTCTCTCTCTCTCTCTCCATACATATATATATATATATATATATATATATATATATATATATATATATATATATATATATTTCATTAAGGACAACTGATAAGGTACTGGGATTAAGCTTTTTATTCAATTTTTCCTGTGTTCGTATGAATGATTTTTTTCGGGACACAAAATGCGTAAAAACCATTCGAATGTTCCGAGGACTTTTGGATATTCTATGAGCCATTATCAAGGATATTTTATGTATAATGATGAGAAAGTTTCTTCTTTTTTTTTGTTCAAAACACAGACAGAACCTTGTGGATGTGTTCATGGTTGATATTATTGTTGGATTTTTTTTATTGAGTAGGAATAATTCTCCCCATTAGGAATAATTCTATTCAGTAGCTTCTAGAATAATTTCAAACATCACCGTAACCACTTAACCAATAACATTTAGGATATTATAATAGATCTTACTACTACTACTACTAATAAAAAAACATGACCTAAAGATTACGTTCACACATGAAATATGTCGCCGCTATTTACATTAGTGGTGTTCGATATAAAAGGCATGATATCTAATGATACACTTTGAGAGCAATAGGTCATTCTGACTTGGAAGATTGAGCAAATCAATTTTCCCATCCCTGACGCTTTCAATCTTCTAGCCGATCTGAGAAGATATTTGTATAAAATCAGCAAAACTTCATTAGATAATATATTAAAATTTCATTGAGTAATTTTCGTAGAATAAATATACGATGGCTTCGAGCAAAGCACCTGGTTAAATCGAGGCCGGCTGTTTTATATTTCTTTATTTGTTTCTTTATTTTTCGTTTCGTATTGTAGGGCATTGTCTTTGTTCTTTGTTCAAAAATAAAAGGCAAATTATATTCATCAAAAGAAAAGAAAAAAAGAGTTGTTTATACCAAAATAAAGCTTAAAAAAATGCTGCCATTTCAAGTAACGAAAATATAGAATTTATCGTCGTCTAAAAAATAATTCCGACTAAGATAAAAAAAAATAAACAATCAATATTTCTTTTCCTTTTCTCACCGCAAGTATTTTTCATTAATTTTTTTGCAAATATTTTTTACTGGCTTTAACTAAATTGAAAAATGTATTTTATGCTTACTCTTATCAATGAAAGAATTTTTTTATTTTACTAGAAATTCAAGCGGATAGAAGTTATTATTTTTTAATAATTTAATCCCAAGCAATGCGGTATTTCCATTAAGACGCAGTGGGTTGTTCAACATGGAAGAGGATGAGAAAATTTTAGTGATGAGAAAGGACAATCAGGACGAGAGAAGATGACGATTGACATTTTATTTTTAATTTTGTAGATTTTAGGTCGCATGTAAGTAATTTGCAAAGAATATCCCACAGATGAGAATTGCTAGAAAAGGAACTTAATTAGAAATTAAGTTTGGGTCTAGCTTTTGCATTAGAAAATAATGAGAACACGCGCAGCCACTCCAGTAGTACGCCCAAATTCGTGTGGTCGATGTACTGAGGAGTAGAGCTCATTTGAACAATTGTCAAAAATGTTTATGAATGTATGTCATAATTTATAGAAATGACATACTTTAACCACGTCACCGTGTTGGAAAAATTACTGAAATTATTATAACAGGTCAGGATTGATAATATTAGAGACACATCTTTGGATTTTGTCGAGAATCTGGAAATATATTGCCCCAGACCATATATAGCAGAAATATTCAATGCATGGACATATGCTAGATTTAAAAATGTGCAAGATGAATTCCGACGGGGAAAAATGTCTGGCACGACACAGTGAGCCAGACTTCTTAACAGGAGATCTAGAAATTGCTGCAATATAATGGCATTACTGCATGCCAGTAGGAAACAGGAGATGAAGAAGGCGCATCAAACATGAGGATCGAAAGCAAAACTGCTTCTCTATGATGATTAATAGAAATCAGTTTCGTTTTGGAGGTCTCAAAATTACAAACCATTTCTTATCCAGACAACAACTGATTGGAATTCATTCAGAAGAGCAGTTGCCTGTCATTTTATTTTTTATTTTTGGAAGGAATTCAAATTAACAATGTAAATCTCACTATCCAGTATGAATATTCAGAATAGTCTGACAGCTGAATATGCCTCGATCATTTAAAAGATCACTTTATAGTAATTTATTTTTTACTCATGTTCACTCTATACAAGGCCTAAGGGGCTATCGGATAGAGCATTATTAAAGACGGTTGTTGTGAGAGAGGTAAGAGTGAGATGGGGGCAGTTTATAATGATATGTCGGAAAGAAAAGGGTGTACTCTAAAGTTAAAGATGTGAAGATTGTAGCGGTCCTGAATGAAACCCTCCTGGCATTCTGTTCCATAAACCAACTGTGGTCAATATGGATTATCTCCCCTTTGATTATCCAAGCTATAAAAGCTGTACATTTCCGCTTGTCACGTAGACGAGTAGTAAGATTCTTAATTGAATAAATTGTAATGAAAACAGGACAAGAGATTCTGTCTAGTAATCTTTTATTCAATTAAGAATCTTACTACTCCAATACTTGACAAGCGGAAATGTACAGTTTTATAGCTTGGATTATCAAAGGGGAGATAATCCATATTCACAACACCAACTGTTCTTGGGAAAAAATAACAGTGGCACTTTCTCCTTACTTATGGAATATGAAGGGAATTACGGTGATTCGCCTCAATATACACGGCGTGGCAGTTATGTGGTGAGACTAAGGAATGTAGGTCGTCTCAATATTTACCATGGAAATGTTTCGTCTGTGGAAAATGGATTGTAAGGTAAAAAAAGGAGGAGGCACGGTGGAGTAATGGATATCGGCTCGGACTGAAAAATCTGAGAGCCGAGTTCGAATTCCAGTCGAATCCATTACATTCACTTATGTGCTAGTATCCTTGGGAAAGGTATGAATCCTCTTCTTCTCCCCCCCCCAGCTAACAGTGCAGACAACTTATCTAGCATATAAAGAAATGGCAACCTACTTCTGGATAAATATGCCTTGTTAGTCATATATCGAAGATATATGATCGCCTAAGCGTGTATCACGCATGGCACATGACTGAGTGAAGGTAAAAAATAAATCCACCACACACAGTCCCCCCTCGTGTAGACGCTTTTAGATTCTATCAAGAATGGAAACAGAAGAATGGACAGCTCTAACTCAGTTATGGCAACAGTACTTTATTTTCAGTCTCATCTGCTTCTTGTCAATATTGAGAATAGCAGGTAGAAAGCCAAAACTCTAACACCACAGAATATTATGAAATGTGATGCCTAATTTAAATTACCTTTATTAGGCATGACAACTGAATAAAAAAAAATAAACCTGTTTTTATTTTTTTTTATTTTTTGTTTGGGCGGTTGCCATATTTGAATATATATCATAAAGATCATTAGTCAATTGAACAATTTGATCTCGGTTATGTGCCAAAATGTATGTGATTATTACGGGATTATCAACCAAAATGTTCTCTTCTCTGATGAAACGAAAGTTGAGCTAAATTCAAAGGATAAGCGATCTAAAATTCGAAGAAGAAGCTTTGAAAGCTCTTTGAATTTAGCAGTAAGTACTGTCAAGCATCCGTTCACTATAATGTTCTGGGGATGCTTTTCTTTTCATGGAACTTGTTTCTTAAAACCTATTGAAAAGACCCTCAGGAGCGAGCAGTACACGAGAATTTTAGAGTCTTGTCTGCTCCCTTCTGCTGAAAGAGTGCAAATCGTTCCCACCAAGCTCATTTTTATGCAGGATAATGCTCCCTGTCACAAATCAAAATTGATGAACGAATAAATTGATGAGAAGCAGGTGAGTATTATGACATGGCCGCCCCAATCTCCTGACCTCAACCCCATAGAAAACTTATGGAGCATTATAAAGTACAGGTTCTCGAGAAAACAGTTGAGCAAGAAAGAGGATTTGATTGTGAATTTCATATCTGAATGGAATTCAATGCTTGGAGATGAGATTTGCCAGAACCGAATCAAGTGAATGCTACAAAAAGTTGAAAAGGTTATTCAAAATAAAGGAGGACCCATAGATTATTAAATATTTCGAACTATATTACATATTCTAAATAAATTATACCTCTATTATTCTTTATTTAAAGCTATTCGGTTATGTTTCTATTGATTGCAGGAAATAAGTGATCACTTTTTTTGCACATAGTTTTTCCCTAAATCTCATTTATCTCCAAAATTATAATTATCAATAGAATACCTTAGGGTCAGTAAACTTTTTTTTACTAGGTGGTCGGGAAGGGGTCTTTATATTAGTAAGATTAAAAATTAGTTTGACCCCAAAAACAATAGGCGAAAAAAAATTTAAGTAAAAAAAAAGTCAGGTGAGTCACTTTTTTCGAACTACACTGTATATTCACCATTTCTTTTTACTTTTATCAGAGCAGGCATGTTTCTGTTTATAAATAATGACCACGCTTTCTCCTTATTTATAATTATTTCTTTTTCAATTTTACGTTTTTATGTTGTATATTGTTGATATTTGCGTACAAAACATAAAAAAGATAGGGAACCATCTTTCTTCATGATTATGCCTCTATAATCTTTCCAAACTTAATTACTTAGATATCCAATTCTTCGTATATCAATTCTTTCAAAATGAAATTTCTCGGAAGTTTATTTATATTTATGTCGTAATTGTTCTATGGTAATAAAATAAGCACATTCGATCTCACTTGTAACCATGAATCACAATAAAATAAACGTTTTTTTTCAGGGGTAAGGCTGAATTATCAAAATTATCAAATTACAGCCTTATAAGCTTCTACTTAGAGTTGTTGCTATATTACATGTTCGAAATTAAATTTTCCAAATGTCCATGTCTTGTCAATTTTTTCAAAACTCGTAATTCTATTAATTTCATATGTAATCCGTCAACTATTTCATTAGAATACACCTTGTCAAAATTCAGTTCTTAAAATACTTATTCAATTTCTATATTTTAATTTTCACACTTATATGGAATTCCTAAAAATCCAAAAAGGAAGACATAATGTTAAAAACATTTTATCTAAAATTCCGGTCATATTATATATTCATAAAAACAATTGGTTAACCCACTATACTACATGAGGTGATAAAATAAGCATCTCCCTCTCGTTTGTAAACAACCATCTTAATAAAATAATAGTTTTATTTCAGGGCTAAATTTTAATTAGTAAAATAAAGCCTCATAAACTTCTACTAAGAGTCCTTACTATATTACACTACCTTTTTTAATATTTTGGGTGGGTGTTTATAGAATCGGTTCCGTTTTATTAAAAAAAAAATTAAAATAAAACAATGCTAACGATTTAAAGAAACTTCATTAATCAATATCATTAGAGTTTCGCTATTACAAATTTTGTTGATAAATTTATTCCAGAACCTCATCAAAGGAGACTGCGAACAGAGTTTGAATTAAAGGAATATAACAGACGTGTCAAACGCTTATTGGTCAGTTTTATTCTCATCGAGTCACTACACACATCCAGTGTTGCATCCAAAGTTTTTTCTGGTCGTTAAATGTGTATGGATCTTCAAGATTAGGGCGAACTAGAAGATGTTCCATAGTTTGTAATTGCCTGCATTGGTAGTAAAACCTATTTCTAAAGGTTTGTTCTGTATCGTCCAACATTGTTCAGAGGCGATTCAGGCTGGACCAGAAGAACCTGTCATCACTGGAGCCAGGAGGATTCTGCAGGGGTGAGAGGCACAGAGAGCCTGTCTTCTTTCATTTGCTTTTAGAGGCTATTTTTTTTTCATTTGTGAATAAAACTAGGTTATGAAAACAAACCAAATATCAAACAAGACGTTTGTTCATAGCAGGTGGGTGGGAAAGTTGAACTTTTTAAAAGAAATATTCCCACTTTAAAATAATTAGAGTGGCGATTTAATATTTGTGGCGGGAGGGATAATTTTTAAAAAAAGTAGATTTTATTAGCAGGAAATAATTAGCTCCTTTATGCGCGTTGGGATAGCGACAAAAATGGCTAAAAATTCAGACACAACTGATGCAATTCTGAATATGTATTTACTTTTATATGAATTATGTTATGCCTATATTTTGACGGGTTTTAAGCATACATTGGTGGGGAAAACTTTATGTAAATACATACTATTCTGTTCTTTGCATTTTATGGCAGTCAACACACACATATACTGCTACAATGACCATTAATAATGATTTTATTCCATCAACATTTCTTTAGTTTTAATTTCATTTTAATTGTTTCTTGTTATCGAAAAGTACAGTTTGTTTTAAATATTAATAACGTTAAAAAGTATGGATTTGAAATAAAGCACGCTCTGACGAGATTGTTATCCAAAGACTACGGGACACGAGTTCAAATTTCACCCGGAGTGCGGGTTATTGTAGGTCCATATTGATTTGTGATCCTTATAGGTAACACTTGAATCCTGAAATGAAAAACAATAAAAATTGAAAATAAAATCATTAAACATTCACCGTATTGTAAATGCTTCGTTGAAAATCTATTATGTATACAAATACTCCAGATAAGCGATCGGTACTAGACATTTTCTGGATTAACCGTTTGCCCGAGCAACAGGCGTCTCGTAATAAAAATATATCCACCGTATCTTTACAGCATCATCGAAGTTTAGAAATGTATAATAATCTATTATTAAATATAACCGCCTTGCGAATTAGTCTGTCAATCGGTTAAAATTTTAAATGATGGCTGATAATTCTTATCAGGTTAAAAGATGTGTCGGAAATTCCTTACGTTGTTGACCCTTTAGTTTTAAAACGGAAAAACAGGATTTGAAAAATCTATGGTTGTATGATTACTTTTGAAATCCCCCTGCAGGAAAGCGTACATGGATTAAAACGTATCCCGATGTTTACGTGAAAGATTCATATACTAATACGTAATGCTAAGTCACGTCTTGTTTTTTTTTTTTTTTCTGATTAGGACTTCTTTTATGTAGCGTGTCCCTTCAGAATATAGACAAGCATGGTTCTCTCACTACTTGTACCTCTTAGTAATGTTTCTCTTTTAGCTATCCCTACAATCATTACGTCATCCATACACACAAATCGATCATTTGTTTCTCTTCCTTTTGCCATTGATTTTCTGTGAGTGACAAATAAAATCGATCAATTCGTGTTCCGCACAAAATAAATATATAAACAATTTGTGTCATAAAAATGAGAGACCATCCTTGGCAATATTCTTCTCCGAATATAAGCCCCAAGAACCACTCCCAGGTTAGTGAATGAAATTGTTAATTAGATGTAAGAAATGCTGATTATGAGAATATATAGAATAGATAGTTACACCCTTCACCCTTGAAGCTGTTAAGATTCTTGTGACCATGGAAGCTTCCTGTCGAATATCTGTTCAACGGGGTATCGACTATTGCGAAAAAAGGTGTTCGAGTAGATGGGATGAGTATTATACATCCTTCTTTATGTTGTTTTAGCTGTACAGATCCGATTTGGTGGAATTAAATAATGTATCACCTCATAACGTTTTAGAAGGAAATGGCTGAAAGGGGCTGATGTCATTTCACCTGAGAAAGGGGTTATAGATAATAGTTCCCCACTCATATAGGCGCAGGGATTATTTTGAACTCACGAGGCTAGTCAAGCATCTCCAGTCCAGTTAGTTGGGCCAGAAATATTGGTGATAGTTATTATATTTTAGACTGGATGATGACGCGCTCAAATATTGATGGAGCCACGTAACTTTGAAAAACTTATATGTATGAAATCTGTACAGATAATTTTGATGTAGAACTTGGCCTGACCTTCCTCCAAATTCATAAGCAAACAACTAAATATCCATTTTCTTTGATTTATTGGTGGGGAGGATTTATTTGTCGCGCGGAGAACTTTTAAACACCCGCTCGTATTAATTCTTTGGAACAGTGACTACTTTTTAAAACATTGTTGTGGCTTTCTAAACGTAGCTTAGATGTGCAACAATGCCAAATGTATGGAGTACCCAGTAAAATTTAACTCACTACTCAGTCGTAACTGTTGTAAAGAGTCAAGATTTCTAAACATTACACTACGTGAACATGTTCTTTCTTTGGAATATTGTGAACTGGTGATACAGAATAAAAAAAGAACTGTATCAAATAACAGGAACCACATCACCTGTGAAGTACTGACAGCAGCAACAACTAAAATGGATAGCACTTGTTACTGGAAGAGAAAATAAGGATAGAATCAAAAGATTGAATTGCAACACTACTTCAAATAAAAGGTTAGGAAGGAAGGTTCCATCAAGACTGGAAAGTGCGATAGCAGATATTAGACATGATAAATCCTATTTAAGTTAAAGATTTTGTGAATTCCAATCAAGAGTAGTACTGGCTGCTTGACCAAGAATACCAATTTTTTTCTTCTAGGAAAGTGACTAATATTAGCATTAGCGTCAGTTTATAATCAGTCTTTATTTCTGAGACAAGGTATTATCTACACTATTTACATTATTCGAACTACTGTCCTCATCTTTGTCGCCATATTTATTACAACGTTTCGGTCGTTGTACGCTCCGGCCTTCTTCAGTTGGTTCGAATTTTGAATTGAACCCTTTCTTTCGCTCACTGGGATAGACTGTTCTAGTTCTACCTGCCATGTCTAATGGATGTCGTTGAGAACGCATGGCACGGTGGATAAAGGGGTTAGTTAGATCCAGTGACAGGACCCAAAGAGTGTCAGTTCAATACCCAGTTAAGGAGTTCGAGAACTTTGAGAGGGAGATTAACAGGAGATAACTGATAACTCATATACTAAAAATTAAACGGTGTGTGAGATGACCATTATACAGGTTGTCCATAAAATTCGTGTGCACTTTAAAAAATTTATAACTTAATTATAATTTTATTTGTATTTGCGATAGAAATAATTTGTAAAAAGCATTAGAAAGAAGTAAATCTATATTTTTAAGGTTTTATTGAAATTTCATTTAAGTTTCCACATGTCCTCCATCATTAGTAATACAAAGAGTAATACGATTTTACAGTTCACGGAAAACATTTGCCAACTGATTTACAGTAATGCCTGAAATCACATTATTTATTTTAGCTATACTTAAAACTAGGTACATTAAACTTTATAACATATTTTACGGATTATTTCTATCGCAATTACAAATAAAGTTTTTATTTTTTTTAAGTGAACACGAACTTTATGGACACCCTGTATACTGCTCTATCATATTCGCCCTGTCAAAATAATTTTTCTATATTTTTGCTACAATCGCAGAAGAACGAAAATTCTGTTTAATATAATTTTCCATCGTATGATGACGGTGTTCCCAAATTGAATATTTATATCTAGTATAATACCGTAATTAGAAAAAAAGCCTTTTTACATTGTTCTGATATTTTCTCCTGTGTCTAGTTTCCAATATCCAGCAAAAGGCTTCTTTATATGCCGTGTCCCTTCAGGACGTAGGCGATCACCTCTTTCCACAACTCATCTTCCTTGTAGCTTTTAATAAACATTGCCCTTCTGCAATTTCTCACAAGCTCTGTGCCGCCATCCATTTAATCATGTTCCTCGAATATGTCATGCGTTGTCTTCAGCTGTCCTTCTTCCCCTCTATCTGTCCAGAGAGTATCAGATTTTCCAATACATACTCCAGAAGCTCGAACCGTCTTTTCCTGATGTTACGTATTAGTTTCCTTTTTGTTTCCGTTCTCCCCAAAACTTCACGTTGCTCATATGTTTCGTCCACAGTATCCTCAGCATCCTCCTGTAGATCTACATTTTTGATTCTTCAAGTCTCCTCTTCGTCTTTGAGAAGATCGTCCAGCAATCGTTGTCAATATATACTCGCTGATATTGCAAAATAGTTCATTCCTCGTTTTCTTGTTTCTAAAATTGTTTTTCTCTTTCTTAATACATGGATTAGCTTTTGAAAGGCATCTTACATAGCAGTTTAGTATGCTTTTCTTGTTTCTAACAATTTTATTTTCTATTTTTCTGTAGTCGGAAGAAATCAAATTTTAGATCTTTCCATTACTGTTCCTTTACTCTATGTCTGTGTCTGCATCTACATGATTTCTTATATACTACCTCCGTTTTTTTTATATACTCAAATTTCTCGCTTACTGTAGACTCACATTTCGAGTCTGTCACACTTATTTTCTAAATATCTCTTTTTGGAGAAACATTAAAAACAAGTTTTTGGTGTCGCATTAAGTGAAGACTGATTATGACTCACTTTTGTTTCAAAAATATATATCATTTCATCTTCTTGCTCGTCACTAAATTTGGAAAAGGACCAGTTTATGATCTCTCCTATCGGAAATCGTATCATAATTCAAACTGTCAACTCACTAACAAGATGCAGAAAAAAACGACATTGTAGATATATTTAAAAGAACCGGAAAATATCTAAAAATCATTAAACGTCATAAAATATAAATATTTCTCAACATATGTAATCAAATCCTTGTGATATTTATTGTAAATAAATACTTTGTAAGACGCAAAATCTGGCATATCTAGACAAGAATCTTATTAGGAATTTTAAAAAATGGTATAAAGTAACTGACAAAAATTGATCTGATAAAAAATAACGGTTTCCTAAAGAGACCTTACATTATAGAGAATTATAAAATATAGGTATAATATCACCGTTCTATTTATTAAATACATTTAGCTTATAAAAGTCCCCATTAGTTTACACACACACATACACAAAATTAATAGTGGAGATATTTTCAGTCAGAATGTAGAATGCTTTTATAATGCTCTTATTTTTTACTTTAGCTAATAAATAACACAAATGAAGAAATTATGAGAGCTCATAACAGTAGGTGGAGAATGACAGATTCCAAGACAATGTTGAATAGTTGAGTTGAAACAAGAGAAAACAGAAAGAAAATATATTGGTTTAGAGATGCCGCAATTATTCTACCAGGAAAGTCTTTCAAGCACAAGTCTAACGTCTCAGCTTCAGTGACTTTCTCACCGTCGTAAGGTTGCTTTCCTGTGCCTTTTTTATAAATACTTGCATGGTAATTGTTCGGATGAGCTTTTCGCTATAGTACCTGGACTTTTTTAAAATTTAAGCGCAGTACTAGACTGGCGTCGAGATCTCCTCAATTTACAGTAGAGCTGGCTAGATGTACTTCTAAAGTCTATACTAATAGTTTGTTTTCTCGCACTTCGCGCACGTGGAACTCCCTTCCGACTCCATGCTTTCCAGTCAACTTTAAACTTTAAAAATTTGAATGCAATATCAATCGCTATCTCCTGTCTTTCTGATGACTCTTTTTTTCTTCTCACTCTTTAGTAATGTTTCTGTTTTCTAATTTTCCCCCACCTAGTAGCTCCCTGTGTTCTAGTGACTTTACTGCTTTGCATAGGGGGAACTCGATTAAAGTAAAACAAATCTCATCGGCCTGGCACATATTGGGAGACGATTTATAAATTATCAAGCTTACCTTTAAAAGAAGCAAAGGACATGGAGGAAGCGTGAAAGCCTGCAAAATCAATTGGACATAACACGAGATCTGACTGGATCCTGGCCGTGATGAACGTCACATAGAAGACTCTGTTATTTGCTTTATCCGTGTTAAAGTATATAAAACAATGCCGGTCTCATGGCTAACAATCATAAATCAATGACGGTCTTATGACTGACAATCATAAAACAATGACGGTCTCATGGCTAACAATCATAAACAATGCTGGTCTCATGGCTAACAATCATAAAAAAATGACGGTCTCATGACTAACAATCATAAAACATTGCCGGTCTCATGGCTAACAATCATAAAACAATGCTGGTCTCATGGCTAACAATCATAAAAAAATGACGGTCTCATGACTAACAATCATAAAACAATGCCGGTCTCATGGCTAACAATCATAAAACAATGCTGGTCTCATGGCTAACAATCATAAAACAATGCTGGTCTCATGGCTAACAATCATAAAACAATGCCGATCTCATTTCTAACAATCATAAAACAATGCCGGTCTCATGGCTAACAATTATAAAACAATGACGGTCTCTTGACTAACAATCATAAAACAGTGCCGGTCTCATGGCTAACAATCATAAAACAATGCCGGTCTCATGGCTAACAATCATAAAACAATGACGGTCTCATGGCTAACAATCTTAAAACAGTGTCGGTCTCATGGCTAACATTCATAAAACAATGCTGGTCTTATGGCTAACAATCATAAAACAATGCTGGTCAAGTGGCTAATAATAACAAAACAATACTGGTCTCATGGCTAACAATCATAAAACAATGCCGGTCTCATGGCTAACAATCATAAAACAATGACGGTCTCATGGCTAACAATCATAAAACAATGACAGTCTCTTGACTAACAATCATAAAACAGTGCCGGTCTCATGGTTAACAATCATAAAACAATGCTGGTCTCATGGCTAACAATCTTAAAACAGTGTCTGTCTCATGGCTAACATTCATAAAACAATGCTGTTCTCATGGCTAACAATCATAAAACAATGCCGGTCTCATGGCTAACAATCATAAAACAATGCTGGTCAAATGGCTAATAATAACAAAACAATACTGGTCTCATGGCTAACAATCATAAAACAATACCGGTCTCATGGCTAACAATCATAAAACAATGACGGTCTCATGACTAACAATCATAAAACAATGCCGGTCTCATGACTAACAATCATAAAACAATGCCGGTCTCATGACTAACAATCATAAAACAATGCCGATCTCATGTCTAACAATCATAAAACAATGCCGGTCTCATGGCTAACAATCATAAATCAATGACGGTCTTATGACTGACAATCATAAAACAATGACGGTCTCATGGCTAACAATCATAAACAATGCTGGTCTCATGGCTAACAATCATAAAACAATGCCGATCTCATGGCTAACAATCATAAAACAATGACGGTCTCATGATTAACAATCATAAAACAATGCTAGTCGCATGGCTGACAATAACAAATTACCTTAAAAGGTCAGTGATTGATGCTAGTCTAACAAGTAGAAAGCCATCAAATAACACAAAAACATCTTTACGAGGATCATCAATTTCAGTTCTTTTAACTATGCGTGAGACACATTTAAGTTGGCAGGTTACGTAATAGGCTTTTCACATTAGATATTTAAAATGCTATTTTTAGACTCAACATATTATGATTGAATGGTGTAAATAAATATACAATAATTCATGTGATAAGCGTTATAAATATAGCAAAAAGAGGTTTCAAACTAGAATCGAAGTCTCTACTAACTAATAAAAATTGACACTGGTCTAGTAGACGTTCATTTTTATTGATTAGTTCCAAATTTTGCTAAGCTTAAGGCCCCATCCTGTAAAAACATCAGTTCTTGTACGATCACCAAAGTTGAGCAACGATGGGGAATACTAGTTGATGTAAACTTGGATGTAGTGGAGGTGTAATGGATAATCGCTTGGAATTGCTAATCGGACAGCTGAGTTCCAATTCCAGTTGGGTTTCCTTATATTCACTTACGAGCAAATAACCTTGGGAAGGAACGAATTTACGTCTTTTCCTCCAGATATGGCTTAATTGGTAAGACTTGTAACACCAAATCATTATTATCTCACCCACAAAATATTAAAATCTAAAAATATATTATGTCTTTATAAAATATGTAAAAAAACGAATTAAACTATCCATGATTTGCTGGATAGAATTTGTCTATTTAAAATGAATTACGATAAACAAATTTTCCATAATTTTCATTTTCATTCTGAATGTCTACTGCAAAAACCATGAATGTTATTGAATTCCAAATTGTACAAACTTTTGGATTCAACATTCCAGGTTTGCTCAAACTTAGTCAAGAATACTCATGTACCAATATCTGTCTATATCTCTTAGATAAGATCTTATGGTTACTTACATTATTTATATTATTCAGACTGTATCGGTTCGAAATTCCAATCACCTGAAGAATGTCGGAGCGTACAACGGCCGAAAAGTTATGACTATGGCAATGAAGATGAGGATAACAGTCCAAATAATGTAAATAACCCCATGCACGATTTATGAAAAAATTGGTTTGCCCGTGAAATTAAAATAGAGTTTGCTTTTGAGTGCCCACAATGCGTACGTAGAACATCGTCCTGGTGAAATAAGATATATATTTTTTTCAGTTGGTGTTATTCGATCTCGCCATTTAATAGAAGGAAAATCTCACGACAACAATTATATCAGATTTTATTCAATGTTTTCACAACAATATTTGCATCAAACAATAGAGTTTGTTACAATTTTTTCAGCAAAGAATTATACCACATGTGAACTTAAGTTTATGTTAACTTTATCCAGGAATTTGTACGATAATTTACGAATTGGTATTGTATTTTCTTATTGAAATAAATAGATAAATCATTTTTTTGGTATTTGTTTTTGTTTTCAAATATACAAAGATTGCCATGGGATATGTGAAAGATATAAACAGTGAAAAAATATTAAATGATATTGCGTGATATTCACACAACTTTCAACAGGGAATGCAGAACAGATGGAAAACAAATTGGCGAAATAGGAACAAAAAAACTTCAAGATATTTGGATAATTAAAAAGATATAAGATAGTGAAAAGGCTTTATAAAAAAGAACAGCCGGGTTAACCAGTATGAAAATATTTGGTAAAAAGCGATTCTGTGAATGTAAACAGATAGAAATATGCAAAGTAATATTGGCCAAAACCATTGAAAGCAAAGCAAATGTCTCGTTTAAGTAAACATCATATAGCCAAGCTTAGGGTGACGAAGTACGTGAAAAATTATTTCTTTAACCGAAGTATAATTTGATAAACGATAGAACGATGTCATATGGAACAGATAACCAGCGATTGTTTTCTTCATCGAAATAGTTGTCCAACATGATTTAGAATCAAACAGGTGGCCGATATAATGTGTCAGACTAATATTGTTTGTTTTAAAATTATATATCCCTTCAAAGTTTATATTACCTTAAAAATAAATACAGAAAAATGTTTACTATATTTGAAGAATTTAATATTTTAAGTTATACAAACAATAAACAGATAGTCTTAGGGTCTGATTTGCTGGGTAATTTAAGTAACCATTTCGTATAATGGCGGCATTACTAACGTTGTATACACCCTTAAAACATTTAAGTAACCGTTTCGTATAATGGCGGCATTAGTAACGTTGTATACCGCCTTAAAACATTTAAGTAATCGTTTCATATAATGGTGGCATTAGTAACGTTGTATACCACCTTAAAACATTTAAGTAACCATTTCGTGTTATGGTGGCATTAGTAACGTTGTATACCGCCTTAAAACATTTAAGTAATCGTTTCATATAATGGTGGCATTAGTAACGTTGTATACCGCCTTAAAACATTTAAGTAATCGTTTCATATAATGGTGGCATTAGTAACGTTGTATTCCGCTTTAAAACATTTAAGTAATCGTTTCATATAATGGTGGTATTAGTAACGTTGTATACCGCTTTAAAACATTTAAGTAATCGTTTCATATAATGGTGGCATTAGTAACGTTGTATACCGCCATAAAACATTTAAGTAATCGTTTCATATAATGGTGGTATTAGTAACGTTGTATACCGCTTTAAAACATTTAAGTAATCGTTTCATATAATGGTGGCATTAGTAACGTTGTATACCGCCTTAAAACATTTAAGTAATCGTTTCATATAATGGTAGCATTAGTAACGTTGTATACCACCTTAAAACATTTAAGTAACCATTTCGTGTTATGGTGGCATTAGTAACGTTGTATACCGCCTTAAAACATTTAAGTAATCGTTTCATATAATGGTAGCATTAGTAAAGTTGTATACCGCCTTAAAACATTTAAGTAATCGTTTCATATAATGGTGGTATTAGTAACGTTGTATACCGCTTTAAAACATTTAAGTAATCGTTTCATATAATGGTAGCATTAGTAACGTTGTATACTGCCTTAAAACATTTAAGTAACCATTTCGTGTTATGGTGGTATTAGTAACGTTGTATACCGCCTTAAAACATTTAAGTAATCGTTTCATATAAAGGTAGCATTAGTAACGTTGTATACCGCCTTAAAACATTTAAGTAATCTTTTCATATAATGGTGGCATTAGTAACGTTGTATACCGCCTTAAAACATTTAAGTAATCGTTTCATATAATGGTAGCATTAGTAACGTTGTATACCGCCTTAAAACATTTAAGTAATCGTTTCATATAATGGTGGCATTAGTAACGTTGTATACCGCCATAAAACATTTAAGTAATCGTTTCATATAATGGTTGCATTAGTAACGTTGTATACCGCCTTAAAACATTTAAGTAATCGTTTCATATAATGGTTGCATTAGTAACGTTGTATACCGCCTTAAAACATTTAAGTAATCGTTTCATATAATGGTAGCATTAGTAACGTTGTATACCACCTTAAAACATTTAAGTAACCATTTCGTGTTATGGTGGCATTAGTAACGTTGTATACCGCCTTAAAACATTTAAGTAATCGTTTCATATAATGGTAGCATTAGTAAAGTTGTATACCGCCTTAAAACATTTAAGTAATCGTTTCATATAATGGTGGTATTAGTAACGTTGTATACCGCTTTAAAACATTTAAGTAATCGTTTCATATAATGGTAGCATTAGTAACGTTGTATACCGCCTTAAAACATTTAAGTAACCATTTCGTGTTATGGTGGTATTAGTAACGTTGTATACCGCCTTAAAACATTTAAGTAATCGTTTCATATAAAGGTAGCATTAGTAACGTTGTATACCGCCTTAAAACATTTAAGTAATCTTTTCATATAATGGTGGCATTAGTAACGTTGTATACCGCCTTAAAACATTTAAGTAATCGTTTCATATAATGGTAGCATTAGTAACGTTGTATACCGCCTTAAAACATTTAAGTAATCGTTTCATATAATGGTGGCATTAGTAACGTTGTATACCGCCATAAAACATTTAAGTAATCGTTTCATATAATGGTTGCATTAGTAACGTTGTATACCGCCTTAAAACATTTAAGTAATCGTTTCATATAATTGTAGTATTAGTAACGTTGTATACCGCCTTAAAACATTTAAGTAATCGTTTCATATAATGGTGGCATTAGTAACGTTGTATACCGCCTTAAAACATTTAAGTAATCGTTTCATATAATGGTGGCATTAGTAACGTTGTATACCGCCTTAAAACATTTAAGTAATCGTTTCATATAATGGTAGCATTAGTAACGTTGTATACCGCCTTAAAACATTTAAGTGATCGTTTCATATAATGGTGGCATTAGTAACGTTGTATACCGCCTTAAAACATTTAAGTAATCGTTTCATATAATGGTGGCATTAGTAACGTTGTATACCGCCTTAAAACATTTAAGTAATCGTTTCATATAATGGTAGCATTAGTAACGTTGTATACCGCCTTAAAACATTTAAGTAATCGTTTCATATAATGGTGGCATTAGTAACGTTGTATACCGCCTTAAAACATTTAAGTAATCGTTTCATATAATGGTGGCATTAGTAACGTTGTATACCGCCTTAAAACATTTAAGTAATCGTTTCATATAATGGTAGCATTAGTAACGTTGTATACCGCATTAAAACATTTAAGTAACCATTTCGTATAATGGTGGCATTAGTAACGTTGTATACCGCATTAAAACATTTAAGTAATCGTTTCATATAATGGTGGCATTAGTAACGTTGTATACCGCATTAAAACATTTAAGTAACCATTTCGTATAATGGTGGCATTAGTAACGTTGTATACCGCCTTAAAACATTTAAGTAATCGTTTCATATAATGGTGGCATTAGTAACGTTGTATACCGCCTTAAAACATTTAAGTAATCGTTTCATATAATGGTGGCATTAGTAACGTTGTATACCGCCTTAAAACATTTAAGTAATCGTTTCATATAATGGTAGCATTAGTAACGTTGTATACCGCCTTAAAACATTTAAGTAATCGTTTCATATAATGGGGGCATTAGTAACGTTGTATACCGCATTAAAACATTTAAGTAATCGTTTCATATAATGGTGGCATTAGTAACGTTGTATACCGCATTAAAACATTTAAGTAACCATTTCGTATAATGGTGGCATTAGTAACGTTGTATACCGCCTTAAAACATTTAAGTAATCGTTTCATATAATGGTGGCATTAGTAACGTTGTATACCGCCTTAAAACATTTAAGTAATCGTTTCATATAATGGTGGCATTAGTAACGTTGTATACCGCCTTAAAACATTTAAGTAATCGTTTCATATAATGGTAGCATTAGTAACGTTGTATACCGCCTTAAAACATTTAAGTAATCGTTTCATATAATGGGGGCATTAGTAACGTTGTATACCGCCTTAAAACATTTAAGTAATCGTTTCATATAATGGTAGCATTAGTAACGTTGTATACCGCCTTAAAACATTTAAGTAATCGTTTCATATAATGGGGGCATTAGTAACGTTGTATACCGCCTTAAAACATTTAAGTAATCGTTTCATATAATGGTAGCATTAGTAACGTTGTATACCGCCTTAAAACATTTAAGTAATCGTTTCATATAATGGTAGCATTAGTAACGTTGTATACCGCCTTAAAACATTTAAGTAATCGTTTCATATAATGGTGGCATTAGTAACGTTGTATACCGCCTTAAAACATTTAAGTAATCGTTTCATATAATGGTGGCATTAGTAACGTTGTATACCGCCTTAAAACATTTAAGTAATCGTTTCATATAATGGTAGCATTAGTAACGTTGTATACCGCCTTAAAACATTTAAGTAATCGTTTCATATAATGGGGGCATTAGTAACGTTGTATACCGCCTTAAAACATTTAAGTAATCGTTTCATATAATGGTAGCATTAGTAACGTTGTATACCGCCTTAAAACATTTAAGTAATCGTTTCATATAATGGTAGCATTAGTAACGTTGTATACCGCCTTAAAACATTTAAGTAATCGTTTCATATAATGGTGGCATTAGTAACGTTGTATACCGCCTTAAAACATTTAAGTAATCGTTTCATATAATGGTGGCATTAGTAACGTTGTATACCGCCTTAAAACATTTAAGTAATCGTTTCATATAATGGTAGCATTAGTAACGTTGTATACCGCCTTAAAACATTTAAGTAATCGTTTCATATAATGGTGGCATTAGTAACGTTGTATACCGCCTTAAAACATTTAAGTAATCGTTTCATATAATGGTGGCATTAGTAACGTTGTATACCGCCTTAAAACATTTAAGTAATCGTTTCATATAATGGTAGCATTAGTAACGTTGTATACCGCCTTAAAACATTTAAGTAATCGTTTCATATAATGGGGGCATTAGTAACGTTGTATACCGCCTTAAAACATTTAAGTAATCGTTTCATATAATGGTAGCATTAGTAACGTTGTATACCGCCTTAAAACATTTAAGTAATCGTTTCATATAATGGTAGCATTAGTAACGTTGTATACCGCCTTAAAACATTTAAGTAATCGTTTCATATAATGGTGGCATTAGTAACGTTGTATACCGCCTTAAAACATTTAAGTAATCGTTTCATATAATGGTGGCATTAGTAACGTTGTATACCGCCTTAAAACATTTAAGTAATCGTTTCATATAATGGTAGCATTAGTAACGTTGTATACCGCCTTAAAACATTTAAGTAATCGTTTCATATAATGGGGGCATTAGTAACGTTGTATACCGCATTAAAACATTTAAGTAACCATTTCGTATAATGGTGGCATTAGTAACGTTGTATACCGCCTTAAAACATTTAAGTAACCATTTCGTATAATGGTGGCATTAGTAACGTTGTATACCGCCTTAAAATATTTAAGTAACCGTTTCATACAATGGCGGCATTAGTAACGTTGTATACCTCTTTAAAATATATTTTTTTAAATAATTTCACACCAATCAAAGTAATAAATCCACTAAGGCACAGTTGGGTTATTGAGTGTGAGGGAATAACAGAAAAATAAAATATGAAAAATTGACAATAATAAATAAACAAAGACGGTAGTTAAACATTAATATTGTCTTTAAATATTTGAAGCGCGATGTTTACTACAAAATAAGAAGCCGAAATAATATTCCATAAACGACAAATGCGAAATAAGTAACTGTTAGAAGAACTCACGCTTACGTGTAGCTATTTCAAATGTAAAATGACACCTTCTCTATAATCTAGTAGTACACTTAAATTCATAAAGTCTCAGTAACAAAGTGGAAAGCTTATCAGATCAACACCTATAAAAAATATTTATAGAAAAAGACAAAGGGAAGTTATGTTACTGATACCAAGATGCCAGGTCAGGATCAATTACATTACAGATTCTTCTTTTTTTATCAAGTATCTCTAAATAGCAGAAACATCATACCACATGTGACAGCAATATTCAATGCATGGACGAATAGTAGATTTATAAATATATAAGTTAGATTTTGTCGATAAAGAATTGTCTGGCACGACACACTGAACCATCGTTTCTAGCAAAAAAACAAGAAAGTGATTCAATTCCCACTCCATACCACACGTTAGCTGCGGAAGTTGCAAGCTATCACTCCCCTGGAAGTTAGCATAATCCATATTGATGGAAGGTAAAAAAAAACCACAAACGATTAAAAGAGAGGAGTTGTGTTTGGGACGTTAAAATTAACAAGCCATACTTTGCCCCAGTTAACAACAAATGCAAAACAAATTGGCGAAATAGGAATTGAGGAAATAGTCACAAAAAACTGTTATGCCTATGAGGCATAACAGTTTTTAGTGACTACTTCGATTTTTATAATATCACGTCAAGATTATTTTCATCTTTTGGTTGTATGATCATATTGGCTCAAATCTATAGAGTTCCACCTTCTTATTTTCTGTAAATTAGTTTTTCTATTGGGTTTAAGGAAAGCGAAAAAAACGAACGTGACAAAACAAGAATCATCGTTTAGCTCAACTGACTCTTTTTTCTTATCGAACCGATCAGAATTACTATTAAAACAAAAGTAAATAGATGTGTGTCATCAGTATAGGTAGCGTGTTGAGAACATATGGCATCAGGTAAGTTGTTGTTTAAAATTAGGAATAACATAGCTACAAAGTTAGAACACTGTGGATGTCCTTGTTAATGTAAAAACATCTAGAGAGAACGACTATTCCAAACAACATTCATTCCGATATTTAATAAGGAAAATTCGCCCGGAAATACTATACATGTTTTGAAAAAGGCCAGCATTCCAAGACTTGTCAAATACTTTCAAGATATCCATTCGAAACTAAATCTTGATATTTGTCTCTAAGGATTTTTCGAATTCCTTTCTTTGTGAGATTGTTAAAGTCAGCACCTTTTTTTGTTATCTTGCCCAAATTGTCCAGTGATCTTTGTTTTAATTTTAATTTTCCAAAGTTATTTTCATAACAATCATTGTGTTTCTCTTTTGTGGTTGTATTTTATAAGACAATCGTAATATATCTTGAATGAAAATAATTCAATAACTATCCTATCATATATACATGTATCTAAATAAGTAAATGACAAATTCTGTCATTGTGTCTGAAACCCCTCTAACTCATATATATATATATATATATATATATATATATATATATATATGTATATGTACATAAACATATACCTTTAAAGTTTAGAACAACTGAAAAAAAAGGGATTTTAGATGTTTTCAATTTATATTGAGTTTAAAATAACACTAAAACTTGTTTAAAATTAGGTTTAAAATATCACCAAATTTTTGTAAACTGAGGAAATCAATTTATTTTTCCAAACTTTCAAGGATTCAGAGTTAAAGTGAGAGATTTCTGGACCGTGATGTTTTGAAGAATCCAGTTCGAACTTTCGGCCCAAATCGGTGTTTTTCACGAAATTGCACTTATAGTACGAATCAGAGATAAAATGAAGTTTTGAAATTCCATGAAGTAAATTGAGGAATTCAAAGATTACAGGGCTCGAAGAAATGTATATCTCATTGAATAGCCACTTTAAGAATTTAAAGAAAACCGTATTTATTTAGTAGCTTAATTTTTAGTTGTAATTTTCCCGGATGTATTTAATACTGGAGACATTGGGAGAGTTTATCAAAAGCTCAGTTGCACAGCGACCTTACCATTCCATCTGATCATGACATTATGATGATAATAATTCAATTTTATTGGAATGAAATGAAATCTCTTCTCATTCAAAATCTGTGACAGCTTCTTTTCTGTATTCATTTATGCGTTCTTCTATAGCTTTCGGAGACGGCATCTCCTATGAGGCATAACAGTTTTTTGTGACTACTTCGATTTTTATAATATCACGTCGAGATTGTTTTCATCTTTAGTTGTATGATCATACTGGCTCAAATTTATAGGGTTTCAACTTCTTATTTTCTGTAAATTAGTTTTTCTATTGGGTTTAAGGAAAGCGAAAAAAACTCACATGTCAAAACAAGAAGCAAAAATAACCAAAATATGAATAACAAGAAAGGATATTATCATTATTTGGTTATATCGAAATACAACTAAATTAATTAAAAATGTAAGTTCAACAGTTTATCTGTCGTCTCTTTTTCAGACATCAATCAAGAGCGAAGAATGTGCACAGTGACTAAAATAAACACCAAAGAAATGGCTGGAAGGACGTAATATAAATAGATTGCAATTTCCGATGAGAAATAAGTTAAACATCCGGATTTTCCATCATGTTTTTTTAAATATTTTATAAGAAAATGGAATAAAATATATATCACCTTTCTACGTTTAAGCAAAAATAATTAGGACAGTATATACTTCACACATTCTGGCAACCTCCATCGAGAGGTCAGTGCAATTTTAATGTTTTCAGTTTCTTTGATATTATGGCGACCAGCAACAGCCACATCGTGAAGAGGCATTTTTTTACTTTTTTATTTTGGATATTCCTTTTAGTTATTTAGTTTTTGCTTTCAACAACTATGATGTCTCGTTTGGTTGCCTCAAGGATGTAGCCTGTTTGCATATTTAAATATCCGAAGAACTTGATTTGGTTCATTTCGATCTTTTTCACTGCTTTGTGGCGGTACTATTTCTCTTCGAGTACAAGTTCGTTCTTCCGACATAGGCAGCAATGCAGATCTGTGGCCACATAGACTCTCACGGTTCGTTTCGCATTTCCCCAGACAGTTCCTGGAATATTTTTTCTAAATGGTTTTTCGTACCCCTCTTAAAGAGTCCATGAAGCGCTAGTACCTCTCTTGCTTTTAGCTTCCTTTTCGGTACGCTCTTCCTGTATTCTCCATTGTACACTATGCTTTCTTTTACAAAGTCTTTGGATTTTGTTACGAGTATAGTCTTATAATATCAGATTTGGGGGCAAAGGATCATTCTCATAAAGCAGAATTCGGGTAATTTTATCCAGAGATTGTAACGCATTTTTCCACTCAACCAGACATTCATTATATCATAACACAGATAATAGCCCTAATATGATTACAGGTATTCAATATACTTTACAAAAAAATACAACCGTTATATAATTACGGGTATTCAATATACCTTACAATGGATAAGAGCCGTTATAAGATTACAGGCATTCAATATACCTTACAATGGATAAGAGCCGTTATAAGATTACAGGCATTCAATATACATTACAATTGATAAGAGCCGTCATATGATTATAGGCATTTAATATACCTCACAACAGATAAGAGCCGTTAAATGATTATAGACCTCCAATAAAACTTACAACAGATAAGAACCGTTATTTGATGACATGCCTTCAATATACCTTACAACAGATAAGAGCCTTTATATGATTACAGGCTTTCAATATAACTTCCAATAGATAAGAGCGGTTATATGATTACAGTCATTCCATATACCTTACACAAAATACAGCCGTTTTAAGATTGCATTAATTCAATAAACCTTGCAACAGATAAGAGTCGTTATAAGATTAAAGCCAATCAATATACCTTGCATAAAATACTGCCGTTACATGATTACAGGCATTCAATATGACTTACAACATATAGGAGCAGTTATAAGATTACAGGCATTATGTATAACTTACCACAGATAAGAGCCATTATACGATTACAGACATTCAATTTGTACTTCAGATGAAGCCATAGGGTTTTCATGTATGTCTCTGAAAGCAGTTCTTTCAAAATTCCCTGATGGATGCCACCACCTTCACAATTCCAAGGTATTTGTATCCAGTTTCCCCTGGGTAACAATTAGTTCCTATTAACCGCAATTCAGTCTCTGCCATAACGAGTTTTTCCTTTGCTTCATCGTCAGTAGAGCGAACTTCGAATATTCCAAACCTCATCTCAACTTCCTTGGAGTAGATATTCATCATTTGAACCAATGCGCAATTCTCACTCCCGTTCTTCGCAAAGAGTTTGATATCATCCATTAAAAGGAGATGTTGGATGGCATTTTCCGGATTTTTCCTATTCCAGATATACCTGATTTTTATTTTCACCAAAATCATTGATAATAGTTTCCAAGCATGCAGGATTTGCAAAGGGCAGAAAGAATGATACAGATATATTCCTCTTCGTATGAAGAGAGATCCAAAGAGTTGATCGACGTAGTCTAATTTAGGCTTCCAGGAAGGAATGCTGGTTTGCATAGGGCGAGTAACATTTCCTCCCCAAATGGGGGTCTATTTTATAAGGTTTAATAAAATCAATCCTGACAATACAGACACTTTTGACCCGAGAGATCTTTGTCGGTACCCTTTTTGTTGGTTTGGTCATTTGTTTCTGATGAGATTATTATTATTATTATTATTATTATTATTATTATTATTATTATTATTATTATTATTTTATTTCATTTAATCTTTTTATACTCATTACTGTCCGGGTCTCGACGAGAAGCCTAAGGTCAGAAACGGCATCATGACATTTTCCACTGAGCCTTTTCGAAAGAAATAAAAAAGAAAACGACACATATGTAACATATAAGTATTCGGAAAATGCGGGCTGTACTTGTGAGAACAATGTTTGTATTTCTTTAAGGCATGGACTCCCAGGAATACTTTCAATATGTCCATTGGAATCTTTTCCAATCAGTTCGAGGGCACCGTGCGCCACATATTCGAGATTTGTATTTCAAGGTCCTTGTATTTTGATAGGTTTTTGAAGATCTTCAAATATTATTGCAGTCTGCAGGGTCGACCATGTCAATAAGATGCCACATCTTGTCTTTGTGGTCTCTAATCATGATGTCTGTGTGGTTAGCTTTAGTTTTTTTGTCTGTATTGTAAATTCCCATAAAATTGATACAGGTCTTATTTCCGTAAGCGTCCCAGGATGGTGTTCATACGGATTTCGAGCATCATTATCATCATGATCATCATGAGAATCATGATCATCATCATCATCATCATCATCATCATCATCATCATCATCATTATTATCATTATCATTATTATTATTATAGAGTTTTGCGTTCACTTTGAGTTGTACGAATTTTGCCATGTCATAACCAAAGACATCAGAAGAAAAAAAAGAATTGTATCAGAAGATGCATAGAGATGAGATAACGTACAATAAGAGAGAAAAATTTAATTGAAGTGAAATCTATGCAACACTGGAGAAGTTTTCCTGAGAATGAACACTTCTAGGGATTTGATTGAAATATTTGTCTCTCCTTTTCATATAATTCCCAAAGCCCCAATAAGAAATCAACCATTCACCCTTGCATGGAGTATTGCTGCCATATATGGTGTGGAGCCCCTTCTGTTTGTCTCAAGGATCTTGATAAAATCCAGAGAAGGATATGCAATGTAATTGGGCCTGATCTGGCATCTCGTCTGCAGTCACTCTCTCTCAGACATGCCGTCGCCCCCCTGTCTTTTTTACAAATACTTTCATGGTAACTGCTCCGATGAGCTGCTTTCGCTGGTTCCCAGACTTCATGAATTGAAGCGTTCTACTAGGCAGACATCTCGCTCTGATCCTTTCCCTGTTGAAACTGTTAAATGTAGCCGTCTCTTCTACTTCAATAGCTTCATGTATGGCACTTCTCGCCTGTGGAACTCCCACCCCTTTCCTGCTTCCCTGATAGCTATAATCTCCAGCTATTCAAATGTAATGTCAATCGACGTCCCCAGATGCCCTGATCTATCCCCTATCCTTCTCCTCATCCTTTCTTCTATCACTCCTATCTGCTCTCACTCCAAATCCTCTGCAACCCCTTGCGTGCTAGTGGCTTCTCGCCTTGCGAGGGGTGAAAAGCTTAAAAAACAAACAAACAACAAAAACAGGTAACATTGTTGTCTTTGGATGTCAGATCCTACTGATTTCTATTTCGAGGTATTTGCATTTACTTAATTTCTCGATGCGTTTATTTCTTTAGAGCTGGGACTGCATCATACATCGGTTTTAAATTTTGAACATGATTTTCAAGTTTGGTGGATTTGTCAAGATTTCCCAATCAGAAATTCCAGAGGATGATAAATTCATCAATCTCTGAAACTTGCGGCTTCTGCTCTCACAAATTCTGTTTGTGAGGGAGATTCAAGCGCGACATATTGATCAATGTCACTGCTAAGAAGACCTATCATGGCGTTGCAAGGTGGCTATTTATTATCATCATCATCATCATCATCATCATCATCATCATCATCATCATTATTATTATAGTTATTATTATTACTATTATTATTATTATAATTTTTATTATTATCATTATTATAATTATTATAATAATAATAATTATTATTATTATAATTATTATTACTATTATCATTATTATTATTACTATTATTATTATTATTTATTATTATCATAATACTTATTATTATAATTACTATTATTATTATTATTATTATTATTATTATTATTATTATCAGCATCATTATATTTATTATCATTGTTGTTGTAGTTGTTACTATATATTAATCATCATCATGCTTCACAAAATCCGAAAAATCTGTAAAGTTATCGATCTTGCCTTCTACCAAATTCCCACCGCTGTAAAAATTCAATATGATTCTTTTATAAATATTGTCACAGTATTTACTCTGATGAGCTTTCCTTGTTCGTACTTCAACTTCATGGACCAAAGCTCATTATTTGAATGGCAACTGGGTCTCATAATGTTACTGTTAAAATTGCTAGTTGCTACCATATGTTCTATGCAAATAGTTTCTGGTCGAACTGATTTCCGGTTTCTTACTTTCCTGTCAAATATCAATCACCATTTCCTGTCTCCTTGAAATTTGTTCTGTTATTGTCCTCTCGGGTGATTTGAGGGAGCTTGAAGCGCTGCATATGGATCAATGCCACTGCTAAGAAGGCCTATCATGTCGTTGCAAGGTGGCTATTTATTATTATTATTACTATTATTATTATTATTATTATTATTGTTATTATTATTATTATTACTATTATTATTATTATAGTTATTACTATTATTACTATTATTATTATTATAATTATTATTACTATTATAATAATAATAATAATAATAATAATAATTATTATTATTATTATTATTATTATTATTATTATTATTATTATTATTATTATTATCATCATTATAGTTATTATCATTGTTGTTGTAGTTGTTGCTATATATTAATCATTATAATGCTTCACAAAATCCGAAGAATCTGTAAAGTTATCGATCCTGATAGGTTTTGAAAATAATATTACCAGCTATACATTTTTCAGGAAAAATAATTCCAGAAATATATTTTTGACAAAATAAAATATTACCAGGAAAAAATGTTGTTGGCATTAAATAACCCATTGAGGTTGACATGCCGTAAAACAAAACAAAAAAAAAGAAAATTAACAAACCAATTATGGTCAGAAACGACGAGAACCATGCCTTTACATCATCATCCTTATTATTATCATCATCATCGTCATCATCATTATTATTATGCTTCCAGAATATTTCGATTTCCAGAAAAGAAAAAAATGTGTTTAACAATATTTCGAAAATATGTCTATATTTTTCAAGTTATATATATATATATATATATATATATATATATATATATATATATATATATACAAATATAAAAACAACAATGCATACAAGTATAAAAACAACAATGCATACAAGTATAAGAACAAATCCATGTACAAACATCGTTTTTCTTGAAAAAGAAAACATTTGTATTAGCAATCAACTACTTTAAGGTTGTCCAGCGTAAATGTAATGGAAGTAAAATTCAACACATTTAATGTGGAACGTACTCATTTTTAGAATTTTTCAAGAAACTCATTATTAAGAAAGAGTAAGTTTTCAAACTATTTACTGTAAATCTGATGGAATTACTCTGTCATTGAGTTGATTCTCCGGGGAAGGGACGTTGGTATGTTTACGAATGCCCTTTAGGATCTATGGAGTTAAAGACATATGTAATTCACTATAGACCATTGTACGCGTAGTCATACTTTTGCCCCTTAAATAACTGAAAAGAAAAAATCACATATTTTGATTCTAGATAAAAAAAACCCACCGAAATGCCCGATCAAAATTTTGACAGTGTCCCTTCAGTCATCAACTAGTAACCGAAATCTTGCTTGGATTTCAATAGTACTACACGACAGCTATCAACATATAGTTTCCTGTAAATTTTTCTCAAATCGCCTATCGTTCCTTTCAAACGAAACAAAAATATCAGACAAACTTTAAGGAATTCAAAACATCACACTCAAAACTCCATTGTAATTTCCAATCTTTCCGCTGCAAAAAACAATGCAAGAAGGTGAAGAATCTGATCATTATGCAACAACAAGTTTCAATTCAATTTCATCAGAAATTCCAAGAGAAGCATTACGAATTCTTCAGAATATGGCGCTTGTACTGATTCCCATTAGATACCGTCAAAAAATTATGTGGGTTTTCCCAACTGAAGAATTAAACAAAAGGTTTAATTGTCACAGATAGGAAATAATTTCAGGAATCTAACGAGATTTCAACTCATAAAACGCATATGCAATTTACTAAAGTCCCATTCCGGGGGATTTAAATGAATCAAAGGAGATTTTCATCAGCTTTATACTAAACAGTTTAATAATTCTTTTTAAGTAACACAATGATTTTAAGATGAGACACACTCCATATTGTTACTCGCGTTTCAGTTGGATTCCCTTCACACTAGATGTTTTGACTCACTTTGTCGCGTCGATTAACCATATAACCTCTCTTTCTTAAGACATGCGATGTTTGTACAAAGACGTTTTTATATTTTTATACATGTATAAATTTTTTAAACTTATCTCAGAGAACATAGACATACGTGGGAAATATTGTTAAACATTGGAAAATTATCTTTGATTTTCTTAAATTGTGCTCTTCTAGAACTATTGGAATATATTGGAATCGGTATGACAATTCTTTTCTTTATTATTATCAGCATTATTATTATTAAATTAGTTTTTTTTTCTGGTTGCTCACTATAGATTTTATGGATACTTTTGTACTCTAATCATTACACTTGCTTTGTTTATTATTGTCCGCTTAATTTCAGTCATTCTTTGTACGTAACTGTTCTTAGCTCGCCAAGATTGATGGTTACAATTTACACTTTCATGATCTGAGTGATCAGTTTATGTTCATTTATTTATTTTTTAAATCAATTTTAATTTCATTCTTTGGACAAATAGAAACGGAACCCTGTGAGAATTACAAATTCTGAACACAAAGTCTGAACACAAAATCTCATCCCAAAGTCTGAACACAAAATCTGAACAGAAAGTCTGAACACAGAGTCTGCGCCCAAAATCTGAACACAAAGTCTGAATCAAAAGTCTGAATCAAAAGTCTGAACACAAAGTCTGAACACAAAATTTCAACCCAAAATCTGAACGCTAAATCTCAACCCAAAGTCTGAACAAAAAGTCTGTGCACAAGATCTCAACAGAAAGTCTGAACAGAAAATCTGAACCGAAAATCTGAACCGAAAGTCTGAACCGAAAGTCTGAACGCAATGTCTGAACACAAAATTTGAAGACAAATTCTGAACACAAATCTGAACACCAAGTCTGAACACAAAATCTGAACACAAACTGTTGACGTCATGATTATTCAGATTGATCATTCGCTATTTTGCATGCGAATTCTGGTTTTAGAAGGATTAAACTATGATTTCTCATAAATACATTTTGTTAGTCGCAAAAAAACGAAAGCAAAGAAAATACACAGATTTATTAAAAGTAGATTTCGATTTTCTTTGAAGTATTTTCCTTCTAAAAAAAAATGAAATCCAGGCTTCGTGCGATTTGTTCATGTTCAAAAGGTATTAACTCTTCAGAATCATTTTTAAAAAAAGAATTTTTCTTCTAATCAATATTTTGCCAAATATCTGAAAACTTACTTGCTTTAAATTAATAATATTTAGTAGACAAGAGATTATTATTATTATTATTATTATTATTATTATTATTATTATTATTATTATTATTATTATTATTCGTCTCCAGAGAGAAAATAATGTTTTATTCTTATCATCATCAGTCCATTGAATGCGTGTAGTAGTATTGTTACACAGTTGAGCACCTGGTCAGTTCACTCCACGTGTCTGAAATGAAAAGTATTCATTCATGTGTAACGAGTCTTGTGAACCTTATTGAGCCGATACATCTCCAGTTCAAACTAAAGCCAATATTCTTCGACTTGAAGGCTCTCATTGGTTACAAACATGTGATCGTTTATTCCATCTGGAGAACTCTACACACTCGCCGTAAACTTCTGTTTAGGAAGCTCTTCCCCCAGCGATGTCGTGCCATGACAGCATTTAATGTATAAGCATTTTTGGAGCCTAGGCTTGCCTAACGTCTTGGAATTCTGTTGACCCTCCAAGACGCTATTGTCGAGTTTCTCACGCATGTATGTGTCTGTAGAGTCATGACAAAACGCTGCACAACTAGCAGCAGCTGAATCGAGACCTCCCAGGTAAAAAGCGATGTTCTTCCGTAACTGACGGATGTCGTTCCAGATAAAACTTTAAGTATCTTTAAGTACATGACAGCGAATATTAATATTGAAATCATATAAAAGAATAAAGCTGCGGATATTTAATTTTGATAAAAGCTTCAAAACCATATTCCTTAAAATCGAAAACGAATTCTTTTTGGTCAGATCGCGAATACTGATTTACATTCATAATATTCCGTCGAAAGTAAGTTAACTTAGCAAATTTTTAAATATTCTCATGTTCCAATGTAATGCAAACCGACTTACATAGTCAAAGTTTACATATTAATAAATATGCATACACAAATTCGCACGTTTGTAAAAGCTTAGAAAGAATTAAATTTACTACTAAGAGATATCAAAGAATTAGTCCTTCATCTCACAGAATTCTACAAGAACCGAAAGACTCTTGACGACATGTCATCGATACAAACACCCTTAATTTGTGAAGATGTTATTCTATTTGCTAATTTAATAAAACGTTTACTCTTCTGTCAACTGAAACGTTCATAGGCAGACTAAGATACTCCCAGGGAATGTAACCATATGTGTGTTTTTTTTTAGGCTCACAAAATTGTTCCATGGGTATTATTTAAATTATTCGGACTATTGTCCTCATCTTTGTCGCCATATTTATGACAACGTTTCGGTCGTTGTACGCTCCGGCATTCTTCAGTTGGTTGGAATATCGAACTGAACACTTTATTTTGCTCACTGGGGTAGACTGTCCTAGTTCCACATGCCATGTTTAATGGATGTCAGTTATCAGTTATCTCCTGTTAATTTCCCTCTGAAAGTTTTCCATTGCCTTAACCGGGTATTAAACTCACACTCTTTGGGTCCTGTCACTGGATCTAACTAACTCCTTTATCCACTGTGCCATGTGTCCTTGAGGACATGGGTGTTGCAGTGCTTGAATCTCCTTGGTAAATAAGCTTTCATCCTATTATTCAAAAAGTCCTAAACAGCAGATATGGCGTGATTATCAGAGAAATACTGGTTGCTGGCCACCATATTTCGCTAATAGTGACTTTTGAAGAGTTCTTTTCGCTGTCAGATGTCAGTTTTCATTGAAAGAAACATTATTAACGAGAACAGTTGGAATTCACCCATGCACGATTTTACAGTTCTAGCATCATTCCTTCATAGCCAGCAAATTATCTTTTCAGCCGACACTCGTATTGAAGTTCTTTAGATAAATATGTTTCAAATATTTCAAATTACTTGAAGTAATGATAAGTTGTAACAAATATAACATCAGAGATATGGAAAATGAAGAGAATAGTTTCGCCTAATACCACAGATGGCTACAAAATCAAAAACATTAATATAAAAACCCGAATCTTGTTTTACAATAGCCTCGTTTTCACATGGATGTCACGCATGCCGCCAAAGTCGGTAAGTAATATCTTAACTGTCAGCTGTATACATCCGCTTTCTCTGACCAATGGTTTAAAACGGGTTCCAGCGAATGAATCTTGTATTTCTTAGCGCGGATGATAATTCTTCGAACTTTAAGGAAAGGCGCTTCCGAATCGCAAACGGACAATTTTACGAAATAACAGAAACCACGTCTCTTGAGGTCTATCAACACCAGCAACATCGACATTGGATAGCACATATAATTCGAAGAGAAAATAATGTCATAACGAAGATGTTGATTTTCTATACGACTTCGAAAATGATAGGAATGAAACTCACATCATTACGAGAAGTATTAGGGTACTTGGGAATTCGATATTCTTAAATAATTTTGTAAATTTCAAACCTATATTTCCTAAATAATTGTATAAATTTTCAAAGTAGAACTGCTTGCTTGGTCAATGAATGCCGAATATATTCTTATAAGGAAATGGCTACTATGACCTTTATTATTACAATAAGAAAGTATCCTTGTTAATTATTTATTTTGTAATTCTGATCCAGACCCCATTTTTCCGAAGTAACTCCAAAATGAGGAACTAAGAATTCGAAATCTGTGTTACTTTTTTGTTAGCAGGACCAACCGCTAAGAAATTCAAGTATTTTGAGCTTTTCATCCGTGACAAAAGATTTAACAATAAGATTTTCGAAAGGTTTATAACCTATGAAATTAAAGACTTTTATAAAGATGGCATGGTTAATTCAATTGGAAAATATCAATGTTTCTTTAATAATGTTACCGATTTTGTAAAACTAAAGGATTATTTTTTCCTTTTTACAAACAGTAAGTTCGTGTAAAAATAATAATATAATTTTAAATAAATTATTCATTCATAGATTGTTCCAACTGAACTTTAAGTTACAACTCATTCAACACATCCAGACACAAGTCCTGTAAGTCTTTAGAGTCGGAGAAGTATCATATGTATTAGCTTTCCCTATAACTAGGGAAAGCTAATATGTTGGATCCCATCCCTCTTCAGGTAACTAATCCAATACGCATTGTTTTAAATAAAGGGTGTTTCATTAAGACGGATTATATATAAGGGTGTTTCATTAAGACGGATCATAGACGTAAATAAATCAGTGCTATTGGTGAAAATTTATTTATCTCTCCATTTCATGTTATTTAAGTGATGGCAATTATGTATGAAAAATAATATCGCACAAATGTCTGCCAAATCTGAAAGAAAACGAAAAAAAATCATTGGACGCTTAAACTTAATTCACAAGTTATCGGAACTCCCTTTATGAATGATATTAAATAATTTCAGTTGAATCACACATTTTTATTATCAATGTAAATGTTCTGCAAAATTTAATCCTGCTTATCACGCACGAAATAACGCTTTAAGGTTTTATTTTATTCCATACTGTTAAATTTAGCTCGGCTCAAAAAGAAAGCGATTTTTCCCTTTGCCCGGAGCATATGTCGGTGATTGATATTCCATCTGCTGTTTCCGATGAAACACAGTAGGATATTGGTCATCGAGGCAACAACAATGACCCAGCAACCGCTTTCAATTACTCTTTCCTCGATGATTTCCTAAGTGAGATGCTCTCCGCTAACCAGTTTTCAAAGGGTATTGATTAGCAACAGAACGGAAGAAGAATATATGTTTGATGAAATGGATTAGACTGGTAACATTGAAAAATTTCAGCCCATTGTCCTGTTTGGAGTAGTCGAAATAACTGTGAACACAGAAATGAAATCTTAAAATAGCAACTAATTATGGTAAATATTTGCTTGAAGATGTCTATAGCAAATTAGAAGGGAATTCAATAATTCTCAGCTTGGAATTTGAATAGTTGTTTAAAAGGCAAAAAATTGTTATTTAGAAATTAAGAAATAGGAGGCTTAAAGAACCTGGAAAAGTTTTGAGAATTTTATTCTGAATTATTATTATTTTATCTCCTTTGATTTCTGATGTATAGTCATTTCTTTCCTGGTGCCAACCAGAGCCCTCATGTCAGATAGGGCATCATGACATTTCCCAGTGAGCACTATTAGAGGGAAAAAAACAAAACCATAAGATCACACATATTTTATATAGATAAAGCCCTTTGTAAGGTGTGGCTGCACTTGTGAGTACAATTGTTTGTATTACTTTAAGGTTTGGGCTACAAGGAATGCCTTAAATGAGACTAACGGAACTTTTTCCAACAAATCCTAGTACTCCAACTACGATTGGAATTCTTGATGTCCTCACGTGCCACATTTCTGAGATTCCAATTTCAAGGTCCTTGTAATTTGATAGTTTTTCAAAGATCTTCAAAGGTACGTTACAGTCTGAAGGACCAACCATGTCCATGAGAAGGCATTATTATTATTATTATTATTATTATTATTATTATTATTATTATTGTTATTATTATTATTATTATTATTATTATTATATCCTTTGATTTCTGTTGTATACACATTTCCTTCCTGGTCCGAACAAGAGACCTATGGGCAGAAATGACTTCATGACATTTACCAATTCATGGCATTATCCACTTGCCATCCACAAACCTCTTCCTTAAGTGCTGCAGTGCTTGGATGGCAGTTAAGAAGCTTTCTCATTTTGATATCGTTTAATGTCAATTATGGACCAATTAAGGATGTTGAAATTGTATTACACCACAGGGTCAGCCAATGTTTTATGACTGAAATTGTGTTTCGTGTATTTAACGCCAGACACACACGCCTGAATCAATCTATTTTTATTATCATTATTATTATTATTATTATTATTATTATTATTATTATTATCATATGTATTTGTTATGTTTCCTGTTTTATGTTTCTTGCTTTCTATCTATTTCTGGGTCCAAACTATGGTCCTTAGGCCCTATAGGAGAATTGTCATTTAATGGATAGCACTTTTCTTAGGATGTTCCTAGAAGGACGCTTATCTGGATAATTTGTATGTTGATGTTAACTCGGAAACTCTTAGTAAAGTTGTCCATTTCTTGTTTCACGAGGCCCAGAACTCTGATTACTATTGATACAGTCTCAGTCTTCATTTCCCACATCCTGTTAATCTCGATCTCCAGGCTTTTGTATTTCGACAATTTCTCGATAGTTTTCATGCAGGTGTTTATCTCAGGACGTACTCATATGTCAATAAGCATAAACTTCCTGAATTTCTTGCATTTTATGATAATGTGAGTTTTTTGGATTTTATTCTCCTGTCAGTTTGAATTAACATGTCCCAGAGGTTACATCGTTGTTTTAGTTAACCATGTCTGGTTGATGCTTATACTATCTCTGAGTGGTTTCGATTTTGTGCTTCTTGCATATCTCACAATGCGCATATGTCGCTACCTTGTTATGTATGTGGTTATATTCATTTTTGGTTGGTTTCAGACATCCTGAGATAACAGTATAAACCCAATGGCTGCCGATAATATTTTTATCATCCGGGGCCTTTTTCAATTCAAAAGTATCATTTGATACTAGGGATTCCATTTCTTTTTGCATGGTGGCTATCCATCGCTTGGAATTATCAGAAGTTATGGCTTCTTGATAGTTCTTCGGGATACATTGCACCGAATAGCAACAGCCAATGTCACAGATATTACATTGACCCATTCCAAAATAGTCTGACTTTCTTCTATTATAACGCGGAATTTGCCCCTCCTCTTCGGTTGTATCTGCTTTTAACTCAAGGTCTGCGTCTGATGTTTCCTCGTCTATATCATCTGGTATAGCGCCTTCCTTTAATTGTGGATTTTGAACGGGTTTTCTATTTATAGTCACTATTTCATAATTAGGCCATACTAGTTCGTGTTGGACCAGTTCCTCGCAAGTAATGTTCTTTTCTTCGGGATCCTCCACTTGCTCAAAGGAATCTGTAAATCTGACGTATCTGATCTTCCTTATTATTTTACTTTGTGGGAAATAAATCATATAGGCCGGACTTGTTTTGTCATAGCCAATAAATATGCCTCTTTCACTTCTTGGATCTAGTTTTGCCGTGTGGTTGACATATGTGTAGCAAATTGTACCAAAAATATGCATACCACTAACGGTCGGTTTGTAGTTCGTATAAGTCTCGTAAGGAGTCTTTTTAATGTTACTATTAGAACAACGGTTTCTTATATATACGACTGTATTTAATGCATAGACCCACAGATTTTTGGGTAACTTAGATTCTATTAGAAAACATCTAGCCATTTCGAAAAGTGTCCGCCAACTACGTTCAGCGATTCCGTTCTGGTGCGGGGAAAAAGGACAGGTTTTCTCATGTTTAATGCCTTCATTTATTAGGAGGTTTTCGTAATCATCAGAAGTAAATTCTCCACCATTATCTGTTCTAATTATTTTCACTTTTCCATAAGGTGAACTTTTCAAATGATATTTTTGAATTGAAAAAGGCCCCGGATGATAAAAATATTATCGGCAGCCGTTGGGTTTATAGTGTAAAGCGAACTGAGGATGGCTCACCAGTGTATAAGGCTCGTTTTGTAGCTAAGGAATTTTCGCAGATATACAGGGAAGATTATGTAGAAACATTGTCCAACAACAAACATGGCACAGTGGAAGTCCGAGAACTTCCAGAGAGGCAGAATGAATTGCTTCAAAATGTGAAGCTGCTCTATTAAAAATGAAAATATTCCTTAGATGTAAGGTTTTAAATGACCGACTTGGGTCGACTATCATGGTTTCTTGGTATACATTTCGAATTTGAAGACATTATTACAATGAATCAATCCAGATGCATCGAAAAACTCTTATCTAAATTCAGCATGCAAAATTGTAAAACACGAACTACTCCATGTGAAATGGATTTAAACACAATTATGAATAATGAAGATGGTATAGCGGCGTGTGAAAAAGAATACAGAATATTGATTGGAAGTCTTATTTACGTCATGACATCAACAAGGCCAGACATCTGCTATATGGTTACTAAGTTGTCTCAAAACTTAAATAAACCGAGGACTGTGCATTTAACAAGAGCTAAGCAAGTATTACGTTATTTAAATGGAATAAGAATCAGTGCCTTTTTCCATTTTTTTGTTGTGATCACAATCCAAATTTATAATATTGTTATTAATGTTTATTAACCTGAAGCACTTAACAGTGGACAAAATGATATAACTAAGGTTTGTGGATATTAATTTATTTTCTTCCTAAAAAAAAAATAAATAAATAAATTTTCTTTTATGAATACTAAAGTATTAGTTGCATGTGAATATTGACTTTACTAATATTTTGAGGGAAGATTCCATTATGTACCCCAAAACTCTAGCACCATTAAGTTCGTTTTCTAATATCAGACGCATTCTCCTGTAATATTCATCTTGGCTTTTTTTCTTCAGAATTAAATGTTGTATTCGGTCTCCTTTAATGATTCTTAATTATCTGTATGTATAATCCTGGTCTAGCGCCTTAATCTTGCTGTTGATACCAAGGTCTAAATCTGTAGTTTTCGTTTGTTTATCGCATTAGAAGGTGGCTTTGGCACATTTGTCGATTCCGAACTCAATCCTAATGTCTTCGATGAAGGTTTTGATAATAGTGAGTAGGTTTTGCTGTCGGTTGTCATCCTTGACAAATGTTTTAAGATCATCAATATAGAATAAGTCATTCAGTTTGCCATTCTGTGATATTTATTATTATTATTATTATTATTATTATTATTATTATTGTTGTTGTTGTTGTTGTTGTTTCCTTCGATTTCTGGTGTGTACACATTTCAATCCGGGTCCCGCCCAGAGACCTAAGGTTAAAAATGGCATTATGACATTTTCCACTGTGCAATTTAAAAAAACAAAACAAGAACACATATATTTTAAATAGATAAAGCCCTTCGTATGGTGTGGGCTGTACTCGTTAGAGCATTAATTTTGCATTTTGTAAGGCATCTGTTTCCTCGAATCCCTTCAATGAGTCTCCTGGAATCTTTTCTATTCAATTCGAAGGCTTCATCTACAACAAGGATTGATGATGTTCTCATGTGCCACATTTTTTGATTCATTATTATTATTATTATTATTATTATTATTATTATTATTATTATTATTATTATTATTATTATGTTGTGATTGTGTATGTTTGTTATACGAGATTCAAGTAAGAGACTGCAACTCAACAAACCATATATTTTCTACATTTAGTTGAATATGTACCTGACATCCTTTCATAATTATTTTTAACTGTATGCTGTTGTATGATTGTATATATTAGTTTCACCTGTCATTAAAACTATTTACGGACCGTTGCCCTCATCTTTATTATCACATTATCGACATTTCAGCCGTTCTACGCTTCGTATTCATCAGATGATACTTGTTGGAATTTCGAATCGAACCGTTTATTTAGCCCACAGGGGGTAAATTTTGCATGTAACATACATGTAGTTATTTCGCCTTGATAAGTGTTTGTTCTCTCCACTGAAGCCAAGAATAAGTATTTCGATCAAGTTACTTTTTAGCATCAATCAGCCGATGCTTTTAATGACTAAAAATTTCGATTTTAAATTTCAAGAAATATTACCTGAAGAAGGCTTGAGCGTAGATCGGCCAATAAAGATGAGGGCAACAGTCCGATCAATGTTATTAGTGTTAGAATAACTCATCTCAGAAATATCGACAAATGCCTGTGTATCCACGGATAAAATATTCGTAAAGATAAATGCTTTAAGAGATTAAACAGAGAGTCTAAAAAGAATTAAAAAAAAAGAATTTCCATATTGAATAATTCTTTATTCTCGCAGATGAAGCATCAAAATATGAAGAAGAAATATTCCCAGAATATATACTTTTCTGTAAATATATGTGGAAATGCATTCAAGTTTCACTGGTATAAACTGTCACTGTGAAATTTCCTGAGGAAGTCATCAGGAATGGAATCTTGTTTGCATATCAACGAATCTCACTTTACCAGGTAGTTGAGAAACTTAAGGTTTCATATTTCCTTGTATAATTCCGAGTGAACCAATAATTATTGTGATTGGAAGTATTTAAAAATGCCACATTTTGCATCTCAGATTATCGATTTTTGTATTTACTTAGTTTGTTGAGTGATAAAAAAACAGGCCAACAAATTGACGCAGATGTACGAAAGAGTATATCCAAATTTGATAGCTGTATACAATGCCCGTGCATCACATTGATAATTGTGCAATATGGGGAAAGGAGTAGCTAAAGGCAGACCTTTAACTTGCATGCACGGCCCAGTTAGAAACCCCTCCAGGTCGGATACCTCATCCCACTCAGAATGTATCTTATTGAGTTGTTCCAAGTACCAAGATATGACACTCATATAAATTTGGCTGCCTCGTTTTGGAAATTAAAGCAAAACTCAACATCCACGTATGAATTCTCATTACTACACTAGCTCATCAAGGTAGAATCACCCTTAGAAGACATACTGATGTCGATAAGGTCGGACAACTAACAAGTAAATATGTAGTAATAAACACGGGATATTTACTGTCGTAGTATTAATTCACCAAAAGTCAATATGTACATGTTAACACCTACAAACAATTAAGACCAGTACCCATTAGAATAATCATCATCATCAGCAGCAGCAGCAGTGTCATCAGCAGCAGCATTATATTTCGATTTCCGTTATGGTACACTGCCTACCAAATCGGCAGGAAGACCTAAAGTAGGTAGTGGTGTGCTGTTATGGTAACTGTTCATGATTTGTTTACCTAACTCCCATAACATCACTACCGTTACAGGGACAAATTTCACCTTAGTATGTGGGCTGTTCTTATCAAGACATTTTATTGTATTTCTCTTAAGCTGGGATATCCAGCGAATTTTCCATGTGTTATTGTGTCCCCTTTTTTATAATTCCAAACACACCTACTATAACTGATACTAATCTTGTTTTCAATGTCTACATTTTTTTTATCTATTTCGATTTCCAGGTCTTTATGCTTCGATAGTTTTTTTACAATTTCCTTGCTTGCTATGTTACAGTCCGCTGGCCAAGCCATATCATTTAGTAGGCAATCTTTTTTCTTTTCGATTTTTGACAATAATATCCAGCCTATTTGCTTCAATCTTCCTGTCTGTAAAGATGGTGTAATCTCATAGAATTGTGATGTCTTCTATTTCTGTAACCGTCGCTGGGCGATATTATTGACATCTTTTTTTAAAATGTTTCCACATTGTTCATTGTAACTATTGCTCCACTATACCGTGACGTGTTTTATATGCATTTGGCACAAGGACAGAACATCCTGAAATTAGATAGTTTATGGTGTCCTGATATTTGTCACAGAAACTGCATTTTGGATCCACGATATTACGTATATTTGCCTGAAACATCATAGTGAAAAAAACTCGGGTCTTGCACTGCAAGAATAAAGCCTTCCGTTTCAGCCTTTATTCCAGATGTCTCAAGCTTTATTATTACGTTTTGGATATTGGCTTCGGTGAGGTTTGTATTGCCAGCATTGTTTCATCTGTTCAAGACCTTTATATTTGGCTTTTTGTTTCTAATATTTGCTGCAACGTTTGGTTCTTGGGTTCTGTTTTGATTTTCTACATAATCTGCTGTAATGAAAATCTCGTTTGTATTTACAATCTTCTTTCATGATTGAATATTTTTCTTTCTATTTTCGTGTTGTTCGACTGATTGTATCGTTCAGTCCTTTGTTGTTTCCATGTATGTTAGCAAGCCAATATATATAGTCTTGTATGACAATTCTATCTTCTTTAAGGGGTATGTATAGACGGTCTGCATCAGCGTTTGGATGATGCCCGTTATGCTTAGGAAGCTTTCTTGGCTTAGAATCAATTCATCTGATGTTATTTAGAGTTCAGTTCATAATGTTGAAACTATATTGAATCACTAGAATGGCAAGGCTATTAATGGTCATAATTCTGGAGTGAGAATTCAATACATTTCTTTATATCATTCGCACCCTTGTATAGTACTCTTTTCGCATTATTTCTCTCATTTCTTTATAGAAAATTGCTTCTCTCTCACATACACCGAGGTAGATAAGCGTCTTATTTCTCTAAATCTTTGATTGTTACACCAAGGTTTCAGATAATCGAGGGGTTTTATTTTAGTGATCTTGGTAAAATTGTGACTTTAGCATATTTATGCAAACATTTATTCCCTTCCAGTGTCACCAATGAAATATTTTACTGTTTTCAGGCAACCTTCCAGCTCACTGTCATTCCTAGCATACAACTTTAAGTCATCCATTTAAAATGCATGGCTTATTTTCTTTTGAGAAATCTAATAGCTAAAGTCCGTCTTGTTAAGTTTGACGGTTAATGCTATTAGGGATCTACAACATATTAAGGGAGACAAAGAGTCACTTTGAAATATTCTGTTGATGCTTATTTCACCAGTCAGATAGACTCCATTTACATGAGTGAGGCTAAGTGTTGTTTTCGATTTCGACATAATTTGATGAAAATGATGAAATGGGGTACGCTATCAAATACCTCACGGAAATCTATCCAGGCAGTACAAAGATTGTTCTTTGTATTCAATGATCATCCAGTGTATAAGTAGTTGGTCTTTACATCCCTAAGAACCACGTTTGCACCTTTTTTGCTCAAAGGGTAGTATGTAACTTTTTTCTAAGAAGGAATCTGTCTGTTTTGTTGGAATAAATGTCAACAGTTTGTAATTAGTGGGAAGGCATGTAATTGGTCTGTAGTTTTTTTGGGATATTTCGTCAGCATTCTTGGGTAAGTGTAAGGTAATTCGTTTCATTACCAATGCTGGGATTTTAGTCGGATAACTGACCATTACTTGAAGTTCTTTAGCTAGTTTTGTATGCTGTATTTAAATAATAGCGCCACAAGTTAGTATTTTATCTATTCCGGAAAATTTAGAGTTGTGTGCTTTTTTTCAGTGGACATTCAACATCCTATTCTCTAATTCCCGGCCATGCTTTGTTTCATTTTTCATTCGTTCTACCTCTTGAGTAATGCAATCTGCTTCTTTGTTATACTCTTTAAGGCAAAACCAATTTTTTCCCGAGAACTGTCTAACCTCTTCCCTTTTCTTGATGGGGTGAGGATTTCTACTTCATTTTTGTTGGTTTATTTCTCTGTAACATTTCTTCGAATCGCTTTGAAAGATCTTGTTCTGTCTGTATAATCTTGTTATTTTTTCATATCGCCTGATTCTTTGAGCCTTCAGTTGTATTCTTTGCTTCAATTTTCTTTAGCTGATAGGACTTTCATTCCTAATTATGTATTTTCTTTTGACTCTTCTGTCTTTTCTAGTTCTTACGTTTGTTCCTTTTCTATTTCATCAGGTGCTGATGATTCACTTCTAAATTCTTCAAATTCTTTCTTTACTTTTCTTTTCCAAGGCGGATGTTCATGTCTACGAGACTGCCTTTTTTCTTTGATGCTTAATAATTTACTTGCTGCTATTGGTGATATTACGTCGTTGAAATGTATCTGTTCGTTTACTTTATCCAGAATTAAATTAAGTACACCATTGTAGGGTTTTGAGGTTATGCTCTCTTAGTTGTGATTTTGAGAATAGTTCTAATTTCTCGATTTCAATATTTTAGGACCGACTTATATGCCTCATAATTTCTTTCTTGGCTTCTTGTATACTGCTCTTGTTTTCCGTAAAATAATTCGATTGCGTTTTGGGGTCGTTTTATTGCAGGCTTCTAAGCGACTAAGATCATGCATTTTCAGCCCTCCTAATCTTTCAGAATTATCATCATAATGATTGGTATCTCAGTATCTTCATTATGATCTGTGGTTTGTGTGATATTAGTACTTTTTATGACCATTTCTGGTTCTTTTTTATGTTCTTTTGATTCACCTATTCTGGTTGCAGTTCTTTTTATTTCTTCAATTTCCACATCTGTCAATCGTTTATTTCTCATGATGTAATTTCTTACATTAGCTGGTTTATTTTCGTCAATATACATTCTAATTGCTTGTCCAACCTTCTCTCGCCAAATGTCATACGTTTTGCGAGTGATGTTTTCCTGAGATTTGTGCATCGCTTCAAAGAATGCAGTCATGTTATTTTGTATTTTTGAATGTGTTTTGTTTAAATGTTTTCCTATATTTCTTGCTTAATAAGATAACGTCATATCATTAAAGTGTTATATTTCTTCGTTCAGCAGTCAGTTATGGCTATCTCCCCTCACAGTTTGAGACAACTCTAGTTATAATATCTTACGAATTCCTTTATTAAAGTAACTTAATTAAAAATAAGTCGATAGGGTTTCTGAAATAGCTCGTTCCGATCCACATAGCAAACAGTCTTTTTTTGGAGAGCGTCTATGTCTGGCTAGAGAACATATAAGCATGTCTAGTATTTATTATTACTATAAATTAGTATTGATGATGTTTTAGTATTTAAATACTGCATTGGTTATTTTATTAAAACAAAATGACTATTTTCTATTCCCAAATGCCTTGCTGCTTATTAATTTTATGTGATCAGCTGAGTGCGGCTATATAATCTTTTATGTAGCGTTTCTCTTCTAGGCATAGACGATCATGGATCTCCACTGTATCCTATTATTTGTAACTCTAAGAAACTTTTATCTCTGAAATATAACGTTTCCTAAACGTCTTGCCGTTTATTAATTTATTTTATGAAATCTGTTTAGACTTGCTTTTACGGCAATATCATCTATTAGGTTGCATGCCTCTTCTAAGCATGGGCGACAAAGGTTCTCAGCTGTATCCTGTTATTTGTAGCTCTAAGCAACCTTTGTCGCTGTGACATCACTCTTTGTCACTGCTCTGTACAAATAAACTTCATTGGGAATGGAATGTTGTAGGAGTCCCTACCGTTTGTCTTACTCATTAAATTAAACGTGACGACAATAGAAAAAAAAGATTCTTATTAAAGAAAGTCGTGTATAAAGGAAATAACAAGAATGGACGATTTTTAAAGCACTGGATGCTTTGCTATAGCAAAACATTAATAGAAAATATATCAGAAATAATATAAAAATACAAAAGAACACACTTATTAGTATACCACAGCAATTCGAGCCAAGTTTCTCATCTCTTCGTTGTTGGAAAATCGATTCGACTGTTTATTAATGGTGTGTCAAGCTATAAATAATAAAATAGTTTCAGTTGTTTTCAAGAAATGTTCTTATTCAATGTTAAATTATTCTTACTATTTTGTACATCATTTTCTCCTTAGTGGTTTTTTGTCGGGATATTTGGATGAATATTTTAATCTTCCACTGTTAAATGAAATCGTGTAAATTCGAAATAAAGAGTGAGTTTCTGAAGCGAGACATTTTGAATATTTTAAAACATACCTGAAGAATAAACAAGAAAAAAATACTCCGAAAATGTTTTGAGGAAAAGCAATAACATTATAAAAGAAACATCTCAAAAACAAAAATAATTTTAAATATTGATTTTATTAAAACACATCTTGGAAATATGTGAATTTGGTACGTTTCTATCATCTGTTGACGAGATGAGAATTTGAATGCTATACGTCCTCAGGAACAAAACACAGAGATATTTACATGTATATGAAAGCACACACCATGCAAGCAAGCACACACACACACACACATATATATATATATATATATATATATATATATATATATATATATATATATATATATATATATATATATTGATACATGTTTCATTAAATAATATAGACAAGTTTTGTATATTTATTTTATGCAAATTCCTTTCATATCGTCTGATAAGGTGAATAACAATATCATTGAAAATGATAATCAATAATCACCAAATTCATATATGTTTTTAATGCTATATAAACTTTCGGCTTGTATAAACCATTATCAAAGATGGCAATTGCATTACAGTATATTAAAAAATACACAGACATAGCACTAATGGTAGTCTGTTTTTGTTTGAATGGAATATTTCCAAGCAACGACAAATTCGTGCTTACGAGACGCTGGAAGCTAAAATCGCACCGCGGCTTATGACATCAGATATGATCACACGAGAGGGAAAACGAGAAGTGTTAAGTATGGGAAGGCGTTGGTATAAACTAATGGCTTCTGTTATCAATTATAAGCGTTTGAGTATATTTGTAGATTTTTCATAGTTTAACATTATATATATATATATATATATATATATATATATATATATATATATATATATATATATTATTTATTTATTATAATTTTATCATATAGACGAAACCATTTTACTCACTGCAAAGATGCAACTTGATTTCAGTGCATTTTAAATGTACATCTACGGGTAAGGATCGAAAATGGTTATGAACGATCCTGTTTGTAGGCAAGCCCGGATGTAAAACGTCACTTCCTATTTTCAATTTTTTTAGAAGAAAAATGTACATACAAAATATACATAAAGTATCTGAGTGAAACAATAGTGGTTGTTGATAGCAGTTTGGTGGTGGCTGGACCGGGTGGTTAATGTTGATTGGTGTGTGGACATTTTATCGTTGATAAACATCGGTCAAAGCTTAGGCACTTCAACTGACAAGCGTCCTAAGTTTGAGAGGTAGGGGAGGGAAGATAGCGATAGGGGATAATATTACATTGGAGTAGGTAAAACAAAATTCGAGTTATCTTTAGTAATATTTGGGAGTGTTATTTTTTGGTTTTTCTATAAGATTTCTAAAGTTGGATTGCATTTCTTTATGTTGGGGTTATCACTATTTATTTTGTAATCAAAAGAACCTTTTTTGTTGATATATAATTATAAAAGGTTCATAGTTATGGAATTCGGAATTTAGAAAGATTGTAGTGTAAAATCCTTAGTATGTCTACAGAAAACGGTAGTCTCATATCTTTGGTTTAATAATTGGTTCAATGATACATATTTTCTCCTGTAAACATAGGAAGCAAGGTTCGCTCAGTGAATTGCAGGTTCTGGCTTGTCTTAGGATTTTCCATTTAACTTTAGGTGTTTTTCCTTCTTCCTTGAGTTTCCAAAAATATTTCGAAAGTGATGTCATATTTCGTTTGGCTGTATTTGTAAAGGGGTTCAAGTGGTTGTAATATCTATCCTTAAAAATCTGCTATTAGACCCCACATACAGCTTAATATCTCCGTGGTTCTCATTTGATGAGATATAGGCCATATACACTATGGATTTGGTTAAGCATCTGTTTAATAATGGACATTGATTGGGGATTCTACAGTTACATAGTCTTTTTCTTGGGGTCTATTAGAACTTGTATTTAGGTTTCGTTTATTATCACTATGTAATTTCAGTATTCTATTGTTATGTGATTTAATAATTTTATCTAAGTTTCTAGAACAGCTGTAGCTAATTTTTAAGGTATTGCGGTTGAAGATCTGGCTTAATTTACTTTTTTTAGGGAAGTGCTTGTTAATTAGATTTAAGAATTTGTGTCCTAATTTGGTACGAACTAACTTGTTGAAGGGAGGTGTATACCAAATTATTCTCCTTCCTCTATTGTTTCTTTTAGAATAACTACAGTTTTCTCTATATTCAATTTCGGAAGATCTGTAACCACTGTCGGTAAGGATTTTGTTATAGATAATTTTGTGTTTATCGAATATTTCCTTGCTAGAAGAGTGCTTGTTTATACGGCGTTCAACAGATGATGGAATATGTTTAATAACTGGCGTTGGGTGATGGGAATTAGGGTTTATATCAATGGGGTTAGCATTATTCTTTAAGAAGGGTTGGAAATTATTTAAGTGTAAGTTTAAGGTTACATCTAGAAAGTCTACTTGCTTTATATTAGAATTAATTTTCACCTTGAGGTGTAAAGATTTAAACACTCTGTGTATCCATTTCCTCAACGTGTCAACTTTGCTACCGGTAGAATTATTCACTACCATCAAACCATCGTCTCTATAAATCCCTATATTATTAAGACTAATTTCATTGTGAACTGTGAGGTTGTATAGAATAAACAGTCCTACCAAGTCCGATGATTCAGCAGAATCCAGCGATCCCGTGGATACATCGAAATTTTCACCAGATTTTTTTATCCATTATTCTTTGTTGTGTATCATAATTAATTTCCTGCAATTTAGGATGATGATGTTAATGTCTATACTCAACTGGTGTAAAAAAACTTAATCGTACAATTTGAAAATAAAATATATTAAAACAATTTTGTATCTGTTGGAAAAATGTTTTAAAAATGGAAAAGACTAAAAACATCCGAGTAGGCCGAAAAAGTCACCCAGTCTCGTAAGTTTTAGTCCAAAGAAAAAAATACTCAATAGAGTAAAATAAGAAAAACGTAAAGTGCTCAATACACTAAGTAGAGCAGAGTATAAAAAAAGCTAGTGAGCCAGAAACTACCTACACAGGCTTCACCTAAATGGATATTCAGGGTATTTATATATAGATATAGATATATAGAATTAGAGATAGGAATAAGCAACTCCAAAAGGAAACGTGTGAAGATTTCACGTTGGAAATAAGGAGTGTTCTTTACAAAAATAAATGACAGAGATTTAATATATTTTATGTCTAATATCAATTGGGCAGTGGCCGAACACGACGGCCAGTTATATTAAAAGCTCTAACATTTCTTACGGCATTGAGCACTATTTTTTCCTATAGGCAGACTCTTTTTGGGAGCTGCATAATCTTATTTCTAATTATAAATGCACTGACTTGGGTGACTTTTGTGACAGGTATTTTAGAGCACTTTTTTGAATGAAGCAGTAAGATCCTCTACCTTACTGCTATGGTTCCATGTGACACTGAGTAGATTTTGTCGAACCGGTAAGACATTTCTGGGTATGTGTTCTTGGCTATTTTGATCTTTGTCGGATAGATTACCCACCCCTGATGAATTTGGACTCATCTGGGAATGTAGAAGTTCCTATTTGCGCAAAGAACAGCTACCGACCGCCTAAAGATTGCGCGAAAGTTTATGAAATTGGCAGTCGTGGTCCGTCACTGCTCACTTGAAATTTGACTTATATATATATACGTCCGCCATGAAAAGACTAAATTTTATTTTGATTACCACTCATGATGATAATAGATAAAAAGTAAAACTGAAAAACGGGCTAGCTAACCGGGTTTGAACCTCGCTCTACAGAACTAAATCGAGGTTAATAAATTATAATAGAATTATCACTAAAAAGAGATGGACAATATGTATTATGGGGAGAAAAAAAATATTGCTTAGATGTAAATTAGTTGGAGGCCCTGTACGTAGTCCTGTTTAGAGAGAGAAGGTATCAAAGATAAAATATAAATGCCATCCAACATATTTAAGTGATAATTCGAGTTTTCATTTTTGCTTTTTATCTATTATCATAATCGGTGGTAATAAAAATAAAATTTTATAAAATAAAAATTAAATTTTGTACCACAAACCATATCTTATATATATATATATATATATATATATATATATATATATATATATATATATATATATATATATATATATATATATATATACGATGCGATGAGAACAAAAGTAATATATAAATTCCAACGTTCGCAGCGTTAATTCAAAAAATAGCTCGATACAGGTAGTAGAACGATAATTATTTATTTATTATAATTTTATCATATAGACAAAACCATTTTACTCACCACATAAATAACATAACCATTTTCGACCCTCACCCGTAGATGTGCAGTTAAAATGCAATGAAACCAAGTTGCATCTTTGTTGTGAGTAAAATGGTTTTGTCTATATGATAAAATTATAATATATATATATATATATATATATATGTTATTGGTGTGTGTGTGTGCGCACGCGCGTGTGTGTGTGTGTGTTTGTGTGTGTGTGTGTGTGTGTGTGTGTGTGTGTGTGTGTGTGTGTGTGTGTGTGTGTAATGTCTGTGTGTAGAGAGAGAGAGAGAGAGAGAGAGAGAGAATCATTTTCGATGTGCCGTTTTCCATCCGGGCAGTCATGTCTTCACAACTTGCTATCTTATGTGGGGCCATTTGCAAAGCCTACCGCCCCCATTCCAGCATCTATTATCACAAGCTAGTCAGGTAGCTGCCTACCCCTTTTGTCGCTGATATGTCTTGTGAAGGTTAAGTTTTCGAAAACCTCCTTCTTCATTATATATCCAAGGAATTTCAGTTTTCGTTTTTTCTTTCATTCTGAGTATGAGTTCTATTTTTCTTGTCCTTTTTTAAAGACTTTCTCGTTGGTTCCTCGTTCATGGGATTCTCAGCGCTCTTTTGTAAATCCACATTTCTATTGCTTCCAATTTCCTCTTCATCTGTCAGGAGATTGTCCAGCCTCACTGCCACATAAGCGGCTTGATATCGTATAACAAGCTAGCTCTCTTTTCTTTGTTTCTAACTATTTCGTTACCTTTTGAAATGCATATTTGGCCAATTCAAAGTGCGTTCAGATTTCGATGTCGTTTTTTTTAAATCTTCTCTCATATATTTCAATTTTTGTACTTGTTTAATGTTTATTTTAACTGTCGTAAACTTTGCCTGATGTGTCAGAATGGTGACTGCGAATTTGCGAGATTATCGAGTTCACATTTTTAGCTACTACATCCTACTGTTAGCAATGAGTGAACTCCGTTAGTACTTGAAAGGGTTGTTCTGTTTAACAGTTAAATCATATCGGAATTTCACTCAGAGAGAGATGTCCCTTCAAGCATTTTAGTTGCCTAATACTGAATACATTATATTTGTAGTGTTAGCCACTTTCCGACCAGTTTCTATGTCCTAGATGATGGCCAGTAACAATTATTTTGGCCTTTGTTCTTCAATGTTTATTACTTATCAAGGACCAACTCAGATTTTCATATTGAGAAACTTGATGAGTGTCTTCAAAAATGAGAAAATTTATTATTTATTAAAGGAATCACCTACTCATTTTAGTTTGTTAGACATTGAATTTTCTCATACTCAGAATGAAAAAAAAAACGAAAGTTGGCTCCTTGTGCCGGGCCAGGAAATTTTCTCCCAGAATCGATCCTTCAAATCTGCAAATCAACCATTCGCAATTGCATGGAGCATTGCTGCCATATATGGTCTAGTTTCCTCGGGGTTCTTGATAAGATCCAGAGACGGATATGCAATGTAATTGGCCCTGATCTGGCATCTCATCTTCAGTCGCGATCTCTGACAGACACGCCGTCGCCTCTCTCTGTCTTTTTTTTACAAATTCTTTCACTGTAATTGCTCAGATGAGCTGCTTTCGCTGGTTCCCAGACTTCAGGAATTCAAACTGCCTACGAGGCTGGCATCCCGCTCTCAACCTTTCACTGTTGGAACTGTTAAATGTAGCTGTCACTTCTACTCCAATAGCTTCATGTCACGCACCTCTCTCCTGTGGAAATCCCTTCCCTTTTCCTGTTTCCCTGATAGCTATAATCTCCAACTATCCAAATTAAATGTCAATCGACGTCTCCAGATGCCCTGATCTATCCACTATCCTTCTACTCATTCTTTCCTCTAACACTCCTATCTGCTCTCGCTCCAAATTTCTGTAACCCCTTACGTGCTAGTGGCTTCCCGCCTTGCTTGCGGTGAAATGCATTAAAAAAACTTCATGTCCAAGAATTTGCCTGATTTTCTGTTAACATGATGAATATTCATTAGCATTCAATACCTAAAGATTTTTTAAATTAATAACATTATTGGTCTTGTATATATAATATTTGTCACAAAATAAAATCTCTTTTTTGGCTTGATAAAGTCCTTCAGAGGACGAAACGGGACGGTAAGATAAGTTTTGTTTTGTATTTATGTATATATTGCCCTTTTACATATATACTCTATCTGATTTATTTACACATTTATTTAAATAATAACATTAAAAGTTAGGCAAATCTATGTTGGCCTCTGGTAAGTATTACACGTTTTGCTTTCTATTTTAATAATAATTATCACCATTGTCTTATACTGAGAACTTTATTATCAAGCATTTCGCTGTGAATTTATCGTCCTCATTTTTAGCCTCATCGTTTCTGACTTTAGTGACAGACACATGTACTTCAAAGGGATTGGATGTACCGGGACAGACAAGAAAACAGGAAAATTAATTTCAGATTCACTTTCATTTATCTATGAAAAATTGTAATATAATTTATACATATATATATATATATATATATATATATATATATATATATATATATATATATATATGTGTGTGTGTGTGTGTGTGTGTGTGTGTGTGTGTGTGTGTGTGTGTGTGTATAAAATTATATTAGAATTGTTCATAGTTAAATGAAAGGGAATCTGATATATATATAATATATATATATACATATATATATATATATACATATATATACATATACATAGATAGATAGATACGGCCAGACTGTCATAGAATATAATCCTCTGAACAGATAGATAGATAGATAGCTGGGTAGCAAGATAGATAGAGACGAGCAATTCGAGATTGATATGAACAGCTCTAGATAGATAGATAGATAGATAGATATGAACAGACTATGATATAATATATATCTATGAACAGATAGATAGATATGAACAGACTATGATAGAATATATAGCTATGAACAGATAGATAGATATGAACAGACTATGATAGAATATATAGTTATAAATAGATAGATAGATAGATAGATAGATAGATAGATAGATAGATAGATAGATCTAATGTATGCTTCAATTTTATTAATTGGGTTATTCACTGTATCCTCCTGCCACTCTTCCGTCAGTATTCCTTCCCTGTGAAAGTTAAATTCCCTACGCGCCCCTTCTTTATTCTGCGTTGCATAAATTCCAATTCTCTCTTTCCTTATTTCTAAATATAAGCGTCCTTTTCCCCGTTTATGCTTAACGTATGTTCAGTTCATTGTATTCTTAACATCTTTCTGGTGTAATCAAAGTACCTATTGTCCAGCAATCACTGGCATATATGTGGATTGATATTAGAAAGGTTTTTCCCTTATTTTATTTTACTCTAATTTAGAGTTTCGTAATACTTTGCTAAGCTTTACGAACTGATGCATTACTATTCCAGTGTGCCTTAGTATTTCCCTTTCATATTATTCGTCCTCCATGGTACTATGGACACCCACGTAAATAATGGTCATATTTTTGATGGACCATCAGATGTTTCGTTTGATGTTAGGTACTCTAAGCGGCATCCACTTACACCAATGAGGAACGAGAAATTAAATAGTGAATGTGTATTTTTTTAGATGACGTTGCAACTAAAACCGAAATTAGTCTATATCAGAAGAGTGCTGGTTTATATTAACGGAAAATTAGGAAATATTCTGATCCGCCTTGTGATACCTGGGATATTCATCCGTATTGCAAGTCGATCCTTCAAATTTCCAAATCAACGATTCGCCCTTGCATGGAGTATTGCTGCCATATCTGATCCCTTTCTGTTTGTTATCAAGGTTCTTGATAAAATCCAGAGACGGATATGCAATGTAAGTAGACCTAATCTGGCATCTCATCTGCAGTTGCTCTTTCACAGACGTGACGTCCCCTCCCTCTGTCATTTTTACAAATACTTTTATGGTAACTACTCCGATGAGCTGCTTTCGCTGGTTCCCAGACTTCATGAATTTAAGCGTTCTATTAGGCTGGCATATCGCTCTCACCATTTCACTGTCGAAACTATTAAATGTAGCCGTCTCTTCTACTCCAATAGCTTCATGTTTCGCACCTCTCGCCAGTGGAACTCCCTCCCCTTTTCCTGTTTCCCTGATAGATGTAATCTCCAACTATCCAAATGTAAAGTCAATCGACGTTTCCAGATGCCTTGATTTATCCACTATCCTTCTCTTCATCCTTTCCTCTATCACTCCTATCTGCTCTCGCTCCAACTCTCTGTAACCCTTGCGTGCTAGTGGCTTCCCGCCTTGCTTGGTGTGAAACGCTTAAAAAAAACAAAAAAAAAAACATCAGGATGAGTATATGGACGAGTAGTTTGGCAGTGGTGGGGAACTGCTCTGTTAGATCAATATGGCAGATGGTGTCCCAAGTTTACCCACCTACACAGACGAGCAGGCGATTTCTTCTATAATATGAAAGAAATAAGTGGTTCGTTTTCCGATTGCTAATCTTTGCGTTTGTCTTTCATCCCGCTAACTTGTGAGCAATTTCCCAGATTTCGGTGTACACCGGCAAGGTCGAGAATCAGATTACAACATGGAGTCATCATTTGTTGATCTGTCGAAAGCTTGGTTGAATATCGCGAGTTGTTGACGACAGACATGATAAAAATTCCTTAATTACCAGTGAATGATTTTATTTTATTTCTGTTGCGTTATTTAGCCGCCAGGCAGAATCGCAGATGAAATAAAAAAAAAATTATTCAATTGTTAATCTCTTTTTCAAATAATATCGATGTAACGTTAGCCTTAAATTTAGAAATAACTTCATCCACATTTTGCATCTTTCATTGCTTCGTTGAGCACAAGTATTTTGAGAGGATTAGCTCTTTTCTAATTTGTTCCGATTATCATTTCTTTTCAGACAAATGATGAGACGCATCAACGTAACTGTGGAAATAAAAATGCACTCTCTCTTTGTTGCCTTAAAGCCACATTCTAGTGATTAACAGATTGCTCGCTTCCTGGGAGATTTTCGGTCATTTCTTGTTCGCAAAGAATTGAAGGCGGTAGACGGGAATGATACAAGAGTAAATGCATTTTAAGTGTCTTAATATCTTCAGCTGAATTTGTACGATATGTTAAGATACTTAGCGATAATGACTCCACAAAATCAATTAAATTCGTTGCTAAAGAGCTCAGGTAACTATCGGAATATTGTGCATGGCCACCGTCCATAAAGTCATATATGATGCTAACTCTTGTCTGCAAACACAACAGATAATCAGCTGAGCCGCCAAATGAAATTTTAGCAATTTGAAACATCAAAAGCCTGGAATTCTTTTTTTTTTTCTGATCAGAAAAATTTTGCTCCGGAACAAAAGGTCAACCAATGATCTAATTGTTAATCTGTTTTTCAAATAATATCGATATAACGTTAGCCTCAAATGTAGAAATAACTTGATCCAACTTTTCCATCTTCCATTCTTCAAGCAATACTGATTGATATGGAATCTAGCTGAATTACTCAGGCATTTGTGTAAACTTGCTTTAAAAATCTATCTTTGAAAACATTATGATTTTTGGCAGTCATTATCAATTACATGTTTTCTTCACGATTTATGGATAATGTAAATTATTTGCCTACCTACGCTTTTTATTTAGCAACTACCAACTTTTTTAGATAGTATTGCAATTATCAATATATATTAGCGGATCAATGTCCCTATTAAACTTACTATTAATAACTCGATTATTTTTTTATATCCACATATCAACAATCTATATTTTGAAATTATATATATATATATATATATATATATATATATAAATACAAGAGTATATATATATATATATATATATATATATATATATATAAATTCAAGAGTGTATATATATATATAGATATATATATATATAAATATAAGAGTGTATATATATATATATATAGATATATATAAATACAAGAGTGTATATATATATATATATATATAAATACAAGAGTATATATATATATATATATAAATACAAGAGTATATATATATATATATATATAAATACATGAGTATATATATATTTATATATATATATATAGATATAGATATAGATATATATAAATACAAGAGTATATATATATATATATATATATATATATATATATATATATAAATACAAGAGTATATATATATATATATATATATATATATATATATATATATATATATATAAATACAAGAGTATATATATGTGTCCCAGTTTATATTTCAGCTCTCTCTGCTGACACAGATTCGGATGAGACGTGTTGATAACAAACGCATCCAAAATGTTAAGATGGTGCTTCGTCCCAGTACTTTGCTGAATAGATACAAAAATCGGCCGAATAATTAGAACCAGAAGTGACATATATATTTTGTGCATTGAGGCAGCAATCATTCTTACATGCATGTTTCGTTAAATACGACATACATTTGATTTAGCTTTTTATACAATTTCTGATAATATCTTGTAATTTTGTTTCTTTTCGGAGGATAAATTACATAAGAACTGTCAGTGGTTCCCAACCTTTTTTGCATGGCGGCATACTATTGAGTTCTTTAAATTTTCGCGGCACACCTATCACAAAAAATAAATATTTTCCACTCATAAAGCCTTTTTGCAATAAAATCATAAAAAACAAAGAATATTATATAAGAAGAATTGTTATTCACATAAATCAACATATCCTGTATTCAATATCGGGTATAAAATAATATTGGTGAATGTCAGTTGGACAGTTGTTCCTGGTGCTTCTTGACTACTGCTGCAATATTTGGGCGAATGTGAGAGAGATACACTCTTAACTCTTCTTCAATATTTTTAAGTCTTTCACGTTTTTTATTTTAAATGTTGTTTAGGTAAGAAAATCCCAGTTCACATAGGTACGAAGTTGAGCATTGCAGTAAGATTTTGATGGCTTTTTTACTTAGAGTTGGATACTCTTCCATAACAGAAATGCAAAAGACGTCCAATGGCAGTTGTGCGTACTTCAATTTGAGACCACGATCACTGGAAAGGCTTGCTAATTCTTCCTCTTCACATAACTCAAAATTGAAAAGGTTGATGACTGATAAATCTAGGTACCATAATATGATTAATATAAACCATAATAACGCTTACCAATTAGTATGGGAGAAATGTTTAGATTCCAGAAATTCGGCCATTTTGAATTGAGCGGTGTCATCATGATTAAGAAATTGAATGTCTTTATTAAACAAAATGAAATTAAATGACTTCTAGGTATTATCTTTTCTCGCCACACCAGTAATCAGTGGTTGGGAACTACTGGTCTAAGTGTTCTTTCTTTCCAAGCGCTTTCTGCTACGCATTGAGCCATTTTCACGGTTCAAATATATTAACAAGAAATAGATTGTTGTATGTATATATTTGTATAATGTTTTCATTTTCAAACCACAGTCAAGATATTCTGTCTAAAGTTATTTACTTAATCAAATAAGAACACCACTGAATCTCGAAAGAAATATATTAATAAACTCATAATAATGCTGATGCAGCATCCCTAAAAATAAATAAAATTCTTGGAGATTACCAACCTGGCTACTTATATGGTAATGTTAAAATACACAAACCGGCATACCGATTACGACCTATTATTTTCCAGATTCCAACATGCATATACCAATTTTCAAAATTTCTCAATGATATTATTACCCCAAATCTTCCACCTAACTATAGCATTAAATGTATGCAATTATTCCTCTAAATACTCAAAAGCACAAAAATAAAAACAAACCAAGGCATTCCTGTGTCACTTGACGTAGAAAATATATTTATTAACGTTTCCGTCACAGAAACTATTGATACTATCATTAATTCCTTGAATAAAAATATTTTAATTCCACCTCCATCAATCGAACCCAATATTTTAAGAAAACTATCGCTAGCTTGCTACACTAGAGTTCTTTTTATAGACCGGGTGGTAATATGTACTCACAAACTGAAGTAGTAAGTATGGGAAACCCTCTCCAATTATTATATGTTATATGTTAAAAAAAAAAGATTTTTTACTAAAGTTATTAAACCTAGGATATATGTTCGTTATGTAGACGTTATATTTATTTTAGCTGATAACAAAAAGTAAATTGAAAATCTGAAAACTACATTTCAACAAAATTCAGTCTTAAATTTTACTTATGAACTTAATGAAAAAAATAAACACCCTTTCTTAGATGTTCTCGTCGATTTTGGTAATAATACATTTAATACCTTTGTTTATAAAAAAATAGTAAAGACCCTTGCCATCTTAATTTCTCTAATGAATGCCTTCTTAAATATAAAATAGGTTTTATCAAAAATTAAATAACGTAAAACAAACGCTTATTAATAACGGATTTCCTAATCAATAGCTGGATTTCCACATTAGGTTTTTTCCTTCTAAGGTAGCTAATTTTAACGACGAGAATAGATACATAAACAATAACATTTAAAAAAATGAACAATCTTAGTTATCAATAGTAATAATTAGACTAATTATTTATTACAAAAAATTTAAAACCTCCAACCTTATAGTTAAGAGTAATAATTCACCTCTTAGAACAAAATTAAAAGGACAAATATTATTTAGGAATTTAAATGCCCATTAAGGAATTGTATTCCTGATCATTCAAAATTCGTAAATAATTATATAGTCTATATTAGAAATTGTTTGACACGAAGACTCACAGTACACATTTCTGACCATAGCTCAATTAGGTCTCATTTAAATACTCATGGAGGCTTACTGGTCCCCATTCGAATACTTGTTGGAAACACATATATAATAGCATCGTACGTCTACATGTAAAAATGGCTAAAAATAATGGAAGACTTATTAATAAAAGCAAAAAAACAACACTCACTAATATCAACTATTAACATGGACACAATATCTTGACCAGGTTTTGAAAATGAAAACATTATATAAAAACATACATACAACAGTCTATTTCTTGTTAGCAGTTAATATATCTCAAATTTGAAAATGGCTAAATGTATAGCCGAAAGAGCTCGGAAAAGAAAGAACAATTGGACAGTTCTTATGCAATATATCCTCCGAAAAGAAACATAACTATAAGGTCACATGAGAAATTCTTTAAAAAACTAAATCGAAGCAACTTGTCTGCCGTATTCAATGAAACGTGCAAGAAAGAAAGGTTGCTGGCTAAATACACAAATATATATATATATATATATATATATACATTTGTCATCCACAGACAGACTGTTTCGCTGTTTCACTGCTCATCAGTGTGGCTAGATGTCCGGTTGCCTCTAGCTAGGATCGAAACCCGACTGAATTTGCGTCAGTCCGAACTTCTCCCGTTAAGCCGTCAGCGTACGGTACGGAATGAAGGTGAATTTTAGCGTGTTTATTTTTAGATTCGGATAAACACACAGTGACTGAGAGTGACTCAATTCTGTCGAAGAGTCGTGCAGTATATATATATATATATATATATATATATATATATATATATATATATATATATATATATATATATATATATATATAATATTCGTCCTCCGACAAGAATCGAACCGTAATCCTATACGAAACCATCATATAGCCTGACGTGCCTTAACCGATCGAGCCACAGAGGATCGTTCGGTTAGCAAGGTCGATTTTAACCTACAATCTGCTTTTAAACTACAATCTTCCATGATTCTCTGACGTACATTTATATCTGCTCATGGCGTATCAAAATTTAAATAAATGACGTCATGCATTATGAAATGGACAAATTCCGACAATTATTTTAAGACATTTTTATGTTTATATTTGTATCTATAAAAAGAATGTATAAACATAAAAAATGCCTTAATTTACACTCACACACACACACACACACGCACACAAACACACACACATATATATATATATATATATATATATACTAACTTTAAAATATAAATATACATACTATATAAATATATATACTAACTAATTAAAATATAAATATATATACTAAATATATATAAATATATATACTAAAATATATATACTAAATATATATATATAAATATATATACTAACTATTTAAAATATAAATATATATGCTATATAAATATATATACTAACTTTAAAATAGATAGAATTAGAAACATATTATACAAAGTATTTAAAAGCATGAACTAAAAAATTACAAAAAAAAAATATTTTCTAAGTTTTCAGTACAGTTGTAACTTAAAAAAGTTAACTTCCTTGATATAAAATTAGATCTAAAGAAAAATACATACACACCTTATAAGAAACCCAATGCCAATCCTTTATATATACGCCCTAAATCAAGTCAGCCCCTTCTATAATTAAGCATATACCTTTATCTATCCGAAAAAGAATAAGTAATTCAGCAAATGACATGATTTTCGATAAACATATTAGTTTCTATAATAAAGCTCTAAAAGATAGTGGCTACAAAAAACAATACTACCTTATATAAAAAATGAGAATGGAAAGCATAGAAAAAACAGAAGTAGAAAAATAATTTGATTGCACCCCCATACAACCAAATGGTAAAGAAAAATTTGGGACAAAAATTCCTCGCATTAATAGTCAAACACTTTCCTAGAGGAAATAAATTACGTACTATTTTCAATAAAAATACACTAAAATTAAGTTACAACTGTACTGAAAACTTAGAAAATATATTGAGAAACATAATGCTAATATCTTAAATAAACACTTAGACCAGAAACAAAAAATTACACACAATAGAAAAATAAAAATAAAAACAGATGAAAATACACAAGAATTATGTAACTATAGAAACCCTCACAACTGTCCTCTACAAAATAAATGTTGCACGGAATCATTAGTATACCAATGCAATATCCCTTCTATTGAAAATCCTGAAAACATAAAAATTTATATAGGTTGCAAAATCCATGAGTTCAAAAAGCTTTTCAACCAACATCAAAGTTCATTTAGGATAAATAAATATAGAAATCAAACATCTCTCTCGAAGTACTTCTCGCACCTGAAAGAATCCAGTAAAACACCTACTGTAAAATGGAAGTTAATAAGAAAGGCTAGAATATGCAGCTCATTAAATGACCTATGTCCTATGTGCATACATGAGAAACTAAAAATTACTAAGTTTATAAAAAATAAAAATTTACTGAATCAGAGAAATGAAATAGCTATATTTTCCGTCATTGTCAGAAAATTGCCTTAAATAATATTTAAAACTAAAATTAAAAAATCCGACCTGGTAATATACATACTTATATTTGATATCAAAAAATAATTTTATATAATGTACTAATTCTATTACATATACTTGTTTTAAAAAGAAATATACTCTATTAAAATTAAGAGTGAAAATATTTTAAAATTGTAGTTAAATAAAACGTAGTCTGACATAAACATCATTTAAAATTGTAGTTAAATAAAATAAAACGTATTCTAACCTAAACATATCGCTCAAAGTACTCCTGACACTAAAAAGAATCCAACAAAACACATGAAGTAAAATTGAAATTAATAAGAAAAGCTAAAAAATTGTAGGCCAATAAATGACCCATGTATCTTCTGAATACATAAGAAACTATATATATATATATATATATAAAAATATATATATATATATATATATATATAAATTTACTGAATCAGAGAAATGAAATAGCTATTTTTTACCTTCATTGTCAAAATAAATTCCTTAAATAATATTAAAAACAAAAAATAAATAAATGACCTGGTAATATATATACTTATATTTGATATGGAAAAATAATTTCATACACTGTAAGTAATTCTATTACATTTACGTGTTTAAAAAGAAATATAGTCTATTAAAAATTAAAAATTAAATGTAGTTAAATAAACCGTATTCTAACCTAAACATCCCCTCAAAATCTTTAAGTATACAAATAGAAAAAATGCCGAAATAATTTTTGCCGTTAACAATAAAATTTAAAAAAAAAAAAACAGACGACATGCATTTAGCGGATGACATAATTCGTTGAAAAATACATCCCCAACCATTACCTAAACTCTACCCCTTTTTCGGACATAACAAATAACTGATACAGTAAAAGTTAATAAAAATAAACAGGCAACCATCCCGTGAGTGGGTGATTGGATTTCTCTGTATCCTTGGTAACAGTAAATTATGAATTTCCCTTACAACTGAAAATCTGTAAATTTAAAAAATTAAGTTACCCAAAATTCACTTGAGGATGAAATGTAACTAATGTTTTTAATTTAAATACAAACTTTAATTTGAAGTTTTTAGCTTATATTTTTAAACATGGTTATTACATTGTAGCGAAAAAAACATTTTAAATCAGTTAATTCATAATATTAACGGTTTGTAAATTTACATTGAGCACTATTTTGTAACAAATAAAAATATCAATAAGAACACCGGATTACATAACTTACTGTTCTTTCTTTTTATTTAAACACACACACACACACACACACACACACACACATATATATATATATATATATATATATATATATATATATATATATATATATATATATATATATATATATATATATAAGATAATTCTCTACCTAGGTTTCACATAAACGAATCGTCAGGTACTCTGGACGATTGTTTTCGCCTTAGTTTAATGTTCTTGGTTCTTTCTTTTTTTATTCCTCATTTTTCCTTGTGTACCAATTTGATCTCCTACAAATCGAACTATCCAAGGTTTTCCAGGCGAGTACCACCATTTATACCCCCCACATATATATATATATATATATATATATATATATATATATATATATATATATATATATATATATATATATATATATAGTACAAAATATTAGTTCGGTTAATCTTAATGATTGTATTTTTTAAATTATGAATCCGCCTTTTTCACGCAAGAAGGAATCATAATTTTGATTGACACAAAATGTCTGCTGCATTAAATAAAATTTGCTTTACAGAGCAATTGCTGCCTAAATACACAGAATAAATATATATGTATGTATAATGATTTCGGCTGTTATGTAATTTGTAGGCCACTAGACATTTCATAGACACGTCACACAGATGCACACACACACGCAAAACTCTTGCGGATATGTGGGTGAGTGTGTGTGTTCTTTCGACGATTCTGTTTTTTCAAACATTTCTTTTTATATACCCACAATCATACAAATGTCGTTAAGACACATCTTCTGTTAATGGTTTCCTTCCGCGTTTCCTAAACATATGTTGGCCATTATTGCATTGTTCATATGGATGATGTTCCTTCACCTCTGTTTCCCTAGACGCAGACGAATAATTTTCTGTACGATATTTTAGTTCTCTATATATTTATCTGCAAGTCCTGCAAAGTGTATTCAAAAGAAATCCTTTTCAGCACGAAGAGAACACAATTTATTCTCTAAATGGTCACGGTACTGGAATTTAAACATCAAGTTTATCTTTTGTATAAATAAGATAAAATCAAATAAGAAAATAAGAGACAAAAATAAATACTTTTTTGTTTCCTCTCTTAAAATGTTGAACACGCACTTTTCATGAATTAGGCTAAGGCATAATTTAACCCTACCAACATTTGCTTATATATTAAGTAAGTCGTAGTGTCATTTATCAGCTATTTAATGTAATCAACTTAGTCTAGTTCTTGATTAAATGTATTACGAAAAACAACTAGAAAAATTGTTTCAGCCTGAACTTAGATAATGGAATTTAAACGCAATTCTACATTATTTTTAACGCTGTCAGACAGGGTCGCCTGTTATCGACGATCACGTCTACATTTCCTCATCGCTGTCTTGAATTTTGGTTTCTGAACTTTTGAGCTTGTATTACTCATTGTCGCTAATCAATTCTCTTGTGACTTCTCAGTAGAAATGGTAGCAGCTGTTAGGGTCCCCACTATAGGCAAATAGTGAACGTCTTTTTAGTAATACCAGAGAACATTTTTATTATAATAAAATATTACCAATAATACATTTTCATAGTAAAATGACCAACCATATAATTTTACAGCATAATAACCAGCAATATAACAAAATGACCAACAATACATTTTATAGTAGAATGACTATCAATACATCTTTATAGCAAAATGACCATCAATATAACACAAAAACAGTATGGAAATACATTTTTATAGTAAAATTACCACTAATACATATTTTAAAATGGCATATAGGAACAAAATTTGTAACTACCGACACTGATATTCGACCATGACACTCTGGACTTATGAATATATGTTTTCCGCCTGGTGTAAGAATAGCGGTGTCAGGCTACTGACTACAGTGATTATTGAGTGGAACTATCCAGTCAAATTAGTGTGCATTATTGCGTGTCGATGATTTGGGTTTTGTTATAAGATTTACCGGACGTTAAGCCGAGCATCGCTACTAACAAGGTATTCACTGAAATGGTTACTTGTCTTTGGTTGACTTTTACTTCTTTGTTCTTGTTAAGTATTTATTTGAAGTTCTTATTAAATATTGTTTTATCTTAACATTGAAGTCTTGAGTTATACTAAATTATTAACGACCATAGTACGTTACAAAAATACCAACAATGCATTTTATCATCAACACACTAAATATCTAAAAAAAAAAAGCAAAAAAAAACATATGTTTTACCTAAAAATATAAAGTTTTGTAAAACATATCTGTATCCGAAGTCATATAAATGCGTTTAAAATACATAGTTTTCGGTATTAAATAAACACTAGAGGTTGATATGTCGCTAAACAAAATAAACCAACCAACCAAGCATTTTATAGTTTTTTTATTGTTCGTTGAATGTCGCCCCAGTGGTTTTATATCTGTTTATTATTGAAATAAATAAAATATTTGCATGGATTTTATTTAATAAGAAAAATCTATATCAATGTTTCTATCGCATTATTATGTTTAAAACATGAGTGCAACGAATTTTAAATCTTTTAAATCTCGGTTTAAGCCGATTATGACGTCGATACATAAAGACGAACACACGGACAAACAGCGTGTTCTTTATTTAAGATATAACTCTTCCATAATCTGCAATCAGCTATTACTTTAAATATAATCAATTTTGTTGTTTCACTGCCGATTTCAACAAATCTCAGATAAAACAAATCATTTTGTGATCAGTTCTTTTTACTTTTTTTTTTTGCTACCTGTAAATTTCTCGGAATTTTCTGGAAATCAATAAATGGAGTTTTTTTTCAATTTTTGACAAGATTTTAAGTTTACGCAGACGAATTTTTGTTAGGATCGCAAGATTCTTTCGCAGTCTTTCGCTTTTGAATTAACTGCCAATCATTTTGACAAAATGTTGCCTAAAATCTCTGGGGAAAATAATACCATGATTTATTCATGACTTTGTTCAACCTGGGACGTCGGAGACAAAGCAAATTAGATTTCATATGAAAATCGTTCGAGAAACATTTCCGTTTAAACATTTGTGCTTGCAATTGACTATTCGGTTCGGGTTCCTTTTCTATAAAATTTCTAGAACAGTTGATATAAAAACAACTTATGACATGATTTAAAATGAATAGTTTATTAAATAATATATCTGGCGTATAAAGGACAATCCCACCTTGATTTGTTCTAGAGGTATGTGTCCTCCTGTTGGACTTCCTGCCAATTCGATTGCTTTTATGAACAAAGTCTCTGTGTAGAAGTGCTGTATTCTAACCCTTCTTAACCGGTTAATATTTGATCAAAATGCTTTACTTTTATTTTTTTTTAAGTTTTATTTATTTTTCATCAATTCCTTGTAAAGATTAACATTCTGTAGCCCGAGCTTCTTTCAAGCCAATGAAAAATCGATCAAAATGTGTTCGTGTTTTTACCTGTTCTTTCTGCAGATGCAAGTTCTGAAACTGTTGTTCATTTAACCGACAAAAGGTCGATGCGTATATTTTTAAAATATTCCTGTTTGTGATTTATGAATCGATAGTAGATTTGAAAGTTCTCTAGTCCGAGTTGCATTCATTCAAAATACGCTTAATTCGACTTATACTTGATTAAACATTTGTCTTGTAATTTCGTTTCTTAACGCCCATTGAACACTTGCAAGTCCTGTAGTCCGTACTCAGTTTCCTGGCATTTTTTTTTATCCTATCAAATGCTGACATATTTTTTAAATCCATATCCATTATATATTTTTCGATTGATCCCTTGTTTAAGTATATGTCTCAAAATCTGACCTTGTTTTATTTATACCGAATCTTGATCAAATAATACAGGGTTACTCAGTCCTTTGAGCACAAGTATTTTTAAGAGCACTCGCTCTTTTCTAATTTGTTCCGATTATCATTTCTTTTCAGACAAATGATGAGACGCATCAACGTAACTGTGCAAATAAAAATGCACTCTGTCTTTGTTGCCTTAAAGCCACATTCTAGTGATTAACAGATTGCTCGCTTCCTGGGAGATTTTCGGTCATTTCTTGTTCGCAAAGAATTGAAAGCGGTTGACGGTAATGATACAAAAGTAGACAAACGGTAAATGCATTTTAAGTGTCTTAACATCTTCATCTGAATTTGTACGATATGTTAAGATACTTAGCGATAATGACTCCACGAAATCAATTAAATTCGTTGCTAAAGAGCTCAGGTAACTATCGGAATATTGTGCATGGCCACCGTCCATAAAGTCATATATGATGCTAACTCTTCTCTGCAAACACAACAGATAATCAGCTGAGCCGCCAAATGAATTTTCTTAGCAATTTGAAACATCAAAAGCCTGGAATGTTTTGTTTTTTCCCTGATGTGAAAAATTTGGATCAAAACCAAAAGGTAATCCAATGGAATGACAGATCGTTATGCCGTGACCCTAAAGACATTCCAACGGACACACACATAACGTTTCATAAAAAACATTACTCATTAACAAGATAATATTTAAGACTCCAAGTTCTCCACTCAGAATTGTCCCAATCTAAAATAGCCTAGTGGATAAAAGTATTGTTTCGTAAATTTTGTGGCATAGTAATTGTGAGTTCAAACCTTGTGTCGGGCACTTAGACTCAGTGGAAATGGGGCTAACAATAACTGCGTTTTATTATATAAGAATTAGAGTCCTCTAGACATCAACAGCCGGATGAGAATATCTATACCTACATATTAAATAAAGATATCTGTTTGAAATTCGCTGAATGTTACCTGGAGAGGCGTTGTGATAATAACAACAGAGATAAGGACAATAGTCTCAGTGTAAATAATATAAATAACGATAACCGATTACTAATCCCAGGTATGAAAGTGTACGTCTTGAATAGCTACCCATAAGCGATAAAACTCCATGAATATTCCAGGCAATGGACATTATCGAAACCACTAATTGAATAGTGCGTTAATCAAGTTCTTGCCTTTTATAAAGAGTAGTATTTTTTTATCTTTTCGCTAGATCTTTAAAATCTATGTTCTGCCAGCGATTTATATCAGCTGGTTAGGTAGATTTTGCTTTGCTTTCCTATGTCCTTCTTGCCTTCAATATATTCTGTCAATTTCATATTTTAAGCCCTCTTTCCTCATCGTGGGCCTGAGAAAATTCAGCTTCCTCTTACTGGTGCTACGTATAAGTATTTAAAAAAAAATTGTTTTTATTAAACTCACCCCATGCAAGGCAGTTAACCTACTAAGACACCAGAGGTTACTTAGTGTGAGAGTATTAGCAAACAGAAACGTTGTTCAAGACGGAGAACAAAAGAAGACGTTAGATAACGATTGCCATAACATCTAAAATTATTGAAAATCAGAGTTGGCTGGAAGGCATGAAGCTGGAAGAGTGTCCCACCAGTTGGAAGTGCGAGAAAAGAAACTGTTCGCAGTGAATTTACGGTTACATCTAACAAATTCAGTTGTGAATTGATGCCAATCTCATAATGCACATAAATTCATAAAGTCTAGGTAACGTTGAGTCCAAGCGAAATATTACCATGAAAATATTTATAGAAAAGGTACGTTGAAGCAACTCTACATTGATGAGAAAGTGACTGAAGCCAAAACGACATATCAGGACAATTAATACTTCTGATTCTTCATCAGGATCATGAGACTATATGTGACAGCAATATTCAAAGTATGGACTAATGGTAGACATAGATAGATTCAGGAGAAAGAAATTGTCTAGAACAACAGAGTGAACCAGCATTTTTATCAGCAGACATAGAAAAGAATTCCTTGTCGGCTTCCCACTTCATGTACAACTCAGGGTAGGACATTGGAGGCACCTGAATTAGTACAAAAGGATATAGAAGACAGGTCATTCAGGACAACTTTCATTTCGGGATTTGTTAAGAAATACGGAATCAGTTCAAAAATTCTCCCGGAGACACAATAAGCTTTCAACCTGTGAAGAAAACTGGTATGCCAAACCCTGTCGAACGGGTTCGAGATGTACACAGCAACAGCCGGAGCGCCATCATTCTAATCCAAAACTTAACAGACACTTTCGGTAATATATCATCAGTTGATATAGTGAAAGGAATGCCATATTGGTTGACTGAATGAAGGCCCTGCGATGTGAGATGCTTACCTAATTCAGCTTACTAGTTTACCAAAAATAAGCAGGTTAATAGTCGGAGGGGTCAGATGGTTCCCCTGAGTCCGTAAAGACTGGGACAATAGATATTTCCAATGAGAAGGAAAGCAAGAGGCAACGAGGCATTTATTATGCAATTTAAAGAGAACAGTAGCCAGTTCGGGAGAACACTTCTTAAGGACTATAACAGGAATGCTATCATGATTTGAGTGGATATAGATCAGAGATGATAGCAGAGATCATAGAAAGATTTATATGCATATCACTTTAGAGAGACTCAGTTCTAAGTGGAAAGTAAGTCATCGATTCTTCAGATGGGTCAAGAGTAGAGTTTAAGGTTGATTTACGGCAAAATATTCGGTTTTATCAAAAGAATATGAAACGGATTGGAGAAAGGAGTAATCAAAAATTACTCTTAATTAAAATACTATTATAACACCTCGTGTAATCAGGAGATCCCAAGTTTTTAGATGCAACTCTAAAACTTACAAGTTCAGTCAATGGTATCTTCAGCGTCCTTTTGCAGAACTGGCTATTATTCAAATTCGCGTCAAACGCTACTTTAACTTGATTGTAGCTGGCACGGTTTCAGCACTTTCAGGTCTTACCAGATGCTTTCCATGAACCAGTCAGAAGAACTGACAAAATCTTATTTAGGGTCAAACATTCCCCAACCTTTCTTTAAACTTTTGAATAATTTACCCTGATGAATGGTCAATTTTCAAACAGAATATGTTGAACGTTCCTCGTAAATGCAATGCATCTCAGTATACAGTATAATTTCACTACTGGAGGAATAAACCCAGAAAAAAGTGTCTTTTCATCCACATAGGGTTTTATTCGCATTAACCAACGTAGCAACCCTATTACTCAAGATATTGAATTGGATGTAAAATTCCTGGTTTGGTTTGTTTTACAGCATATCAGCCTCAATGGGTTATTTAATGCCGACAAAATTTTTATTTCTGGTAATTTTTTTTCAAAAATGTATTTTTGCAATAATTCTTTTACAAAAATTTGTTGCTGGGAATATATTTTTTCCTTCAAAAATTTATTGCCGGTAATAATTTTTTGTCAAAAATTTATTGCTGGTAATATTTTTTTGCAAAACTATATTTCTGGTATTAAAACCAATTTTTACACTTTCATATTGTTTTGACCCCAGTTTGGGTGTTAACTAGTTTCCCATTGCTAGGGCCCTAATAGGTGATACCACCCCGGATCAGGGTGGACCTGGGAACACCAGCAATCAAGCGGTGGTTC
>OZ038476.1:144182036-144247036 GCA_964036315.1 Acanthosepion esculentum | reverse complement strand
AAAAATTGATATTTAAAAAGTTAAGTAATCTTTTCATATATCATTAACGCGCAATTTTAATATTATTTTAATTTTTTAATATTGAATACTATATATATAAATATATATATATATATATATATATATATATATATATATATATATATATATATAAATATCTGCTTTTTCTTAAATCTTATATGTGTGTGTGTGTATATATATTTAGGCAGCATATCTTTATTCAAGCTTGTTTTGTTAAATAATATAGACATATTATCTCTATTTATTTTTATAATGAACATGATGATGGAAATTTTCTAAATACGCGTGAACAGGCTGTTATATTTATTTTAAAATTATATAGCAATGGTGGTTTTAATTAAAATGACAGAGTATTAGAACAGTCATCCAGAATGACCTATATATTAAGAAATTCACAATCGTGGGTGGGATTTTGTTTACTTCAAGTGCCTCTTCTTGTCTACCCATGATACAATGAAATTTTCGTGCTTTGTGTGAATGTTTTAATGAATCAGTCTATTTATAAACAACAGATAACTGCAGCCAGATGAGCCCCAGTCACAAAATATTTGCTCAGTGAGACATAATATTTTCGTACATATGATCGCACGTTCTATCTTCAAATGTGGGGCTTAACTTGTATGGCTTTGACAAACAAGGTCGATAGATTTAGGGTTTTCTGTCTCATTATTATTTGCTAATAGTAGTATGTAAAAGTTTGGTGTTACTGTGGGCTCCAGCGTCAAGTAATTAAAAAGTCTTGTATCAGTAGCAGAGAAGCTGAAGTTGGAATTTTCTCAATTACTGGTATTTTCCAAATGTGAGACTTGGTTAACGCTTCCTTTATTTCTTCTGTTGCCATTGATGTTCTTGGATATTTGCATATTTTTCTCAGGATCATTTAACCATTCAGCATCCTCAATGTGACATCTTTTCATCAACTCTCCAGATGTTATTCAAATATAGGTTTATTTCCATTTTCAGTGGTGTTTCCTCTAATGCAGAGGTTCCCAACCTTTTTAACATGGCGGCCCACTATTGAGTTCTTTAAATTTTCGCGACACATCTATCACAATCCACTCATAAAGGATTTTTGCAATAAAATAATAAAAAACAAAGAATATTATATAAGAAGAATTTTTATTCCCATAAATCGACATATCCTGTATTCAATATCGGGTATAAAATAATAATGGTGAATGTCATTTGGACAGTTGTGCCTGGTGCTTCTTGACTACTGCTGCAATATTTGGGCGAATGTGAGACAGAGACACACTCTTAACTCTTCTTCAATATTTTTAAGTCATTCACGTTTTTTATTTTTGATGTTGTTTAGGTAAGAAAATCCCACTTCACATAGGTACGAAGTTGAGAATTGCAGGAAGATTTTGATGGCTTTTTGCTTAGAGTTGGATACTCTTCCATAACAGAAATCCTAAAGGCGTCCAAAGGCAGTTGTGCGTACTTCAATTTCAGACCACGGTCACTGGAAAGTCTTGCTAATTCTTCCTCTTCACATAACTCAAAATTGAAAAGGTTGATGACTGATAAATCTAGGAACGGATTGCGAATCCAATCAAAATATTCAATGCTGATTGAGGGAAAACATTCTTCAATTTCATTTTCTAAACATGTCAAATGCTCACTAATACTGGGAATCATCTCGGTAAGGCAGGTTTTTCGAACTAAGGGAAATACATCCAAATCATCTACCTTCATTCTTTTCTTCCATATTGCAACTTTTTTCTTAAAAGCTACTAATTTGTGGGTTGGCGTAATTGAGCGGTGTCATCATGATTAAGAAATTGAATGTCTTTATTAAACAAAATGAAATCAAATGACTTCTAGGTATTATCTCTTCGTGGCACACCAGTAATCATTCCGCGGCACACTAATGTGCGGCGGGATAGAGGTTGGGAACCACTGCTCTAACGTAACGGTTTGACTTCTAATTTCTCTGTATAAAATATCTTATGACTCGAGAATTCTTCTCATTTCTCGATTTAAGGAGAGGGTACACTTTGGCTTGAATGTTGTGTTCCAGTTCTTCTTTCTGGTGTGTCGTATTTGTTATTTACTGTGCTACTGATATTCTCTCTTAGCTTTACGTATTTTACGTGATATAAGTTCCATATTTTTATGAATTACATCCGAAATATATATCTCCTTGTTTATATATATATATATATATATGTATATATATAAATGTATATATATATATATATATATATATATATATATATATATATATATAAATATATATATATATAAATATATATATATAAATATATATATATATAAATATATATATATAAATATATATATAAATATATATATATATATAAATATATACATATATAAATATATATATATAAATATATATATATAAATATATATATATAAATATATATATATACATATATATATACATATATATATATATAAATATATCTGGTAATATATTATATATATATCTGGTAATATATTGCAATGTTTATAATATATTTAAATTTTGTAGCGTATTCTTCGATCTTTTGGCTTGTGTATTGGAAATCTTTTTCACGCTGTCACATGATAAAAATCTACGCCATGCACGTGATATAACATCATCGCGTCTTTTGAATTTAAAAGGAATGTAACGTTTTTAGTTTGTAAAAAAGTAGCAACATGATTACGCTACAAGATAATTGGCAAATGTTTGTTTAAAAAAAAAAAAAAAAAAAAAAGAAGATTTTTGACTAAAATATTGACCCTGAAGATGAACAATGATGTTTGAAAGCGCTAGGTCATCGTATGGAAAATACATATTTCGGAACTATTTTCAAATAAAAAGTCTCATTAGAGAATATGAGAAAATTCAAAAGAAAATATGTAAGACTATGTTGTCTTTAACATTCAACACTACATGTTTGAAAAAAATATATAAATATATATATATATATATATAAATATATATATATAAATATATATATATAAATATATATATATATACAAATATATATATATATAAATATATATATATATATAAATATGTATATATATATAAATATATATATATATATATATATATATATATATATATATATATATATATATATATATATAAATATATATATGTATATATATATAAATATACACTATCATGGAGTGCTGAGATTAATTCCAATCCAAAATACGTACTTCCAAATTCCAACCACCCCACTTCAATCATCAAACACATACCCTCCTCTATTGAATTTAGGATCAGTAATAACTCTTCAAACAAATATGTTTTTAATAAACATCGAGATTTTTACAACTCTGCAATCAAAAATAGTGGATACAAAAATACTACTATTCAATATAAAAGCCCTATTAATAGCAACCATAATAAGAGAAAGAGATCTAGAAAAATCATATGGTTTACTCCCCCTTTTAATATTATGGTTAAAACTAAATTGGGGCGCATGTTTCTAAACCTCATTAAAAACATTTCCCCAAATCTGAAACTAACTCACTTAGTAAAATATTTGACCCCAATACTCTAAGTTAAGCTATAGTTGTGCAGATAACATAGAGAAAATAATTAAAAAACATAACAACAGAGTCTTCAGCAAGTATATGGTCTCCGAGAACCTGATAACCCACAAGGTTGCAAGCAGCAATACTAAGCATAAAGACACAGATAATAAATTATGAAATTGTAGGAATCCTAATAATTGTCCACTAAAAATAATTGTTTAACTAGCTCTGTAGTTTATCTTAGTACAATATCAACACAAGAAAATCCAAATATAAAGAAATTTTACATTGGTTGCACCATGAGACCATGAAAGGAGCGTTGGCGGGGTCATATGCAATCTTTTAATAACAATAACTATAAGTATATGACTTCATTATCCAAATACTTTTGGAGTCTAAAAGAAAAAATAAAACACCTAAGGTTAAATGGAAATTGATTAGAAAATCACGCACATGTAAATCCCTATACGCCCCGTGTTACCTATGCCTTAACGAAAAAATTGAAATAATTAGATTTAAATATAAGACTGATCTTTTAAATCAAAGATACGAACTAACAGTTAACTGTAAACACCGTTTTAAGTTTAACTTAGTATAGAGATAATACAATTCCAATGATAATGATAAGTTAAATTCAAAAGACTATTACCTTTATAACATGAAAGTCACCTGGCCGATATGAAGGTGTACTGTGTAATTACAAAGTGTTATACATGCCTGTATTTGTATGTATATATTTGTATGTATATGTGTTTGTACTGTTGGATGTGTAGTTATCTATATAGGGATATATATATGTCAATAGCTTGTTTAGGGAATTCTATGGGCATACCTATATATATATATGTAAGTATGCGGAATTTTTTTTCTTTAAAAGGATGTATTGTGATACTGATACGTGGGATTGCCCGTTCGTGATTTCTTTGAAATATATATATATATGTGTGTATATATATATATATATATATATATATATATATATATATATATATATATATATATATATATCTGTGTATATGTGTGGGTGTGTGGGTTTGTGCGTATGTATGTGTTTATATATGTATGCGTGGGTGTGTATATACACATATATATGTCTACATCGGTTTAATTTGCGATGTTTGATTTTTCATATATATGCGTGTAATTATAAATGTATGTCTATATGTGTGATTCATATACATATATGTATGCATACGTAGGTATGTGTATGTAAGTATGTATGTGTATGGGTATGAATGTTTGTATTTGTATATATGTGCATGACGTTCAAGCCGAAGGTGATGTCGCCTTGTTAATCAATTACAACTAGAAGTAAACTTATATTTGAGAATAACATCTGTAGTGTATTAATGTAAATTCTATAACTTCTTTCTCTAATCAACTATTTCATACCAGAATTTTTGGTTATAAAGGTCTTTTTTTTAAACTCTAACTAACATATAATTAAATTTCTTCAACCGTTTAAACATTCAAAATTATATAAAAAATTGTGGTATTTATAAATTTCCAAATTAAAAGGAAAAAAACAACGTCCATTCGATAGAAAACTAATTACAACTTATCACAATTTCTTTATCCCTCTCTCTCTATTTGTGTATTTTTGACCTATCACCCTCCCACAAATTCCGTTGACAGGTTTGGTGTCGGTGCCTGGATGTCCTCAAAATAATTTAGGGAGAAGGGAGTCGAAGTGCTACGTCTAGCTCAAACATATCTCTCTACCCCCTTCACCCCCCAGTGATAAACTTGCTTCGTGGTCAGGTTTTTTGAATCACCATATACTTGCGTTTTGATTGGTCATTCCGACTTATGTTACAGCGTTTACCCCTAGCGAAGGACCGTTAATGAATTTGGAACTTTTTAAAACCATTTATTCTTCATTCAACATCATCACTTGATAAGACACTGGGAGTGTCGAAACGAAATGGCTATTTTTGTAGTGATTTTATCACATATTTATGTTATAATATTTAAATAAATGATTATATAAATATATATATACATATATATATATACATATATATATACATATATATATATATATATATATATATATATATATATATATATAAATATATATATAAATATATATATAAATATATATAAATATATATATATATATATAAATATACGACCATCATCAGGTAGACATTTCAGTGTGTTTTTGTTAAATTCCAAGTAGTAATGCGACATCGAAAGATTGTGCAGTCCGAAAGAGTGTTTTTTTAGCAATGAGATATTGTTAAATTTTGGAGCGAGCAGTCGCGACGCTAAGGTTGAAATTTTTTAAATTTGAAAATTGTGCGTTCTTGTACTGAAGAAAGGTGGCATGAACTAAATTGTTCAATAGTTACAGTAAATGTCACAGTTATTATCAGGAATTCGCACTTAGGATCAGGTTATTTTAATATCAATTATGTAGTGCGTATTCAATTTATGTAACGTAAATCATTCAAACGAAAAACAAATACTGAAGCTAATTATACGGCAAGAATTACTCTCGCAAACAATATTTAATAATAAAATACAATCAACTTCGAATCCGTTAATGAATGGTATGGTCCTTGTTTATAAATTCCGGTTTTATCAGGTTTTATTTTTTTTCTACTAGCCGGGATTTCAGTCGTTTCGAACGACCATCATCAGGTAGACATTTCAGTGTGTTTTTGTTAAATTCCAAGTAGTAATGCGACATCGAATATATATATACATACATAGGTGTATGTGTGTATCTTTTCGTATGTATATCTGTATATCTTAGTGTATTGGAATGTATCATCAATGCTAACTAAAATCTGCGTTTGTATCTATAATTGTTTTATAATTGCTTGTAGACTCAATAATCAACAGTTGTTACATTTTAATCTTGTATGGACTTTACAGTCTTTTATCGTCACTAAAATTTTAAAAATATATGTGTGCTTATGTATGTATATGTCTATATATATATATATATATATATATATATATATATATATATATATATATATATATTTGTATCTGTATATATATATATATTTGTATCTGTATATATATATATGTATATGTGTATGTATATATATATGTGTGTTTATTTTTGCTCATGTATGTGTTATATATATATATATATATATATATATATTTGTTTGTATATATGTATGTGTGTATATATATATATTAATATGTTTCTGTATGTATGTATATATGTGTATGGTACTGTAAGCAGTGTGGCTATGTGGCTGAGTGGTCTAAGGCGTTGCTTTAGAATCACGCGGCACCGAGTTCGAATCCTGGCTGGAAGTAATTTCAGCAGCTATCGGACTCCAAGCACAGGGCACCTTTGCCACGGGTCCACCAAAACCATGTGAGGGAATTTGGGAGAGGAAACTGTGTGGAAGACCTCGTTTGCCAAAGCTAGCACTATATCACAAAACACCGTGATTGCGAGTTGAGGTGGCGAGCCTTGTTCATTTATGATCATGCTGGGTTCGCACCAACGCTCTAAAACTGTTAATTGGCTCTGCACACGCCAATAACAGTATAAACTGCAGGTGGGCTCTGTGGGCATTTCCCAGTTGGGAAATTGCAAAAATGCCTGTGCAAATGTTGCAATATGCAACGGGTGTCCTCGATATCGAGTGGCCAATTATTATTATATATATATTTAGTTTATTTACTTTTTATATTGCTGTATAGGTTGTTATATTTATAATTATTTCTATATTTGTATAAATGCTTATGCTCATGCGTGTCTGTCTGTATATGTGTATGTATCTATATATATATATATGTATATGGGTATGCATATGTTTGTGTGTAGGCATACTTTTGTATGTTTATATCTATAGTGAAGAATGTATGTACACATATGTGTATGTATTTTTCATTTTCTTTCACATATTGTTATATATTTGTACTCGTGTATGTGTACTGATACGTATATAAGTATATACGAGATATTTATATATATTTACGTGTTTAGGGTTTTCTTTTTTATATATTTGATGTTTATTTTTATGCCTATATATCTATTTTTCTATCCATTTTTGTATATTTTAGCCTCCTTTTTCCTTATGTTTTTCATTGACAAATATATGTTTTTCTATTCTATCCATATTAAAGCTTATCTATGCAGCCATTTTTATCTATATATCTTTGTCTGTATAATGTATATTTTAATAGTATGTTAGAATTCGTATAATAACATTTTGAAATTTTAATATTTCTTGGTGGGTATATGTGCGTGTCTTTATCAGTGTATGTATGTATATGTGCTTGTCTTTATCTGTGTATGTATGTATATGTGCGTGTCTTTATCTATGTATGTATGTATATGTGCGTGTCTTTATCAGTGTATGTATGTATATGTGCGTGTCTTTATCTGTGTATGTATGTATATGTGCGTGTCTTTATCAGTGTATGTATGTATATGTGCGTGTCTTTATCAGTGTATGTATGTATATGTGCTTGTCTTTATCAGTGTATGTATGTATATGTGCTTGTCTTTATCTGTGTATGTATGTATATGTGCTTGTCTTTATCTGTGTATGTATGTATATGTGCGTGTCTTTATCAGTGTATGTATGTATATGTGCGTGTCTTTATCAGTGTATGTATGTATATGTGCGTGTCTTTATCAGTGTATGTATGTATATGTGCGTGTCTTTATCAGTGTATGTATGTATATGTGCGTGTCTTTATCAGTGTATGTATGTATATGTGCGTGTCTTTATCTGTGTATGTATGTATATGTGCGTGTCTTTATCAGTGTATGTATGTATATGTGCGTGTCTTTATCAATGTATGTGTGTATATGTGCGTGTCTTTATCAGTGTATGTGTGTATATGTGCGTGTCTTTATCAGTGTATGTATGTATATGTGCGTGTCTTTATCAATGTATGTGTGTATATGTGCGTGTCTTTATCAGTGTATGTATGTATATGTGCGTGTCTTTATCAGTGTATGTATGTATATGTGCGTGTCTTTATCTGTGTATGTATGTATATGTGCGTGTCTTTATCAATGTGTGTGTGTATAATCGCTTATATGTCCATTTCATTCTATGTATATGGTGTCGTTTTTTTGGGGTTTTTTTAAGGGCTGTGGACATATTTCCTGTCTCGTTGTGTGTTCATATATTTAAATATGTCTGCGTTTTTGTGTATTATAATCTGATTGTGTTTATTGTCTTCTGGAAGATTTCACTGTCCCTACCCGATAGCTTCCACTCAAATGGATCTAAGTTGTAACGGAGTTCAGCGCAGCATTACATCATAACGTTTATTCCAACTTAATTTCAATAAAACCAAAATAAATTTTTAAAAATATGTATTTTTCATCAGTTTCTTCTTTAAATAATTTTATAATTTTAAACATAATATAGATTAAATTTAAAATTGGTAATTTTTAATTTTATAGTATAATTAATTATTTATTAGTTAGAATGAATTCTGTTTTAGTCTAGATCTCTTATTTTGAATAAATTTAAATATATATATATATATATATATATATATATATATATATATATATTATTATTTATTCGAAAATTATAACAAATATGTTACAAAATCACTACAAAAATAGCCAAGTGTTGAAACAAAATGGCGAATTATTAATAACAGTATTGCTACATTAAATAATTATTATAACTTAAGTTCGTTTTCAAGTTTTTGGAATTCTCGTATACTTGTATTTTGATTGGTCATTCCAACTTATGTAAAAGCGTTTCCCCTAGCGTGGGGTGTTTAATTGATTTGAACCTTTATAAACCCTATATTCTACATTCAACGACACCACTTGATAAGATACCAGAAGTGTTGAAACAAAATTGCTATTTTTTAGTGATGTTATAACATTTTTATGTTATAATTGTCGAATAAACGATTATATTTGCTCTATTCTGTATTGAGAACTCTTTTGTGAATAGTATTTATTGGTTATTGGAATTTATTCCGTATACTTCCATACTATACCTGTATTTATGTATTTATATATATATATATATATATATATATATATGTGTGTGTGTGGGTGTGTGTGTAAAAGTGAACATTGAAGTCAACACTCAGAGGCTGACGATTACCACTAGCATGAAACAGCCTGTCGCCTCTGAGTGTTGGTGTTGATTCCAATGTTCACTTTTATATTTGTATTTACATGCGCTCTATCTCTGATATTGAGCACTTTATCCCATAAATATAGCACACCTTTAAACTATATTTCTTCATATATATATATATATATATATATATATATATGTATATATATGTCTTGGCTTCTTATTTAGGGATCTTTGTTTCTTCTTTTCCCGGTTTATTTAATGCTTTGACTAAGGAACCGCGGCAGATGCATATATCAATGGATCTATTTCATTCAAATCAGTGTTTTGCTCCATGGCATATTCCTCCTAACACAAAATTCCCAACATAAATTGTACATTTAAACTCATGAATATTTCTGATTTTCAAACATGACTGACTTGCGCACGTATCAATATATCTCTTCAATGATTTTTCCTTTCATACGTCTAATTGAATCTACATATTCTTCCTCAAATTCGGCTGTTTCTGTTATATTTCTGTTATATTCTTATTCTCATCTTCATTCTATTTGTCAATACTCTTCACGGTGTCGAGACCTTCTTAATTGAGGTTTGAGTTCTCACTTTCAACTTCACTCTACAGCTGTTCTTCGTCTATTTCATAAAGATGACTCGGTTGCCTGTTTAGTTTGGTGATGCACCCAAATCTTGACAATTCTTTATCGTTTTTCTGTTACCTTCAATCTATATGCTTGGAACGGTTTCTAGTGGGAAAATTAGTACCGGCCTCCCTCTTATTTTTCACTGGTTTTCAATATCCACAAAATCACTTGATCCTTTTAGAATATTTTCTATCATTAATCCTAATCCAACTTTCACTTTCCAGACAAGGTATTGATCCTTTTAGAATGTTTTCTATCATTAATCCTAATCCAGCTTTCACTTTCCAGACAAGGTCTTGATCCTTTCAGAATATTTTCTATCATTAATCCTAATCCAACTTTCACTTTCCAGACAAGGTATTGATCCTTTTAGAATATTTTCTATCATTAATCCTAATCCAGCTTTCATTTTCCATATAAGATTTTGATCCTTCTAGAATATTTTCTCTCATTTCTCCTAAACCTGTTTTCCTCTGAAATAGTTTGACAAGCGTTCATTTATAAGACGATTGTCTGTTGCAATCATTTTCTCTCATTCTTTCGCGAATTCTCATTACATATCTGATGCTTATCGCTGAATATTGTGAGATTGCAAGTCTTACCAATTCATTGTAACAACGTGGTTTGAAAATCCACATTTCTTTAACGACTGAGATATAATTCAGTAATTATCGCTGGTACTGGAGGTGGTTGTCGTTAGAGATTGGTTAGTGCTAATGGAGGTATTTGTACTCATTTAGATGTTCGTATAGGTATAACCAATGGCTTCCGATGTAGACTGAAACGAAGTCCACTTAATACCACAATGCTTGCTGCTACATCTGTCCATTATAATAATTTTGACCTCTGCATGGCATCGGTAATTTCCCTTTCTTTCAATATTTTGACGATATACAGGTCAATTCCATTACGACGCGCATGCGCAATGTACCCCAAAATGTTTTGTCATTTTTATATTAGAATCATAATCATCGATTGATCCCAATTTGAAACCAATTCAAACTTGATGGTGACACTTTAAAATCTGATTTTTTTCTGTATAATATTTTATTTTAATAAATTAATTAACCTGAGTTTTAATATTTTCACTTTATCCATATTTTCCCAGTTATTTACTATTGTTTACGATTTGGCATTTCACACTCAAGATTGTGTAGTGGTTCTGTATTAGCATTTTGACGGTTTGTGTGTGAAATATGCAGATTACAACTTTTATCCTAACTTAAAAATCGCAAATATTTACTCCACGGAATTTGCTTTAATATCGATAACTGTTTTTTTTTTCAAATAATCTATATAATCTGCAGAGAGGAGCTATTTTAAATCATAAATTGTAAGGATTATTAATGGAGGCCGCCATTGCAGCAAAATAAGATCTTTCAACATTTTCAAAAAGTTACAAAATGTCCATAAATCCATTCACATTAACTTTTGTATAAATACAGGCAAGAATTAAAGTTTGGTACAGTGTCTCTAGATAACATAACCATCACAGCATTTTATACCTTGATATTAACCTTTCCAAACTTCTTTTATTCGATACAGTTCTTTATTGTGTCCTTTTTTCTAATCGTTCTTTTATGGTTGTTGCTTTCGTTTCTTTTTTAATTATAAATCTCTCTTTATTTGTAATTTCCTCGCAAACTTTAACATCATGTCAGAATTTGTTTTTTAAAGTCAATCTTCATTCATTTTCTCTAAAGTTTCTGAAAAATATATCGCTTTACTTAATTGTTATTATTTTTAATTTTATCCAAATCTGACAAGAACGATATTTTTTCAAAAGGAATATAATTACTGTCAGTAATAATCAAAAATATTTTGTGTGTTCGTACTTATATATAAATGTATGTATATATATATATATATATATATATATATATATATATATATATATATATATATATATATATATAAAAGCAAAAAACGAAAAAGAAATATAGGCCAATTTTTAGCAACACTCTTGCGTAGTGTGTACATTGAGATCGTCTATCTACTCGTTGTTAAACGTCCAACAACAAACACAAGTGGTTTTTTCGCGAATATAGAATTATATTTTGTTTAATCATATAATTTTGTGTCGATGACGGTTCTAATGACATAGTGCTTTATATTTGGAATCATTTTAAGTCGTTGTCTTTCAAATGTATTTTCATTGGTGCAGATTTTTATGTAAAATTAAAGGATAACTTTAAATGTTTTTCCATCCTGCCAATTCCACCATTGGGGTATTGAATACGCATTTCGCAAGGGTTAGCCACTGTGTTACCCATTTTCGCGGATCACTCCATGGATTTGACAAGTTTGTTTTGGTGGTCTAATCTTGCAATCCTGGCATCACGGCTTACTTCTGATCTAAACCAAGTACTATCAAAACCGCGGATAGAAGTTTTGAATCCAGCCTACCACGGTTTATTGGCGCCGACCTGTACAAGTTTACACGTAATGTTCTTGTTTTTTTTCTTTTCATTCACTCTTATTCTTTAAATTGTTAAATATCAAACATTTATTAAAGCCTTTGCCCAGTTTTCTCCAGCATTTATTTTCCTGGTAAAAAATAAATTTATATGAGATAAATATAGCATTGGGCAAAAATGCCAAAGATTTGGCGGAGATTGGGCTAAATTCCCCAAAGCCATAGAGTTAAACAAAGAGTCAGACAACGAGATTACAAAAAAGAATTTGAAGAATTATTCAAACTGTAAAATCAATGCAAGATGTACAGGAAAAGATTAAACTATGTATATGGTGGTCAGTGGAAAGCTTTTACAGAAATACTGTATGTAAAAGTAATGTATTCCAAATTCAAAATCTACAAAAACATATTGTATCTAATAAGCGTAAAAATATTACGGAAATATATTTTATAAATTTTCATGCTTAAAAAGCACACAATATTAAAACACAGCCCAAATAATCAAAACATTTTTTAAAATAATATATATTGTAAAGTATATGGGCGTTTTTCTGTTCTTTCTTGAGAATAATACATGCTTTTAAAGAGATTTTGGCAGGATATTAGAGTAAGCCAGAATGCTGGCGACACACCGCCTGCATAAGGATAGAAAATGAATTATGTAAATATGTAAAAATTGAAAGGGGTGTAAGATAAAGATGTATCTTCTCACCCCACCTATTTTACCTATACAGTGAGAGAATTAAACGTCCTACCACGACTCATTGTTGGTAGCGACAATCTTAACAACATAATATATGCAAATCACACAGTGTTGATGGCAGACACAGAAATGTACTACAAGAACTACAGAATGTAGTGCAGGAAACCGAGAAGAAAGGACTAATCCTCAATTGTACGAACACAGAATTTGTAAGCAGAACATGCCAAACATGCAAATTAGCCCTAAGATTCAAATTACAAATTGGAGGCCCAAAATAAAAGGATTTCAACAATTTAAATATCTGGGAAGTGTTTTAACAGAGGACGGAAAATGACTAAATATCTAAATGTGCACTGGGAAAGCGGAAGATAACATGCCTTCCAAAAACTAAGTAAAGTATTAAGAAACAGAAATATTTTGTCAGAAACAAGGAAAAGACGAATTAACAGTTAGGTAATAGTATTCCTCCTCTAATGCAATGAATGCTTAAAAATCTCATTACAGATGAAGAGAAGTCTTCAATCAACAGAACTATAGTTCTACACAGGGATGCTGAGATTAAAATGAGCCTGTTATTTGAACAACAACTACGTATTATATGAAATGGAAACAAAAAGGACACTTATACTTAACATCAGAAAGAAGCACTTGAAATATCTAGGACACATATTTATATAAAAGGGTTTAGAAAAAATGATACTTGCAAGAGAGATTGAAGGCAAGGTAGACAGAGTAAAACAACGTATAACCTAGCTAGCTTGTGTAAATGAACCAGAAAACAATATTTAGGAGCGATAATAAAAATAAAACATATATTAAGTGATGTAAAGGATATGAAATTGTAGAGAGCAATTATTGGCAATATCCTGAAGAGAGATGACACACAGATAAAAAAGAATTGTAGAATAACAACACTTACCGGCGTAAGGGTCCCAGCTAGCCTCCAGCTGGCAGACAAAAATAAAGTAGGTTGTAACTTGATACAAACGCTGCAAACTGACTGGAATCAAGCTGGTATTTATACAGAAATACCTCTACTCATGTACCAGCAGCCAATCACAGCCCAAGCAATGGACTATCCCACTTGACCAAAATGAGATGCTCTATGGTACCATAAATGGTTCTCTTTCTCAACGTGCATTATTCAGCGCTCAGCTATTGCACAACTGAGTGCTTATCTTTAAAACTTGATTGTTCTACAAGAATGAATGTGTTGGTAGGTGTAATGGAAATACATACAAAACTCTCGTTAAATATTTCTATATCTCAAATGATGAGACAAAATATCCTTGTTGTCGAGCGTCTGCAAACTCTTGATGCTTGCACACAGCGGACGTAATATAAAGCAAGTGCATAAATTCTTAGTATTACTTTTCAGGCAGGCTTTTATTCCTTTATGTTTTAGTTTTCTATTATCTTATAAGTTACTAATGTTAAAGTATTAGATTTGGTAGAACAGGTAACGTTGCTAAGGAAATATCTTTCTCTAGAAACTTCGAGATCCAGATCCTTCTAATTACAGAAATCGTGCCAGAAAACGAGGAGTTGTGTGGCATGATTACTGACTTTTATGGTAAACGTGATGAAAGTCACTAAAGTATGACTAATCAGCATCAGGCTCGTACCTTATTTCCCGTGTTTCAATTCGAGGTGAAAAAGGGAGAGATATTCTTATATTACTTTATTAGCTTGTTGCAACCATCGTTAAATCCAATTGTCGACGCTTTCCTTCAGATCGTTAAAGTTAAATTCAAGGTTGGAGGCCCCATTAAGATTTCCATCCAGTCTCAGTTAATTTTATTTCTTATTTTCTTCTCTGATTTGACTTTACGCCAATCAATGAACATACACTTTTTGTACGCAGTTTTCAAATTCGTTTTTCTTAAATCTCTGATATCTTCGCAAAAACCAGAAATTATATTTTCAGTTGTCATTAGTTTGAAAATGTTTTAGAAAAAATAATATTCTGAATTTAGCCCTACTTGCATGCGATCACTCGCTCGAATATATGATACACTGTTAAGAATCGGGAAAAAGTATTTTTGGTTTGAATTTCCAAGGCAAGAGATTAAATCTAGATAAAGACGAAACAACAAAATCGAGAATATTATTAGAAACGATCAAATTTCATTCCGTACAATGTGTACACAATCAAATAACACAATCAAATTCATAATAACACTGATAAATAACTCCATAAATTTATTCTGAGTTTCATAAAGTCAAATTGAAATAAGTGAGAGTTCAGTACGTCCAGATAGTCATATTAACGAGATCGGACATTGCCTAATCCATAAATATATGTAGGGTGTTTATGAATCATTTATAAATGTTTCAGTATAAGAGTAAAAGAATTAAACAGGGTGGGTTGTTTCACCCAACACTGCAAATTGCTTCAAAACTAAAACATTAACCTGAAAACTCGCGTCATATTCTCAAAGAATCTCGTCATATCGAGAGGCTAATGTCCATGTCATTCACGGTACCCGAAGTATTCAGAAATATCTAAACTGTCAGCTGAATACAAACGCTTTCTTAGGTCAATCGTTTAAAACTGCTTTGAGGTAGTGAAACTGGTGGATCTTGGTGAAGACCATCTTTCGTTGAACATTGCGAACTGGCGCGACAGAATCACAGACAAAGAACTGGAAAGAATAACAGAAACCACATAACTAGAGATTTACCAACAGCAGCAGAACTTAAAACGGACGGCACATGTAACTCAAACGGAATATAATACCGTATTCAATATGCTGACATTCCATATTACTTCAAACTAAAGGCTAGGAAGGAAACTCCCATCAAAACTGGAAAGAGCGACAAACATTAAACTTGAGAAATCTATTTTGATGAACAATTTAGTTAAAATCTCTATCTATAAAAGGCAGGATGTGTGTGTGTGTGTGTGTGTGTGTGTGTGTGTGTGTGTGTGTGTGTGTGTGTGTGTGTGTATAACGAATGCACGGCCGCAATTTACGACGGATTTGCACCAAAATGTAAATGCACATGCTCCAAGTTAGTAAAAAGTGACAACTCCCATCGATAGTGGAAATAATCGATTTGTTCATACTTCTACTGCAGTTTTCATGTAGTTTGAGGCCATTTTCTACTGGACAGAGTGAGAGCCTATAGCTGGCTGCCACGAATAGGCAGGAAGATTCTACTGGCCAGCGTGAGCGCCAAACACCTTACTGACACGAATGTTAACTAGCATGCTAGCATGCAAAAAAAATCGATAGCTGCATTCGTCACAAGTGGGAAAAATTTAAATCTGCATGGCACTTTACTCCAATTGGCTCATTCGCTTGCTTAAACTCAACGTTCATTCTGATTCCGCAGAACTGGGTTGGGTGTGAAAAACTATTTGTTGTTAATATTCTTTTTTCATTCGGTTTTCCAGTTACGAGTCCTTTTTTAAAGCTGATCGTTTTGTGTTCATTTTGTTTAGTTCTTTTTTCGTAACAGATTTAATGTTTAGTATAGAGCTTAGAAAAAATTCGCAGTGTGAGATAGGCAAGAAGTAAGGCATGTAGCGACATCAGCATGGCAAAGGGCACTCCTTTAAAGGCAAGGAAGGGCAAAAATATTTTAAGTGAAGTGATAGCGATGGCTGTATGAGTCGTACGATTTTTTAATCAAGCAAGGGGAACGCCGAGCCACGCTGCTAGTATTTTATAAATTTCAACCGTGGCAGCAGTGTCTGCTCCTTCAACAAATGGAAAATGTTTTCTTATAAGGAAACGGCTAATATTACAATTACCATTTATACGCTATATTGTATTAGGGATATTGTTTATTTGCCAAGTTGTTTTCGGAGATGCGCAATCAGGGCTCTCTACATCGTCCTTTCTTTTGTTGATCTAAATAATGTACATTACCATAGCTCCTTGTGTCTAGTCTATTATATTTGAACAGAAATTTATTGATCAATTTTCTCACCGTTCAGGACGATTCATCATCTGTGAGGAAACTGTCGATATTTTTTATGTCTTCATGTTTTTCATATTTTCTGGAAGATAACTCTAGTTATTCTAATGTGCGTTCCACTACTCTGTGCCACATTTATTGTCGTCTATTACAGCATATAAGCGACTTTTGAAGTTCGGTGCTTGATTGCTTTTGACGCCCCCTATATGTGATGCCATAGGCCCTACCATTTGCTGACAACCATTCAGTCTGTCTTCTTAGAATTTATCCCTTTTTTTTTACTTCTAATATTACCTTTAATTTCAGCATTCATCCACTTCCTTTTCCATTATTGTCGTCTGCGTGTCTTATGTTAAGCTCATACCCACGGATAATATACACCGGCATTTTTCTAGTTCTCTTAAGATTGGTTCACCGAGCAGGTTAAATATAGTACTCAAGGTCAAATACAGGGAACATTAACGGCTGGGCAAAGGTAGGGGGTGAAGCGAGGAAGAATGCAGAAAGCACATTGATTCTCTCAATTGGGAAAAAGAACAGAAGTTTCTAATTATAAAATGGAACGAAATACCTAGAGGGCGAGATTCTTGATAGCATCGACACTGAATTAAAAATCCTTGTCGAAAGCAAATTTGAGCAGAAAAAATCATTACCTTATTTTCTTTCATTAGCTTTTCCATTATTTTTTCTTTCTCATTTTTGCTAATATTATGGTTGAAAGGGTGCATTCTACCCGGTGTATTTCATAATTTTTTTCTCAAAAAATGGATTTCCCTGATCAATACATCATTATTTAAATTATTTGCATGCGGTCTGTTGTCCTCAATTTTTATGGCATTATCACGAGTTGTCAACACCGGAATTCATCAGGTGTTTTTCAATCAAGGAGTCTTTAGAGTACTGCGCTATTATTTCTCCTCTTCTTTTCCCTAAGACCATGTACGCTTCTGATATGTCCAGGAAAGGGATATATTTGTTAAGTGGTTTTGGCTGCTGTAACCTAGTAGTACAATCTAGCAGGCAGAAGTAATCGACTGGTATTCATCGTAGTCAATAGGTGTAGGCAATAGGTGTAGGCAATAGGTGTAGGCAATAGGTGTAGACCAATGGGCGTCTTCCTGTATTACCTCTACATCAGCCTGTATTTATGGGTGACACCAGCCAATCATATTCCTGTGAGGGGGAACACAGGTGTATGCATATTCATTACATCTGCTTTTCCTCGCAATTCCTATTTCATGAGGTTCAAAAACTAACGCTTTATTTAACTAGGCTATTAACATTAAGGCTCACTCTTTAATATAGAACTTGAAGCCTTAATACTAATGTGCCACCTGGTGAGTCAAAACGAAAGCGAAACTTTTTCTCCGTGTTGATTAATGAGCTAATTTCTAAATTACCTGAAGGTTACCCAGACCGGTAACAACATGATGAAAACTGGGGTACGCAGTTCCTGGAACGTTGTGATGACAACAAAGAGGGTGAGAAACCCGCATGTAAAAATTGTAACTACCCCAAAATGTGAATCGAATGTAAGTTAAAATCACAGGAGTAATGATGCAGTAGGCCGAAGTATGTTCAGAAAATGGTTTACAAAGATTAGAACCTAAGTTCTGGAACAGGGTAAAAAAAAAGAAACATGCTTGGAGAAGAGTGCAGGACAACTCAACGCCGACAGTTCAACACAATCGTCTGAGCGCCAGGACAAATTGGGACTGAGACAACTCAGCTCCAAGACAACTCAGCACCAGAAAAACATAATGGCTTTTTATAACAGAATAAAAATTAATTTATTAATGATTAAAACCTTAAATAGTGAACATTTCTCTTCAAATAATGCAAATGAAAAGACATTATGAACTTTATTTTTTTGTTTTCAATTATTTTCAGTAAAGTAAGTCGTAAATAAATTATTTTTTAATGAAGTATATTGGCATATAAAAATAATTCAATAAATCACACTTGTTTTTACTTAATTTTTAATAAAGTCAATCGAAAAATGCAAAAGAAAAAAAAGTAGTTTTAAAAAAATATATAATGAAGTATATCTACATTCTAAAATATTTTTACAAAATTAACTTAATAACTTACGATTTACTTTATTAAAATTAATTAAAAATCAAAACATACGGTTCATATTTTACATAATGCTTTTTCAAATGCTTTATTTGAAGAAGAACATTCACTAATTCAGGGTTTAATCCGTAATAACTTAGTTTTATTAGGTTATAAAAACAGATTTGTGGTGCTGAGTTCTCTCAGTCCTGAATTGTCTCAATCCTGAGTTAGTTATCCTGGCCACAATTGACGGTATTGAGACGGCGGTGTTGAGTCGACCGTTCCTGTTGGAGATAACTTTATAAAAAGTTCAATATTTCAGCCATTAGTTATTACACTGCTTGACATCGATTGTGCTATTTTGGGATTATGTGTTTGCTATTTCTGTTGACGACTACTATACATTCTTTCAGGTAATAGTAACTTTTTCTCGCTTTCCTTTACTTCCTTGTTAAGCAGTGCTGGCAGTTTTAGTCCTGAATCTATCTTGAAGAGTTTGTTGTCTTCTGCGTATCTTATGCCTTTTCTTTCATTTTTAACGTTATTGCTCAACCCAAGGTCTCAAGAGCCAATCAAATAAACAGAATAAGGTTTTATGGACGTAATAGGTCATAAGAAGTGAAGAATATGAGGGTAGATAGGTTATGTAACGGTTAACCGAAGACTTGAAATATTGTCCGAAGTGATCTGAGTGTTATCCTCTAGAGCAATTCTTCGCAAATCATTTTTCTCAGGGACGCATTTTCGGAATTAAAATTTGCACGCACCTCACCAAATTTTATCTGATAAAAAGGACAATTAAAAAAATGAATATTAAAAAAAATAATGATGAATGTGAAAGGGAAGTCTCGCTGAAAAGGCGCAAGAAGAGGGTTAAAGGGAGATAACCACGGATTCGAATTCAGAACATTATTATTGATAACTCTCTTCTCCAATTTGCGGACCCTAGTTAATATATTCTTAATATAATGCAAAATATCAACAGGATAAATTCGGTCAATTATTATTTATAACTATACTGGAACTGATGCATGCAAGTAATGGATATAATATTTTAAATGTTGAAATCATATTTTTTAGCTCATGAATCTTTTGAAACTGTAAATATTTGATTGTCTTTCACTCATTCCACCTCACCTGCTCTCTTCTTCCGCAGCACCTACAGGGCGCGCTGCAGCGTTTGGGAGCCAGCGCTCTGGAGAAACTCTTCCAGAAAGCCGCGGCTCTTGGGGAAAATCTATTTGATGGAACTTGCTCCTTACCAATAGAATCCAACAGGAACGGGGGATGATTTGACATTGTGTCCATGGCACTGGCGGAATTAAAGGACGTAGCTCGTAAGAGCATTTTCCCATGGAAATAGCGGTTGTGTAGCGACAGGCTTCGTCTGTGAGAAAGGGGATGAAGGGTAGGAATTAGCTCATCACTCACGCAGTCAAGTAAGCGCTTTTGAATGTTGTCAAGGCTGTAAATGTTGTTAAGATCATATACATTGTTAATATATCCTGAGAGAATTTCTAGTTCGGATAGAAACGTCTCACTCAATAAGTAAAATGAATACGTTGAGTTCTTTCTATTTTTTTTTACGGACACATTCCATATCCGCGTGCAGGCTATTTGTTCCCAGCGGAAAAAAACCCAGCGGTTTTCATATAAAGAAAAAGGTTGCAAAAAATTAAATAAACACATAAATAATTGGATCCAAAACTTGAAGGGGTAAGAATCTTGCTTAAAATTTTGTTTTATGATTTAATTTTAAAATTCTTTGGGTGGAACATTAATTTTTTGGAAAAGGTAGCGAATTTGCTGTCGCACGTGAACGAAAGTTTAGCGGAAAGTAATTACATTATAAAAACTAAATTTGAATTCATCCGAAATCTTCAGTTTTTTTAATACACTATTTCTTTCTATATTAAATTATATTATAACTATGTTTATTTTTTCGTTTCTTAGTTAGTTATCGCGCACGTTACGCTCTGCCATTACCTAAGATAAACGAAGGGCAATACCTGTATGGTTGCGAGGATAGATGGAAGAAACGAATTATAAAAGTTCAGCCTTAAGGGAAGCAATCAGCCAAAAGAAATAAAGAAAAGGCAGGACAATGCATTCCCGCGTTTAACGTTTGCTTATGCGAAATGCAAAACCATTTCAATTTGTAATCTTTATATTTGCACACTCTTACTTCTTTATATAATGACATGCGCTTCTATTAATGAATATTCTTGTAAGAGTTATTATAGTTGTTAAGCTCCAGTATTTAAAAAGAAAATAGGTGGATTTTCACAAGCATTTTATTGTGGAAGATGTTGCAATTCCTATTTCATCAGGTTCACAAACCATCGCTTTATTCCAAGAGGCTAATATCCAGAAGTGAATTCCATAACGTAGGAGCATTAAACCTAATATACATACTGGACAGGTATAGTCAACGAAACTTTAATAATCTTCATCGCGTTGATTAAATAATGAGTTAATTTTTAAATTTCCTGAAGGCTACCAAGATCAATAATAACCTGATGAAGGCTCGAGTACGCAGTTTCTGAAAAGGTGTGATAGCAACAAAAAGCAGAACAATCTCCTCATATCTGTCTATATTTCTGAGATGGAGCATTGCAATTATTTACATTATTTAAATTGTTTAAACCCGGAAGAAGCATGACACGTCTAATTACAACAATCTAACCCAGTGGGTGAAATAAAGGGTTCAGTTCGAAATTCCAATAATCTGAAGAAGGCCGGAATGCCCAACGACCGATGAAGATAGCAGTGCGAACAATGTAAATAATGTTATTAAGAATTCGCATGTAAAAATATATTTAAATAGACAATAGGTGCATTTTCACAAGTATTTTATTGTTACACATAATGAAATGGACAAAGTCCGACAATTATTTTAAGACATTTTTATGTTTATACATTCTTTTTTATAGATATAAATATTTAAGTAAATTCTCTGTTTATAATAAACAGTAAATCGTTAAACGTACGTCAGACTATATGACGGTTCCGTATAGGATACAGGTTCGATTCTTGTCGGAGGACGAATATTTTCTATGAAAATTTCTCGGACATTCAGGCCGGTAAATGTTGTTTAATACTGTTTATTATAAACAGAGCATTTACTTAAATATTTTTATCTATAAAAATAATGTATGAACACTAAAAATGTCTTAACATAATTGTCAGACTTTGTCCATTTCATAATGTGTGACGTCATTTGTTTACATTTGGATACGCTTTGAGCAGATATGAATGTACGTGAGTGGTTCATGGAAGATTGAAGTTTAAAGGCAGTAAATTTGACCTTGCTAATCGAACGCTCCTCTGTGGCCAAATCGGTTAAAGGCATGTCAGGCTATATGATAGTTCCGTATAGGATACAGGTTCGATTGCTGCCGGAGGACGAATATTTTCTATGAAAATTTCTGGGACATTGTTGTGGTAGGATCCACCTAATTTGCATAGTGGAGTACCGACGATATAAATATGGTTGGTACCGGGAAAACAGGGAGGCGAATCAAGAGATTCACTAGAGACTCTGCCCGACTGCGACTTAGTCAACACATTCTCCAGGAACGGTCTTCCCAGAAATATACAAAAGACTACATGTAAATATTGTGTTTCAATACATTTCAATACATTTTGTTCTAAGTACATTTTGTGTTTGCATTATTATTCCATGCATTAGTCAAGTTTCAACAGACATTCAGGCCGGCAAATGTTGTTTCATACTGTTTATTATAAACAGAGCGTTTACTTAAAAAAAATTATCTATAAAAAAGAATGTATAAACTTAAAAATGTCTTAAAATATATTATAGTAGCAAATATTGCAAGGAGATATCCAGATATTAAGTTTTGAATTATCAGAAGATGAAAATGTTCCCGGTTATTGCTACTTAAATATTATGTGCCTATAAATTTGTGTGTATTGCGTTACGATTATCTCAACGAAAAGTGTACTCGATCGTCTGAGTTCCAACTGAAATAAAGTATTTTTCATTAGCTTTCACACAAATTTCCTTGGGAAAGTCGGGTAATCTTCGTCTCTCCTATTCCCCAACTATAATATATGATCAGTGTATATTTGCCAGAAACCTTTCTTTTAAGCGTTTTTCGTTAACGATGACGGACAAGGAAAATTTCATTCAATTTTTTACTTAGGTATTTGACGATATGGAATGATTTTATACTTGCTCACTCTCAGGAAACGGAAAATTGTAAGAAGGCTAAATAAAAAGTTAATAAAATATTACTTGACCACAATATTTAAGGAAATATTTTATAATTACATACACGATATCGCTAAAATTAAGAACTTATACCACAAAATATAGCATACCTTAAAAGTTTATTTTGATATATATATATATATATATATATATATATATATATATATATATATATATATATATATATATATATATATATATATATATATAATAGACCTTCCTTCGTATGTATGGGAATTATTTTGCGTGAATTAAAGTATCTGTCTCTCTCTATGCACACACACACACATATATATACATACATGCATATATACATATATATATATATATATATATATATATACAATTCATATTTATTCGATGTTGCATATATTGTATTTCATAAATAATTCCTTCTATAGCGAGAATTGCCTGAGTCTCGTCTGAAAATAAAGCGAAATAATATATCGTTCCTGAGGGCAAATCATATTGTTCGTTTCTTCAATGTCTTATCAACCAAATATGAAGAGCAAAGATTTGCGTACGTCTTTTATGGACAAACTATTTTAAGAAAAAAACATACAAAAAAAACAAACTTTTCCACTTGGTCGAAATCCAATTCTGGTTTACATTTCCGTTTATAAAGTCACGAATAAAAATGGCCACTGAGCTATTTACAAAACTTAATAATGACGCAACGTTAAAACTTTTATTTATTTATTACAGATTGGCTTGGGTACTTCATCGTAGGGTAATGGTTAACAAACTTGTCTGCTTAGATTTAGTTTTATTTGATTCTCACTAGGTACTCTATATTTGCAACCTTGTGCCACATCTATGCTACGCTTCTTGAACAATTTGTCATTTCAACGTATTATAATAGCAGGAATATCACGCTAGATGAATTAAGACTGAGTATTTGTGCTCCATAGTTGGGCCTTGTGCCACATCTAAACTACATTTTGTAAATCATTGGGCGCATCAACGTTATGTAATAGTTAACAAGCTTATATTTATATAATCTTACGTTTTGCCTCTCACTTTTTATTTGTAAAAGCTTATATTTCTATATCGAAGGTCTGAGACAAAAAGACTTAGACAATACAATTTGGAATCCACGTGTATTTACATTTTCATTATTTTGCCACGAATCAGTCAGTTATGCGGCATGCGTGATACAAGCTTAGGCGATCAGGTATATTTCGATACATGACTGACGAGGCAGATATTTTTTCCACAGGTGGCCATTTCTTTCTGCGGTAGACCCAGCCTGTCCTGCTATTTACCCATAGCTGGTGGTTGGGGGAGAAGAAAAGGATTCATACCTTAACCAAGGTTATTAGCACGAAAGTGAATATAATGGATTCGACTGGAATTCAAATTCGGCTCCTCAATCCGGGTCGCTATCCATTACTCCACTGTCCTTGCCACGAATATTATCTTTATTTAGATTTATAGTACAAGTAAAATTCACTTCATTATTCACATAGTTTTGCACATAGACTTTTCTAGACATCCAGAGTAGCGGGATATACTGATCTCCTCATTGATAATATCTTAGAGCAATGCTACGCAAAATTGTCAATAACGCCCCTTTGTGGGCTCAGTTATGTCTAAAGGGGCACAGGGATTTTTTTAATTTCATTTGGGGGTGGCGGTGAACATACTCAGGTGGCGGTGGACATGTATCCGTTTTTATCAGATTTTCCAATATTATTGAATATTGCTCCAAAAGGAAATTTCTGAAAGTGCTGTGGGAAGATATCAAACTTTTCTTCATTGATTTTCCAGTTTCCTATATGACTAAATGTGGTTTCAATGAAGTTATAGAGCTTCTTACTAAGCAAAGAAACTGCCTGCAAATTACAAAACAAGGAGATTTACGATTACTTTCAGGAGGCATGGAACCTAGAGTAAAAGCCTTAGCAAGTAAGCACCACAGTCAACCATCACATTGAAAACATTGAGATAAGCTATCAAATGAACTTAGAGTAAGTGCCTTAGCCAGTAAGCACCAAAGTCAACCATCGCATTGAAATCATTGAGATAAGTTATCAAATGAACCTAGAGTAAGAGTGTTAGCCAGTAGACACCAGAGTCAACCATCGCATTGAAAACATTGAGATAAGCTATCGAATAATTTTTTTTAGGATTTTAATCATTGATATTTCTAATAAAAATGAAAACAATATTAACATTATTTTTGCACTAACACCGAAATATTATCTTGTTATGAAAGATGAATTCAGTATAATAATCGAAAATAAATATTGACTACTAATATTATCACTAAATATATATATATATATATATAAATATATATACATATATATATATATATATATATATATATATATATATATATATATATATATATATATATATATATATATATATATATATATATGGATATATGATGAAAATGTGGAAAAGACAAAGCAAAATCCGAATATGTGAGTTAACTGTTTTTATTTTGTTTTTGTTTTTGTTATTCTGTCGACGTCAGACGTTTCGGTCAAATAGACCTTCTTCGGGACATGGTTAATGGAGACATATTTATATTAGATTTAAGTTTGATGAAGAGACGATATATACAGGACTGGTCAGAAACAGAAAAACTGAAATACATATATATATATATATATATATATATTGTCTCCTAATATTATCACTATATATATATATATATATATATATATATATATATATATATATATATATATATATTGTCTCCTAATATTATCACTATATATATATATGTTGATTACTAATATTATCACTATGTATATATATGTTGATTATTAATATTATCACTATGTATATATATAATGATTACTAATATTATCACAATATATATATATTAACTACTAATATTACCACTGTATATATATATTGACTATTAATATTATCACTATATATATATATATATATATATATATATATATATATATATATATATATATATTGACTACTAATATTATCACTCTGTATATATATTGACTACTAATATTATCACTCTGTATATATATTGACTACTAAAATTATCACTCTATATATATATTGACTACTAATATTATCACTCTATATATATATTGACTACTAATATTATCACTATATATATATATATATATATATTGACCACTAATATTATCACCATATATATATGTATATATATATATATTGACTACTAATATTATCACTATATATATATATATATATATATATATATATATATATATATATATATTGACTACTAATATTATCACTATATATATATATATATATATCGACTACTAATATTATCACTATATATATATATATATATATATATATATATATATATATATATATATATATATATATATATATATATATATGTCGGAGTTAGCTCCTCCTTAATTCCCTAATTGTTAACTAGGTGACGCTTCCCCTACACTATAAATACTGAGCGTCTTCTTGTCTCGTTCTCTTTTCTACTTTGCTTTTCAGAGGACATATTAAAAATGTGATCTCGCACAGAGATCAGCGTTTTCACCCACTTAGGGGAAAACGCCATGAAACACGCATACATGTACGTACGAACATTCACCAAAATAGAAACTCTTTATGTCCAGACAGAAACACAAATGTTGATGTCAATATTTATTAGGTAACAAGTACATAATTGTGGCACAAGGCTGAAAAAGAGGAGTGGTTGAGGCTGGTCCACACAAATGTTGATGTTTTTGGCACTTGCAAATTTGTTGTTTTATACATATATTTGTGGACCTATATATATATCAGTCTTGTTTGTTTTCTTTACATCTTCGTTTGGACTCAACTTGAGTCCGGCATGTTCATGTAGTTGGACATTCTTCCAGCAGGAATAAACAGCATATAAAACAACACGCAAACCCACACGGCCGTCTATATATATATATATATATATATATATATATATATATATATATATATATATATATATATATATATATATATATATATAGAGAGAGAGAGAGAGAGAGAGAGAGATAATATTAGTGGTTAATATATACATATATATATATAAACACATATGCATACATACATACACATGTGTATATATATATATATATATATATATATATATATATGTAAATTTCCAAGAGGATAGAATCCAGGTAGAATTCATGTCTAGGACAGAGTAAGAATATAATATATATGTTAAAGGCACGTATGTGAATGTCCTGACGTATATGTGTGTAAATGTATATATATGCAGGAGTGAATGTGTATGGATGTATGTGTGTTTACATATATATATATATATATATATATATATATATATATATATATATATATATATATATATATATATATATATATATATATATATTGCGTATTTAGGCAGCAATCCTTCTTTCAAGCACATTTCATTAAAAACGACTGACAAGGTGCTTTTATTAGATCGCACGAGAAATTATATAAAAAACTAAATAAAAGCACCTTGTCAGTCGTTTTTAATGAAATATATATATATATATATATATATATATATATATATATATATATATATATATATATATATATATATATATATATATATATATGTATGTTTATGTGTGTACACACCTATATGTATCTATGTACTTGTAAATATAAATATGCTGTTGTGGGTGTGTATATACGTATGGCTTGACGTGAGCATAGAAATAATAGATTAGTTTTAATAATCGTTATTTTTTAGTAATAATAGTTCAGATTGAATAATCGTTATTTTTTATATTTTTAAATTTAATTTGTAAACTGTAGTTGATATTACTTTTGTCAAATTCTCGTGATTGCATAGCGGCCCTTTTATAAATGCCCTTCGCTTTTATTTTCACCTATCCCCTCCTTTTTTCCCTCTCCCTCTCTCATCTTCTGATTTTTAAGTTCAGATTACATCGTCTTTTTGTGCGTTGTATCCATGTATATAATCATTTCGGGTGTCTGTCTTTAATTTTATTTAGGTCAGTAATTCTGTGATGAATTTAGACATCGGAGAATATTCATATTTATCGGTGTTTCACTCATTTAACCGTCTTTTACCTCCCCCTCTTTAGATCTTCTATTTGTTAAATTTTAGTCCCCACTTCCATCTTTAGGCCTTCCTGTTCTTTTCTCGTCTGTTACCCCTCTCTATAGCTTTCATCTAACCCTCACTTTCGCACCCACCCTCTAATACGTACACTCTCACGAAATTTGATCTTTTTATTCCCGGAGTTGTTTTTTCCGATTTCTTTTTGAATTTGTAGGTCTGATGAATTGGATCGTAATTACGATTCCAATGTAATAAATTATAACTATGGAATATTAGTGTTTAAGCCTATATATATATATATATATATATATATATATATATATCGTTTTTCCATTCAATTACACATGGCTCCCTTTTAATTTTCTTTAAACCTACAGGATGTTGGCTATCATCTCTCTGCAAAGATTTGTGTTTGTCGTTGGTCTTAGAATTGTTTGATTTTTTTTTTACAATCCCGCTTTTTTCTGTGGTAATTATTCTTCAATCGATTCTCAGAATTATTCATTTGGGATTTGCAACTATTTTCCCATCTCCTTTCTATATGTGCTAATAATGATTTCATTAGGAAAGACATTATTTCTAATTGACAAGATAGAAAATATATAAATCAAACATCTGAAATTCCTTTGTGGTACTTACAGACTAAGCGTCAATAAAATATAAAACTCTTCCTTGATGTCCTCATTAATAATAATCTTCGTAAGTCTATTCTTTCATCCAGGAAAATTCACCAGTGTTAAATTCTCTCTACTTGACTATTAAAGCGAATGGCCTCACGTATAAAAGGTAGCAGTCATAAAATACAACCTTCTCAACTGTCCTAAATAAATCTATTCATCTACAACAGTACTCTAGAAAGAATTGTCTTACATTAAACGAATAATGACTTTCCTAATCACATTATCGATGAACAAATAAAATCATTTTACAGAAGACTTAGCATATTAGCCTATAAAATAAACCGATAAAAATAACTAATAACCTTTTCCTATACACCAATTACATAAAAGTCCTATAAGATATTTATGAAGAAATATAATCCAAATAAAATTTAATTCCTTCCTACTTACAAGTAGTCTAACTTCCATCATTTAATAATTAATTTTAATCAGTGTATTTTGAACCGCCGTTTTTGTCACCACTCTCCTCCATTTCAGAATTGTGATTCATGGTTAGACTCAAGGTCACCCAATAGCTTGCCGGTTCCTTTTTCAGCAAGGATGTTGCGTTTATCCAACCCCGCCTGTCAGAGGTGAATTCGTTTTTGAAATTACCTTCTTCTAGTCTTTGCACAAGACAGCATGCTGGTCGATATTCAGAGTTACCTTCTCCTAGACTAGTTGCAATCCAAATCTATAGGACCCAGTCTGTCCTGCTATTTGATCCATTGCTGGGAGTGGGGAGAAGAGATTAAATTCATTCCGTTCGCAAGTGTATTAACGTGTACGTGAATTCGAACTCGGCTCTCCGATTCACCAATCCGAGCCGTTAACAATTATTTCACCGTACATCCATTTATATACTACAAATGACTTCAAACTCACAAACCTGTGGTTAATAAGAACATTTCTACAGAAAGATATTGACTTTCAAAGACTAGTTTTACATAACAATTCACTTGTTACTTGGGAGACTATCTCTGTTGATACTAATTATAAACCTATATTCATCATAACATAGGATTCCTCTCGAGGTTAATGAGCTGGCATCTGTCTGAGCAAAGGGTCATATTTAAACATAGAACACAAATCTCCATCAGCCTTTTTAACTATCGTTAGATGTCATTAGACACTAGAGCAGTACCCTGTCTCTCCAACTGTAGAAAAGGATTAATAATCCAAGAAGCAGGTTAAATCAAAGCACGGCCAAGCACTATCAGTGATTTGTTTCTATAAAACGTGAATTTTAAAACGCCGAGAAAATGCGAATACTTTTTACTCACGTGGCACTACAATCGTCACTAATGTAACTAGTGGGTGAAACCGGGTTCATTCTTTGGACCGTTAACAGAATAAGTACACTATTTTCTATCCTTCCACACCTAATGTATTTCTTGGAATTGATTAAACGGTATTTGAATGTATTCGGAACATAATTACACTATCTCCATTTATCTGATTCCTACTGATATCAAATTATTTATTTTGACCAGGAAACTCTCACCAAAAGTTTTAAAATATTCCTGTAAAAACTATTCTATATAATTTTCTCTACTGAACAACATGCACATATCTATTATTTAAAAGGAATCCACTGCCAATGTGCTACAATGCACACTGCTCTTTTCATCATAGCACGAGGCCCTATACTGGTGAACAGTGTGCCACTTCTCAAATGATTATATAATCTCAGACTTTTTGGATAGGAGTTTTCAATCTCCGATCTGCATGCTAACCATTAGATTCTTTAAGATTCTCTTCTGATTGTTATCAATCTTCTCCAGGTTGTTTAAGGATTCAAATTTTTTCTCCTCCTAGACAGGTTGCCAACCAATGTTACATGGCCAAGTCTGTCCTGATATTTAGAAGAAGAGATCGATTCATACTTTCCCAAGAGTAAGTGAATGTAACAAACTAGACTGGAATTCGAACCCGGATCTCCGATTTCTTATCCCCTGCGTTATCCATTAAATCACACACTCATACAAACTTACATTCATAATTTACGCCGATGTCACGTTGAAACATCAGTTTTATTTAGGCCACCGAATTTAAGCACGTCCTGGGTATGACGATAAACTACATAAGCGTCCTGGATATGACGATAAACTACACCCGCGTCCTGGGTATGACGATAAACTACGTCCAACCAAAAGTCCGTCGATCCGATCAATCGGCTGGTCATGTCATGCCCATCACATCTAACCATCCCAAAACAACTACAACTTACAATTAACTTTCCCTCCCAAACCCTACACTAACAATACTAACACCTTACCCCTAAAATGTGATGGAAAGCGGTGGCTTAGGGTCAATCAGTAGAAAAAAATAAACAATGATGTTGCCAGTCATACGTTTTTGAAACAATGATGTTGCCAGCTATGCGTTTTTGAAACAATGATGTTGCCAACTATACGTTTTTGAAACAATGATGATGCCAGCTATACGTTATTGAAACAGTTTCCAGCTATACGTTTTTGAAACAATGATGTTGCCAACTACACTTTTTTGAAACAATGATGTTACCAGCTATACGTTTTTGAAACAGTTGCCAGCTATACGTTTTTGAAACAATGATGTTGCCAGCTATACGTTTTTGAAACAATGACGTTGCCAGCTATACGTTTTTGAAACAATGACGTTGCCAACTGCACTTTTTTGAAGCAGTGATGTTGCCAGCTATACGTTTTTGAAACAATGATGTTGCAAGCTATACGTTTTGAAACAATGATGTTGCCAGCTATACGTTTTTGATATATCTAGTAAATACTGGACCAGGCATTAAATAACCCATAGTGGTTGATATGCCATAAAACCCCAAACAAACAAACAAACAAACAAACGAATTTAAGTTGAACCTGGTCAGCACGAAAGGTAGGATCATATTAAAACTTGACAAGCATCCACATAAATTTAAGGTTCGAAAATTCTTAAAACATATAGTCTCAAATGCGTTTAATATTAAGGCAGTTCCGTTTTTTCATTTTTAGGCGAACTTTTTAAGCCTCTGACGATTGGTTCTACCATCCTGAAACTTTGACTTTCGCGTATGAATCTTATGATTTAATAAGTTGCAAAAATAAGAAAATAATATTTACACTATTTCATTTCACATGGTATAAAAATGGGGGTGGGGAGCAAAAATATATTTTTCATTTTTGATCAGTTATAATCATATCTTAACCAATATTGCAACTATTTACTCAGTCAGTCGTTTAGCTGGCTTGTAAATTCTAACGCTTCCATAAGAAAACTGCTTTCATTTAATCACCAAAGAGAACCGCTACTGACTGTCATCATTATGGCTGATGCTTACCCGTAGGAGAACAAATCTTTGCACCTTCATCATGTTTTCCACTGATATGAAGTAAAATAATTATATTGGTCCAATTGGTTGGTCTGCTGTAAGAAAAGCTGGTTAATTGTGTCGTGTCAGACAATATTTCTGTCAGTGTTGTAGATTCTGGGGAATCCTGCACAAATAAATAAATAACGCCATTAATTGAAATAGGAAAATAAGTGTATTGAACGTAAGAATACAAACTTGAAATGAAGATTAGTAGTCCAGGAATGCGGGTTAGTAGAAAGTATATGTAGAAGTCTCTGTAAGTGAAGCCGTAATTCTCTCTCTCTCTCTCTTCTACTCTACTCTACTCTACTCATCTCATCTCATCTCATCTCATCTCATCTCAAACTTATCCCAACGTATCTCTTTGTGAACACCCTGTGTACTGAACGTATCTGTAAGAATAAGTATGCTTTAGACGAGACAATCTTGTGCAAAAAAAGGGGAGAGCCCCACAAAAGTCAGAATATCTCTGCACAGTTATAAATATATCATTTGTTCTTGCATTGAATAATGCTACCATATCTGGTTTGGTATTCTTACTATAAATCTCGAGTCACTTGTCAAAATTCAAAGGATTTGTAATGTATTCAATCGTGAACTGGCATCTCGTCTACACTTGCTTACTCACCGACGTGATGCGACTTCATTCTGTTTTTCCATGGGAACTGTTCAGATGAGCTTTTTTTCCTTTATTGCCTCCACCATATTAATTTAACCGCGCTAGTTAATTGGTAACTAGATTGAACGGTTTTAATCTTGAGCCGCGCTAGATGCAACCGTAGGTTCTATTCTAATATTTGTACTTGTGCTTATTACTTGAGGAAATCCTTTCCTATTTCTTCTTTTCTCCCGCCCATAATCTTCAAAGATTTGAATGCAACGTAAATCGCCATCATATGTCTTCTTGAAACCTGTTCTTTTACTGTTCATTCTCTTTACTTCTCCTTACTACAGTCTTCTCATTCTCTTTCACTCCCTTTTAACGCCCTGTAGCCTATTGTCATTCTCGCCTAGCGTGACATGAAATCATGTAAAAACAAAAATATTGATTGTTTTTTTATGTTGTATCGATCTTTTGTATGTTATTTAAAGGCAAACATTATTTTCGATTGTAAGAATTTTTTGAGATAATTATTATACTAATAAAAGTTTTACTAATTAGTTTTACTGATAAAAGTTTTACTAATTAACCAATAGTTGAGGGAAAAGAAGTAGATTCATACCTTCCACAAGGGTACTTGTTCGTATCTGAATATATAACTCTGCTCTGCAATTTCCAATCCCAAAGTGTTATTCTTACTTCAGCCGCTCTTTGAAACTTCCTGCACTTGGAATTCCCAAGAAGCCACCTATCTAGATACTGACCAGACACGACCTTGCTTAACTTCGGTGATCATAGGATAACCGGTGTTTCAATGCGATATGGTCGTAAGCCAGCGGCCCAGAGAGAAAGCTCGAGTAACCTACCCGATGGATTTCTGTGAAGGGATGTGAGAAAAATATGTAAGGCAAAGGGTGAAATGATAATTTAAGTTGGAGGACGGTGATTAGCTATGGCATGAAAGGACCGATCGCATAAAAGATATATATATGGTGTAAAGTCGCAATATATTTGGACTGTCAAATTCTTATTCCATTTGAGATCATGATGACTGATCATCTTCTAGGAAACGTAATCTGGTTGGGTACTTTCCCGCAAATATTCAGTGATACGATCATATCGAGCAGCAGTTTTAGCTGCAATAATATCCGCAAAGAGGGTCGAAAAAACCACCTCCTTATCTTAACCGCCCCGCTTCGGTTGTGGTGTCAGAGTTGTCCGTCTCTAAAAATTATACTCAGTCAAAACTAGAGAGATCAGTGTGCTCTGGTATTAAAGCAAGTCGAAAACTACAAATAGATTCATGCCTCTTCCAAATTTATTTACACAACTTAGATTAGACGAACTTAAATTCACAGTAACATTCTGTGAGATAAAGTTTCTATTTTTCTATTTCATGATGCTTTACACTGCATTTAATTCAATAATAATATCTATTCAGTCGGTTTTCTTAGTTTTCCGTACCCCTTCTGGATATAGGAGAGCATGTCACTGCAAAAATCTCTGTGAGTTTTAGTTTTTAATAAGGATTTTCTATAAAATATCCATCCCATTAACAGATCTAAAATCCATTTTAACAACCTCGTTCTTATTTTATGCAATTTGCGTTCAATGTCATTTGAATGTCGAATCTCTTGGTACTCTTTTCTATCACGTGACGAATACATTATATTCTTTTTATTCTAAGTATTAGTATTTTTATGTTGACTAGGAATTTTGAAATCTGATTTCCTTATCTTGGAATTAAAAAACTAATCGAATCTGTCAATAAATATCGTTCATATTTCTCCACTTACTTTTTTTTATGAGGGAAATAGGCAAGAGGCGTACACCTAAAAAGATATTAATGAAGAAAACAATGAAACAACTGCCTATTTGTCACGATGATCGCAATTTAAGTAACAGCATTTGCCGTTCGGTTCACAGATATATTACATGTTGTAATTAATTAATCTACGATGCTTTTGACAAAAAGGTGAAAAACAATTAATTTTAATTACGAATAAATAATTAATTTCCTTGACAAATTATTTTGAATTTGAAAGGAAAGATTAATGATGTGTTGCTCCAATACCGAGTAAAATCTTTCAACTGAATAGAAATAAAGATTGGGTAATTTATTGTAAAGCCTTTTTTTCCGAAAAAAATAAGTCATTATGATGTATGACATTTTATAGCTAGAAGTGAATACGATTTCTTTTTTTTAACTTCCTAATTAGAATAAGAATACTCAAAGAACTGGTTTGTGAGGGGGAAAGTATTTACTTCTTTTTTAGTGGGATCACTGGTTTGATTTAGAGTTGAATTTCTTGGTTCTACTGAGTTAGCGACATATGGCTGCGTTATTTAGATATCAATGCAGGATCTGCAGTCAGTTGTCCACGATGTACATTCGATCATAATTTTCACAGACCTGCTTCAATATAAAATAAATATAATAATATAATATAATATAAATTGACTACTCAGCTTTTCTTACCCGTGTATAAAGAATTTATTATTTCGTAAAACATTTACTAACATTTGACGACTTTCCCTTAATTATTACATACTAATCAAGGCAATGAACCCACTAACACGCAATGGCGTTACCGAGTTTGAAAGAATACGAGAAAAAGGAAAAACATTCAATTTTAATTTTTATATATCATCTTCTTGAATTATTTCATTGTAATCCTTTATTCTTCTGAATTCAATAAAATTGATTTTAAAATAATATCCAAAGTAAATTTATTATTCCCTGAAATATGGTAAAATAGAGTATATGGTCCCTGAAAATGTGCAAAATAGATAATGTCACCCACATTATCTGGGTTCCGGGAACTGCAATAATTTTGTAATAAATAAATTATAGATGCATTTAATAAACAGGTAAATATTTCTTACCTTATTCAACTTTAGTAAGATAATTTTTGGAACTACAGTGTAGATGTCATATTACTGCAAAACAACACGTCAGTTTTCTGAGGTAGATGTGTCCAGGAGTTAACTATTCATGTTTCTGCTCTATAATCTTATGAGTGTTGCTTGATCACTACGAAAAAAAAGTGGCCCACCCATTATACAAAATGCACACCATAAACTTCTAAAAATGATAGCCTAATGGCGTCGAATGTTTTGGCTTCTCTTCCGTATCCTGCCACAGAACTGTTGCACAACATACTTTTTTTATTGCCCAACTGGTAATACGATTTAAAAGTGAATTTTATCGAGCTAGACATGATTGGGGTAGATATTCCGACATGTGGGATTTGAATTCTCATTCATGTTAAATGGCGCAGTCAGTATACATACGTATAAATACACATGACTATTCACAAAATGCCTCACAGTCAGATACAATAGGACAAACACACTAAGGCATTTATACACAAGAGGTGATATATTCTCGGAAATACATCTATATAATAAATCCGAATGTCAGTGTGTCACACTTTTTCAACTTTACTCCTAGAGGCCGAAGACCAACATATCATACCATTTTGGAATCAGGCCGACTCAGTGAGCAAATTAAGAACATTCAGGGTCGGATCCGGGCCTGCATTCCTGAAATTTTGGATTCCACAGTTTTTGTAACTTGGAAATAAATTTGGGAATAATCAATACTAAATCCAAAATCCAGCGAAAGTCAACCATGAAATAAAAACGATTTTTTGTACGGAATGTAAGAACCTACGTACATAAAATTTTCTTTAAATTAAGTGGCGACAGAAGAATTGTCGTTGAACTTTAAAAAAGGTACGCTTAAATATTAATGCAATAATTAAATGCAGCGTTCAATTTTGAGTTCTTCTGTAGTTTATTGTTGCCTATCATATTTACTTCTCACTATTTATTGTGATGAAGGCCCAATTAAGAGCTCTCCGCAAAAGTTAGTTAAATGCCGACTTAGAGGGCGGCTTTGAAGTTAGTATATGGTAGGTTTGTGTTAAATTTCTCAGCCTCATCTATTCTTTCTTGAACATGGAAGACTTAATAAAGAATTAATACTAATTTCAAGACCATAAGATTTTGTTTACATCAAGTAGAAATATAAACTAATCCAATCATTGCTTATTTTATACGAAATGAACAAATATTAACTTAGATTTTACCATTTGTACGCGAGAAGCGATTTCAGGACAGTGTAATTCCAAAGATGAATTATAAAATTTAAATATATTTCTTTGCTATTGTGACGCAAGAAAAAGGTTACCTTTATTCTACCGTTTCCTTATCAGAAGTCAGAATTCGACATATAACGAAGAATCAACTACATGATGTAAAAACATCATCAAGTTATCTATAAATTTTGGTCATATTTATGACAACTTGATGTAGCTTGTGGACACTGAGTCTGGGTCGACGTTTGCTAAAATATTTGCTTTCGGCTTATCACAGCCTATGGCTCTTCGAGCGGTACTCTTGCGAATATGCCGGCAATGTTTATTTGAGGGCTTAATTATGCAGAATGTTTGTCAAAGAGAAGAAAAAAGAAATAGTCTGAGATTTTCGATCAGTTTGGACGATGTCTGTAGTCGACGATAAAACGGTCAGAGCATTAGACTGACAAATACACGTCGCAAGGTACAATCCCAAATAGTCATAGATTGTCTAATCGCAAGAAATATATATAATCTTTATTTTTGCGATGTGATATTTCAGATTTGACTAAAGTAATATATGCCGGATGCGTAACAAATCGCGGAGCGGAAAGTGAAATCGGCGAGCCTGGTTCAAATTTCAGCTTATTCTGTTACACTGACATTTGCAATAATGCCCTTAAAAAACGCATATTTCTATCTTTTCTCTCTAATCCAGAATGTGCTCACTATCTGTGACTGGTAACCAATCCAAAAGAAGGAAAATGCCTTTCAAAAAACCAAATCATGCCTAACATGCAAATTAGTCTAACATTCAAATTACAAATTGGAGATACAAAAATAAAAAGAGTTCGACAATTTAAATATCTGGGAAATATTTTAACAGAGGACGGAAAGTGTGACTCTTATATCCAAAGGTGTACGGGGAAAGCAGGAGATAACATGCCTTCCAAAAACAAAGCAAAGTATTAAAAAAAAAACAGTAAGATTTTGTAAGAAACAAGGAAAAGACGAATGAACCGTGATGTAATAACAGTCCTTCTCTACAGCAGTGATTGCTGGACAATCTCCTCACAGATGAAGAGAAAAAATATAGTTAAAAAAAATAATCAACAGAAATATAGTTCTACAGAAGCATGCTGAGAATACAAGGAAACGGTCATTTGCGAAACACCTAAGTATTAGAAGAAACGGAAATTAAAAAGGACACTTATAGTTAACACCAGGAAAGATGATTAACATTTCTAGGGCACAAAATGATAAAAGAGAACAGGGAAAATTTGATACTCACAGGATAGCTTGAAGGTTAGACGGACAGATTAAAACAGGTCATAATAGCTTGTGCAAATAGATGGCGGGACGATATTTGGGAGAAATAACAAAAATACAACATTTATTAAGAGATACAAAGGACAGAAAATAGTGGAGAGCCATGATCGTCAACTTCCTCATGACACACGACACATAGAAGTAAAAGAGTGTGTGACTGGGTATAATCGAAATGGAAATTCATAGACAACTCACGTTAATATATATATATATATATATATATATATATATATATATATATATATATATATATATATATATGTCAATAATGTGACATAGTGTTTTTGTTGTCAAGTGTTTGCAAGTTCTCGGTGTTTGTACATTTGTGAACTTGAGAATTTATAAATATTCAATATCGCACAAAATTCAGCGTGATAATCTCCATGACCTTTCCGAAGAAAACATGGCATTTGCTAAAATCTTTAGAGATCAATGTTTGCCTTTCTATTGAAAGAATATATATGTAACCTTCCTTGAATTCAATGCCCGTTAGTTTTAACAAACTCCTTTGAATTCAAGGAAGGTTGCATATATATTCTTTCAATAGAAAGGCAAACATGGATCCTAAAGTTTTTAGCAAATGTTATGTTTTCTTCGGAAAGGTCATGGAGATTATGGTGCTTTCGTAATACAGAAGTATCAGTACATCATATACGTAAACATATGATAACTAAAGGATAAAAGTCATGCTCATCAACTGGATGCATAAAATCCATGGACGTGCCAATGATATTAGAGAAAGAAAATATACTTCAGCGATGAAACGAAATGCACAGAATCTACCATATTGACCTTCCTAATACTGTTATTAATATTGCTCAAAATGAATTTTAACTGACACAATGTGATTCTACTCATCAAAATACATAAGAATCGGTATTAAGTGTGACTTCAAGATGAAGAAAGAGGACAATTGCCAATACACAGAAATATCGAAGGATCATAAATATTAAAATCTTATGTTAAAATCTGCACTGACAAAATTGAATACAAATAAAGCAAAATGACCAGACGGAATCCTAATAGATCTGCTGGTAGCCTTAGATAGTTTCGGCCTTGACAAGATTACGGACGGTGGTCATATACGAGAAGATCAAAATAGATACGTGTTCATAGCATCAACTAAGAAGCTAGGTGCAAACGAATGTGAAATTAATCAGGCAACAGGTTTAACGAGCTATATAGCAACAGTTTCATCCGAATTCAGATGAATAAAGTGAGAAGCAGAATCAAACCACAAACAAAACAAGAACCGTGTGAGTTCTTTAAAACACTAGAATAAGGAATGCGATATTTATGCCCAGAATTATATCAGAAAGAGCAAAAGAAATCCGGAAGGAGGGGTAGCAATGTTTTATAAATTATGCAAAAGCTTTTGATAAATTAAGTCACGAAGAACTGGTGGAAATTCAGCTAACCACAGTATGGGAAGCATATTAGAACAATTCAGAACTTATACTGGCAGCAAACCGCCAGCATACGGATAGAATATTAATTATGTAAATATAAGAAAAATAGAAAGACGTGTAAGACAAGGATACGTCTTCTCGCCAGACTTATGTAACTCATACAGTGAGGTAATAGTGGGAAAATTAGAAGTCCTACCGGAATCAATTATTGGCGGCTAAAATTTTAACAAAATAAGATATGAATATGACACTGTGTTGCCAGCAGAATGGGAACTTCAAATACTGCTACAGAAATTAGTGAAAGAACGCGAGAAGAAGGGACTAACCTTTAAGTGTAAGAAGACTGAATACATTTTTTTTAGGAAATTGAATAGTTCAACATGCAAATTCCGAATTGGACATACCAAAACCAAAAAATAAAGCAATTTAAATATCTCGGAAAGTGCGACCTTGAAATCTGAAGGTGCATAGCGATAGAGAACAACACTTTCGAAACGAATAAGTAAATATGAAAAAAAAATAGAAGAAAAAATTAGAAAGAAAAAAACGAGTATTGACCTGTTATGCAATATCAGTGAATGCTGTGATATTTTTTTAAACATTTCACCCCAAACAAGGCGGGAAGCCACTAGCACGAAAGGGGTTACATAGGATTTGGAGCGAGAACAGACAGGAATGATAGAGGAAAGGATTAAGAGAAGGATAGGGGATAGATCAGAGCGTCTGGCGACGTCGATTGACATTATACTTGAATAGTCGGAGATTATAGCTATCAGGGAAACAGGAAGAGGGGGAGGGAGTTCCACAGGCGAGAGTTGCGAGACGTGAAGCTATTGGAGTAGAAGAGACGACTACATTTAACAGTTTCGACAGTGAAAGGGTGAGAGCGAGATACCAGCCTAGTAGAACGCTTAAATTCATGAAGTCTGGGAACCAGTGAAAGCAGCTCATCGGAGCAGTTACAATGAAAGTATTTTTTAAAAAGACAGGGGGAGGCGACGGCACGTCTGTGAGAGAGCGGCTGCAGACGAGATGCCAGATCAGGACCAATTACATTGCATATCCGTCTCTAGATATTATCAAGAACCTTGAGACAAACAGAAGTGGCTGCAACCCATATATGGCAGCAATACTCCATGCAAGGGCGAAAAGACGGGAAAATAACTGAAACAACAGAAATGTGGTTCTAGAAAAGGGTACTGAGAATTCCGTTGCCTGGACAGGTGAGGAACGAAGAAGATTTAGAAAAAAATACGAGTAAAAATGACACATGTAATTATCCCGTGGAAGAGACATTTGAAAAATTCTTGGACAGATTGAAGGCAAGAGTAACAGATGAAAACATCGCATAACCTACCTGGCGAACTTCAGTGAATAGATGTCGGAGCAGAGTTTGAGATATAAAGGAAAAAGACAATATTTATTGAGAACTACAAAGGATAGGAAAATGTGGAGAGCCATGTTCGCCATCGTCCTGAACGGATAGGGTGCATAGAAGAAAAGGTAGTTTTATTCCTAGGCTTGTTGCCAACAACGGCTACAGAACCTAGTCTGTCCATCTGTGTATTATATAGCTGGAGTAGAAGAGATTGAATCCTATCTTTTCTTACCGCAATTGTGTGAAAGTGATTGCAATGGACACAAGCGCAATTAGAACTTGTCCTAACTGATTAATCTTTCTTGGTCGCTATACATTGCACTACTTATCCATGTAATAATATTAAAGAATATAAAATATTCCAACTTTTGAAAAAGGACAAAATAATTTTTTTTATTTTTCCCCAATGTATAGCAGTTTTTCTGGAAGAAATCTTTATGGATTAGGTCTATGGAGACATCGACATTAGAACTTTTAGACCAATTCATTTCGAAATATGATATATCAATAGAAACGTTTATTCATCTGTCTTTTAAATTTATTAGAACTTGTTTTATTGACTTTCATAATGCACGCGCACACGCGATCAGAATGATTATGTCTAAGTATCAGTTGGATTTCCAGTATAACTCCCAGCCAAACATATATATATATATATATATATATATATATATATATATATATATATATATATATATATATATATATATATACATGTACATATATATATATATATATATATATATATATATATATATATATATACATATATATATATATATATATATATATATATATATATATATATATATATATATATATATATATATATAAAAACGATGTTTTTTGATTGTCACGATAAAACTTCTGACATATGCAATCAATAAAATATTATAATACACTGAATAAATCAGAAAATAAAGTTTAGGAAAAAATTATTCCAAATGATAAAAAATGTGCAATGATTTTAAAGAAAACTTGTCTTGCAAACTATTAACTAATGAAGACATTTCGATCCGCACCTAAAAATCAAAGCTGGCAATCATAAAAACAATCTAAGAAAAATAGTCGCTTCCGTATAATGCAAGCGTGAGAAAGCTAATTGTGTAGACCATCACAGTGGTGTTGAATTGATAACTGGATCTCACACGAGAGATTTGTGACAGCATAAAGATATCCGGCTGTCTTATATTAATGGAATGGTTATTAAGTTTAGGCCATTACATTTTTGACTAATGATCTTTAAAAGAGTTCCACTTGTGAGGCCTTGTGCAATATTATACTTAACTAAGAATTTGACCTTAGTGTAATTACTAGCCATTTCGTTGAGAGAATCATTCCTGTGATTCGTTCCTCAGGTGGAAACTGCGCCGAACTACGTTAAGCCCTGCTCTAATGGTTTCAAGGTAACTGAGTGAATATTGTTCTGATCATTATCCCACTAATGTGTTCCAAGTGGCGCCATATTTGACTGAAGCGTACATCTAACCTTTTCTATTAATAATCATATCGAGAATATAATTTTGTGATGATTGATTTCTCACTAGTTAGACCATGTGTTCGACTATAATAAGCCATGCATGTAGCCCAGGTATAATGATCCGGAACAAAGATTTTAATCCTTAGTTTTGACACACAAATGTGTTTCACATTTGAGACTTTCTGCCAGACTTGATGAAGTTAATTATCCCTCATGGGCAAATGTGAGTATCCATAACCCAAGAGAAAACAAAAAAACAATTCTATCCATTTTTTTCCATATCTACAGTTGCCCACATGTGTGGCTTGTAGCAGACCGTATTTAGCTAAATAAAAACTATCACACCATATTCCATCGCCTTTCAAAATTATTTCTGTCTCTTAATCCTTTTGCGAAGTATCTAAAGTTATTGATAACTATGTGTGCTGATCTGTAAAGCTAAGACCTTTGCTCTTATCTCAGCTTTGCTCGTTATTAGCCGGACTTTTATCGGTTACGTTCTTGTCGATAATGGAGTCTCTTATCTTTCGTCTCTCTTTTCTATCTTTTATAATATTTATTCTCGTCTTTACGATTCTAATCTCATCTTCACCCGCCACATTCATGTCTTCGACAAAATAACTACCATTCTTTATTCACTTATTTATTACTTCCCTACGTTTGTCGTACCTCGGGTTTTATTTTTTTCAATTAGAAATTTACCCAGTCTCCCCTCGTAAGACATTAGATTAGCATTCACTAGTATTTTTTTTAAATTCTTCTTTCTTATCAGACTCTACCGGCGAACTATTTTCCAAGAATATTTCTTACGCCATCCACGTTATCACCAAGACCATTGACTATTCAGTACCTTCGGCTATAATATTGACTCCTACTTTTACTGTTAGAACGCCATTGAATTTCCTCGTTCCATGATTCTTCAATCGCCTAATTCCTGGCTTTCTGTCACGTTTTTAATATTTCCTATCCTCTCTTATCTCTATTTTCTGTCTGAATCATCCAAACCGCGTTTATTCTCGTCAGATTCTTTGTCAGTTTTCAATCACATACATTTTCTTTTTTTTTTGTTACCCATAATGTAAATCTTTATTTTGGCAGTTCATTTTATATATTACATTCCATAATTTTGAAAATATTTTTCCTTTTCTTGTTCATATGAATACTCGCAAAAGTTAAAGGGTTTGATCATTGAATTATATTTGAAATATGTAAATTCAGAAGAAAAAATTAAATTACACTTTTAAATGAAGATCACAATATACAGGGTGTCCATAAAGTTCATGTGGACTTAAAAAAAATTTTAAATTTATTTGTATTTGCGATAGAAATAATTTGTAAAAAGCATTAGAAAGAAGTAAATTAGGATGGGCTTGTTTTTTTTTTTAGAATTGTCCAGATTAATTGTAGGATTACTTTTAGGAATGATTAAAAGTTTTGCGTTATTCTTTTTCTGTCAACCGTCCTTTAAACATTGGCAAAATAGGGAAAAGCTAAATGATTGATCAAGACCTCTGTAAATCTATTCTTGACCTTCATAAAAATGGATTTGGTTGTAGGACGATATAGAGTCAGTTAAATGTATCAATGAGTTCAGTTGGTACGATAATTCGTTACTGAAATACGTGTAATTCCATTCATCCCCACAAAAGCGCTAATTTTCTAGAAAGGTAACGAAACGTACGGCAAGATTATTGGCGAGAAAAGTTGGCAATGAACCCCGAGTTACGCTTAAAGAACTTCAGGGATTACAAGAAATAAGAGAAGTAAAAGTGAGAACTGGTATAATTAATTGTTTAGTTCGTCGATATGACATCTTTTCTGTTGTGGATTCCGGGAATGAAATCCTACACAAATAAATAAACAACCCCAGTAATTGAGATAGAAAAATAAGTGTATTAAACGTAAGAATAGAGACTTGAAGTGAAGATTAGTAGTCGTCCAGGAATGCGGGTTAATAGAAAGTATATGTACAAGTCTCTGTAAGTGAAGCCGTAATTATCTCTCTCGCTGGACTCTCGTATAACTCTCTGTGAACACCCTGTGTACTGTCTCCGTATCTCTCACCCTGACTCAACGTATCTCAACCTGCAGGTATTCTCTCTATCAGTATAAGTATACTTTGGACGAGTTCATCTCGTGTAAAAGGGGTCTGCCCCACAATATTTTCAATGACTCCGAGGAAAACAGAATCACTTCTTGATCGAAAACACGTTCTTGCTAGACTGAAATTTTCAAACGAGTATTGTATCAAACCTGCAGCATTTTGGGAAAATTTACTTTCGTCAGACAAAACGAAAATAGAACTTTTAGGCGGAAATGCTGTGGCAAAGTTCTGGAGAAAGATGTATACTGAATATTCGCCAAAGAATACTATCCTACCAGTAAAATTTGGAGGCGGACCGATCATGATCTGGGGTTGCTTTAGTGTCCAATGTGTAGGGAACATTGAAATAATCGAGGGAAGGATGAATTGAGCATATTATAAGATTATATCGGAGAGAAAATTCCGTAAGAGTGGACATACGCTGGACTTGAAACCAGGTTGGGCCTTTAAACAAGACAACGATTCTAAACATAGTGCAAAGCTTACAAAATCATGGTTAAGTTCAAATTGAATAGACATTCTAAAATGGCCAAGTCAATCTCCAGATCTCAATCTGATTGAAAATTTAGAGAGAGAGCTGAAACTGATAATTCAAAGAAGGATCCCACAAAACCCGCGTTGTGAAGAATGGAAAAATATTAGCCAAGAAACATGCAAGAAATTTGCAGGGGACTAAAATCTAAACGCCTACATGTTGTCATCAGCAATAACGGTCACACTACGAAATATTAAGAGATGATTTAATAAATGTACTGTAAACATTTGCGTTGTTAAATATTTGTTTTTCTTCGTGGGATATTTTTATTGATTATTTTTTGAAATCTGATTGTTTCACTAAAGGCTTAATCATATGAATTTTTAGCATTAAAAGTTTCATTAATTTAACTGTGTTAGAAATACCTAAAGTAACATTTATTTGTAATGTGCTTCAAATTTTTGCATGACACTATATACACACATACACATATTGTGATTTTCTAAGAGTTGCTTAGATGTGGCAGAAGGCCGAAAATCTAGGGTACCTAGTAAGTAGCTAATTCGCTATTGAGTTGTAATTGATCTAGCATGACAAGCTTGATAAAAATTACACCACGTCGAATTTTCCGTTTTGTTGATCTTATGTGGCCATAAAATAAACACATTGCGTCTATGCTAATAAAAATTATAAGTCATCGACAGAAATTTCTTGCTTATTACAAAAGGTCGTATAAACTTCTCGTGGAATAAAATAAACTGTTACTTCTTTACATAATTTAGTACTCCTATCTGAAAAAAATGTTTCTAATTCTGTAAATTATCATGAATAAAACCAGAAACGTCATACCAGAATAATACAAAATGCCAATTGTCATGAAGACTTGATTCTCCACTTGTTAAATATTACTCCCTCTGTTCCGAAATAGTTGTTCCATATCCGGAAATCTGATGTTGAATATACTAATTCTTAGTCGAATTGTTTGCCGTTTACATTAACAGTTTAGCATTGATGGTCCTCAAGTATTCATATTAGCTTATTCAGGTAGAATAATTTGAAGTGCAAAATATATCACTTTTTCACCACATTAAAATTGTATTTTTTATACCACCCGCTGGCAAGAGATTATGATGGGAGAAGTGAAGCCAATTGGCAGAAATGCTAAACGAAACTGCAAGAAGCACGAATTGACAAATAATGAACGTAGTGCTGTGTTGCAAGCACTGCTGGAAAGATCCACAGATCGTGTCCTGCGCGTGGTGCAATAAAACAGGTTGCAGATGAATTAAGCGCAGCTGCAGAACGTCTGGGTTTGCAAATTGAATTCGTTTGCCAGCCTCCAAATAGTTATGATCTCAATGTCCTTGATCTGGGTTATTTTAATGCAATTCAATCAATTCAGCACCAGCAAGCTCCAAATAATGTTGACCAGGTCATTGAAGCAGTGGAAGAAAGCTTCAATAAACTTCAGAAGTCGAAGGTTAACAATAATTTTCTAAGTTTGCAGTTAGCAATGGAACAAGTTATTTTAGTTGACGGCGATAACAACTATAAACTCCGACACATGTCTAAAGAGAAGCTTGAAAGAGAAGGAAACCTTGAAGTATCCATTTCTATTTCTGACGAGTTGCAACAAAAACTGCTTTTGTTAAAGTAAACCTTCCCCAGTTATTTTTGTTATTAATTTAACTGTTCATGTATATCAGTTTCGATATATTTCACACTTATTTATATGAAAATTCACTAATATTACTCATTTACTGTTGAGTATGGGAATAAAAGATATTTTTTGTTCTTTTTGTTGTTTTTTATCTACTGGAACAATTATTTTGGAACAAGATGCAAATTTTTTGGTACAACTGTTTCGGAACGGAGGGAGTAATATAAAACATTTTTTGGAAAGTGCAAAATGCACATAAGTTCTAAAAAATGTGAGAAACATTTGGTTTCCATGCTCGCTAGTTTTATCAAATATTGATGTAAATACACGACTTCCATTGATTTATTTCAAAATTTCAATGTACCACACCTATCTAGCTGCAATATATTTCAGATCATAATATCAGTCATATGAATCGGAAAGTTTTGTCAATAAAAAAACATGCATGGTGTTTACTCTCGGCATCAACCTAAGGAAAATCTGTATCGCTTTTGAATAAGTAAATCTGTCGGTTGTCAGTTGAATGCTTAGCCATTAGATTCAGATATTTTGGCATTGAAATATTCTGAGGATTCCCATAAATATCGTCTCTGACAGATGAATAGAATCAGAGGAACTATTCAGTTATTACATTCAAAACTGCATCGTGATATGCAGGTTTTTTGAATTCTCAAAGTGTTTCAGAAATGATTTGCTGGCTTTTCATGCATCACGTCCACACTTTTACTGGAGGCAGGGAATCAATATTTTTCTATTTCTCTTGTCAGTGGTTTATTTGGTCTTATCAATGTATGCAACAAAGGCAAACACCTTTCTGATTAGTATATAGTTCCCAAATTGAAAAATACTTGCAAATTAAGATATTTTATTTCAAATACATTTCGTTACAAATAACATATCTAAACAAAACAGTTTTAAAGGATTTGACTTAACAAATTTTAAAGATTTAAATTTCTCTTATAAAGAGATATCCCCTTTATATATAATGTTTGTTTTTTGTTTTGGCTAATATATTTATTGGTGTTGCGTGTGTGGTTTATATGAGATAACACCAGAATATACGTTACAATTAGTAATTGGTCTTCAAATCGCTGAATCTGGATAGCAAGCGTGGGAAATGATCGTATGAAGCAGAAGATATATAAACGCCAATTTTAGAGAAGTATCGAACGCCTGAATATATCGGATGAGGATGCAGGATCCGTGAATACGGACACTGGGCGACAGTAAATGATGAAGTACAAAACTAAATAAAATATGATATTAAGCATGAGAAGTCTCGTGTTATTGTGGCTGAGAGCAATGGTCACCCTTGAAATATTAATAATTATAGTAATATAGAATTTTGTTTATAGATTAGAAAAACCTGATATTTGTGCCCAGAGAATCTTTTGCTGCGTCAGAATTATCAATATAAAATGTCAAAACAATATTGTTTATATGAACTATGGAATACCAATTGGGAACAAGAGACTCTTCATTTAGTCATGAAAGGGGAGGGATCAGTAATCAGGTTGACCTAAGTTTACCAATGCCCCGGGGTTTTGTCGCTAACACCTCGTTTATTTAAGCGCGTGTTTGTGCGAACAAAGAAATCGAATTCGGAGTCGAAGTTGGAATTGGAGCTGGGTCAAGTCGGTTGACAAGCAGTCGACCAGAAAGATAGATAAATAGAGAGAAAGAGAGATAGGCAGTGAGATTGAAAGGGTCCGCTTGCGACTGTAATAAGGGAGGAAGTGAACTCAAGTTATCTGCAATATTGGCGCAAAACTGCCAGTTAACCAACTTATATCCTGATAGCGAAATAATTACGGCAACTACTAAGAATAAAAAGAGTGAACCCGAAAACTACTTCTCTCATTTCAGAATTATTTTCAATATTTGTTATTTTCTGGACTTTATTTCATATACATTACTCTCTTGTAAAAGAAGCATTATCTTTTTGTACCAATTTCTTCCTTATATACATATACATACATTTTTCTTTGGATTCAAATCGACTTGTTCATATTTGATTTTTCTGATTGGCCATATTCAAGCCCCAACGAACTTGCAAGTAGACAAGCTGAATCTTCCGGTATTTACGATTTGTTAATTGCTCTCCAGGACCAGGATAGGTGTTACATTATTAGTTGTCGGCCTGTAGATATATTTACAGTTGTGTCGTCTTTGCTTTAACATGAGTTGATTTGTGTATATAGTAGTCTCCCCTTAGCAGATACCAAAGTAAATTTTTCAGTAGGTGTCATACCAGAATATAACAAATGCGGATGCAGAACAATTCAACACCGCATTCTGAACAAGGCCGACTGAGCCCCCTGATAACTCAGAACAAAGACAACTCAGCACCCGCAAAACGACATTTTCTTTAAAAACGAATCAAAGTAACTTATTAAGAATTGAAACCATAATTAATACGTATTTTTATTTTATTAAAAAAAATAAATTTCTTTGCTTTATTAAAAATAATAATTAAATATATTCATTAATTAATGTTTTTAAATTCATTTTATATGATTATAAAAAAATGTTATGTTCTGCTGCTGAGGTGCCTCGGTTCTCGAGGTTTCCCAGAGCTCACTCGCCGGTGTTGAGTTTTTCATTCCCTAAAAACGCCTAGGTTATTCTGAAGATTGATCAAGAATTTTACCTCATAACCAGCAAATGTAGAATGCCTACGCTGACATCAACATAAACAGAAAATAACCGGAAGTGTGGTAGCTACAGAAACATCTCACCCATCAGAGTTCATGAAATCCTCGCGAAAAGATTCGAAAGTTTATTATCGAAACCGCACGCCCTGAAAGCCGAGATTTATTTAAGGATTCGAGATGCTAATAAAAAAAATAACTTTATATATGTAAGACTTAATTTTGTGTTCTTATTAGACATTACTAATGGACAATTTACAGTGTATTCATATCCATTATCAGGCTGTTCTTTTTAAGATTGAGTATATAATCTTAGAACGTTCTCCTTCCGACCATGAGACACGGGTTCGAATCTCACCAGGATCGATATGTCAGGAAGGTGACTTCTTGATTTTATCGACTATCCTAGCATGCGCCACCGTTGAAAACTGCCTGAAAATCATGCCGCAAGTTGACCCGAGGCTTGTGAGTGAAATTGCGTAGACAGAACTATTTGGGAGCTGTCGGTGGTTGAGCTAGCTCGAAGACGCAAGTCATCGTGACCGAGGGTTTAAACGTACTGGTCTTGTTCAGACTGTTGCGCACTCTCCCAGAAACTATATCCGCCCAGCATTGCTGCATTATAAACAACCGATAGGCACTGTAGATTTTGAACAAACAAATATGTGCCTGCGCAAGAGTCTGCAATAGGGATTGGCTAGCCGTCGTAGCAGAGATGCAGGCATACTCGGATACCAGCGGTCAGCCATTACGTACGAAAATTGTGTCTCTCGCCTATATTTTCCCAACTCGTCATTCATGGATCATGAGGTCAGAGGTCATTGATGTTAATGGTATTATTAGCCCTAAATCTAGCAGCGATCATTTGGCATCCCTTGATCGAACAGTCAGTACTGCTTTAGGTTGAACTTTATCAAATCTTTCTCTTAAAACAATTTCCAACTTTCCTTTCTAACCTTTTATTTAGTTCGTGTTGAATGTAAATATTATTATTATGTCATTATTATTATTATGTCATTATTATTATTATGTCATTATTATTATCATGTCATTATTATTATTATGTCATTATTATTATTATGTCATTATTATTATGTCATTATTATTATGTCATTATTATTATTATGTCATTATAATTATTATGTCATTATTATTATCATGTCATTATTATTATTATGTCATTATCATTATCATGTAATTATTATTATTATGTCATTATTATTATTATGTCATTATTTATTCTTCATGTTAAACGTTCTATCCATTTTAGTCATGACTGATGTTTGTAGTCAACAAGTTTCTGTTATTTCATTAAATTTCATTCTTTGTGTATCAGTAGCGCCAGTCGACAATTCCAAAGAAGGATGATTTTCAGGATTCACTCGCTTAAAACTCTTTGACAATTGATCCTAGAAAGCGATTGTATGGAGGTGACAGTTTAGATATTTATAAAACAGTTTTGAGGTCATATAAATATATGGATCTGACGAAGCTATTTAATGAGATGAATTAATTTGTCAGATTCATGTATGTGTTCTCTAGACATTTGCACTGTGAAGAGAATCTAAATCTGGCGTAGCATATTCTATACTCATATTCGTTTTAACATACAGTAGATTTCTTATAACTGTCCCACATGCTGATGTATTTAAATTGTTTGGTATTTACTAAAAAAAAATACTTGCGGCAACATTAGGTATATAAGTCAAAAAAATTCATGCACAGATATTCTCAAGTTGATGAGTCCTTGGTTCGATCCAGTGACAAGACCCAATACCTGGCTACAGCAGTGGTGAATTAAAACCTGGATAGTTGACTTAAAAGGAATTAAATAAGCCATCTGTCGAACTAGAACAATCTAACCCGGTGGACGAAATAAAGGGTTCGGTTCGAAACTCCAATCTCCTGATGAAGGCCGGAGCGTACAACACCCGAGACGTTGAGAATATGGCAATGAAGATGAGGATAAATGCTATAAATAATATAGGTAATCATAATGCCTCATCTCGGAGATATAGACAGTTACTAATTCCACATCCTAAATGTTTATGATAGATCCAAAGTATGTGTCATCACAGACTTCATTCAAATTTCAGATTATAGTGACGATAAACTACAACCAGCAGCAAGGCTAGTGATGAGTTGAACCTGTAAGGGTCCCAGCTATGGCAAAATAATTAACCTCCCAAACTGTTGTCATAACATCATGAAAGTATAGAAATAGATTTTTATAATAAAAAATAACAACAATAGTTTTTTGAAAATATTAAAATATATTCTATTCATACGAAAATCGTGTCGACATTAAATAACCCACTGAGGTTGTTATACCGTAAAACAAAACAAGCCAAAGCAGATAATAGTTTCATCATGATTGTTTCTAATAAAACAGTTCATTGAAGTACTTCCGTTAATATATTTTAATTTTTACTTCATGTTTCATTTTATGCCACTCTCATTTGTCTTTCAATATGGGCAAATGGATGCCATTTGTGATTTTAATACGAACAATTTTCATCATAATACGCCTTTTTCAATGGTTTAAATATTCAAATATCGCTCTTTATATCACAACGAGTTTAGCCAATCGATTCGGATTTTCACGGCCGAAGAAATAATTTTTAAAACCGTTAATTTATCAAATAATAATAATTCAAAATTAAGATAGTCGTCAAATTCAATTATATAAACCACTTAGAATAAAAATGCTTCAGCTCAACTTTAATAATCAGATTAAGATTATAGACACGGATATTTCTCCTGACTCACTGGATCATTGGTGTTTCATGTTGGGTAATTCCTATTCATGTCAGAAGAATGGCAGTTTACTTGCCTGTGTGAATTTCACTTCCAGGTAACATGCCTCAACTTGTACTGAGTTATAGTGAAATTAGTTGCCAGCAACATTCACTGACGTAACTCACAATCCCTCACAGAAGATGGATCGATTTTACAAGACTAAATAACTTCAAATGTCCTGATGTTTATTGAAGAGGATTTATGGCTTTCTTAAGGGCAGCGGTGTGGAGAGCAACTTTTACTCTTTGAATTCGTTTACCCGATTCGGTTTTGTGTATTTTAAAATTGAAACTAAATGCACCCCTAGAAAAAAAAGAAACCTCTAAAGAAGAACTCATCTTGATAAATTCAGTAGAAACAGAAAAATTAATCAAAACTCACGAAATATGCGTGTAATAAGAACATACTTTTTCTCAAAATTTCCAAATATATTCGGATTTTTTTAACATATCTACCTTCGAATTTACATTCTGGTTATAAAATATGATTGTCTCTGAAAAGTGATTGAAACTAACAGATTAATTCACTTTTTTAGTACTACCCCATTGAAAGAATATAGGTTTAGATTTATGCATGTCAAATGTCAATGATTTATAGGAACGATAATGAATATTCGATATGTGATAGTGAATTCTCCTTTCTTGAAAATAATGAAATTAACAAACATCCACTTCAAATAGAATAATCTTGCCAAATCTATACGCACTATTCTATCTTAGGACTTTCTGTTTTTAAAGTGATTTAATTCTTTTATTTTGCATTATAAATATTCTTTGTAGATATTTGTTTTCGATAAAAGCGATAAAATTTCCCCTCTTCGATATTGTTTACGAGCTTTTGTAAGCAGTCAATCTGTCATTTCGCTTCATTTATCTATCTCTTTAAATCTCTCCTAAAATGTATAACGTATTATTCACAGTAAAATGTTCATTGTTCACCTTCGAAAATTTGCTACCGTTTTTCCCTTTTTAATAAGTAAGGACGATATATACCTTCATTGAGCGTGTTATAAATAACAAAACTAACAATATTGTACTTTCGTACAAAGGCCATACTAGTTTTAAAGTAAGAGCAGAAAGTAGTTCATCAATCTTTTTTTGGAATTAGAAATTGCTCGGACTATCATCCTCATCTTTCTTGCCATATTTATCCCAACGTTTCGGCCGTTGTACGCTCCGGCCTTCTTCAGGTAGTTCGAATTTCGAACTGAACCCTTTATTTCGTTCGCTGTTCTAGTTCCACGTGCCATGTCTAATGGATGTCATTTATCAATTAATTCCCCTCTCCACCGCCTTAGCCAGGTATTGAACTCACTCTCTTTGGGTCCTGTCACTGATCCTAACTAACGCCTTTATCCAGTGTACTATGTATCCTTGAGGACATCTGTGTAGGAATTTTTCGGTATTATAAACCTAATTCTTCAACAAACATTTTTTATATGTGCACATATTGTAATTTTTGTTGTTACCATTATATTTCTTTTACCAGATTGCAATTTTGGTTATTTGTTATTATTGCTTTTCTCTGGCACTCCTTATTACTGGTTCCCATATTGTATTCATTTCTATGCTTGGTCGGCTCAGGAAATTTATGTGGCTTAGCATATGTACTGATTCCTTAAGATTACGAATTTTGCAATGGTGTTCTTTGTCTATGATCTCAATCAGAGGGCGGTGATTTCCCTTTTCTCTCCATATGTGGTCAGCCATGCCTGATTTTTCCTCTTCCCCTCGTTTTACAGCTTTTTGGTGTTCTTGAAGCCTTGCCATAAGAGGGCGGCATGTCTTCCCTTCGTATTTCCTCCGCCATTCCACGGGAAGGAGTACACATAGTCTTTAGTCATATAGACTGAGAAAATAATCATTGAAATATCGCATTTATATTATTATTGCTATTATTATTATTATTATTATTATTATTATTATTATTATTATTATTATTATTATTTCTTTTGATTTCTGTGGTATAAACTTTTTTCTTCCGGGTCCCAATCAGAGACATAAAAAAACAACTAAGATCACACACATTTTACATAAAGCTCTTCGTAATGTGTGAGTACAATTTTTGTATTTCTGTAAGACATGGGCTGCTAGCAATGCCTTCAGTAAGTGTATAAGAAACTTTTTTCCGATCAATCCGAGGGCTCTATCTACAACTGGAGTTTTATATTCATTTAGTGCAAACACTGTGCAACCTGATACACGGTGGTAAATTGTTTCTGGATATTATTTCGAAGAATATGCATTTGTGGTCAACACAACTTTTTCATTATGCTTGTGAGCAAGAATTGGTCCTGTGGTCCAAGAATAAAGCCTTTTAGTATCCGCTTTTCACTCTGCATTACGTAACCACTGATGGGTACGGGGTAGGTCTACATCAGTTTGTTTGTTACGGGAAGTTCATTGTTCACGAAGACGCTTATAGTAGATGTGTGTGAAGTAGGTGTATTATAGTTTAGTTTCACTTTTCCAATCAAAATTCATTTTCGAATTTGTTGGCTTCCTTTATTAATGAATAAAATTTCTTTTTCCTTGCATGTTCTTTGCCACATAGCATTATCCTGTCTTCTATATATTCCTCGTATCTTAGAAGACCGATTATTGTGGTACTAGTTGAAATAATCCTCTGCCTCATCCAGATCTCGGTACGTACATACGATCAATATCAGCCTTTGGGTAATGCTTACGGTGGTAAATGTGGAGCTTTCTTATTTTGACATCCATTCACTTAATGTCAGCTATGGTCCAATTAATAATGATGAAACTATAGCAGACCACAGAGACAGCCAAAGTGTTTATTGCTTATATTCTGTTTTGGGAATTCAATACGGTATTAACATGAGGCGTACACTCCTGTAGAATTACTTTCTTAATTTCTCCCTCATTTGTGCATTCCATCTCCTTCGCTGACTTCGAGGTAATCATAGGCTTCTTCATGTTCCAGTTCCATAATCTTCGTGACTATATATATATATATATATATCTATTGAGTCTGCTTATGCAATACTCCCTTTCTTGAATGTTACTTTTGCAAATTAATTTAATCAAAAATCCATGTCGATTTCATCACTGAAACATTTTACAGTATTGCGATACTCTTCAGTTCATAGTTGACTTTGGCAAAGAGTTTGATATTACCCATATCGAATAGTTGACTGAACACTTTCTTTTTATTTTGTATATAGAGTTATTACTATTTAGTTAAAACGGTTAAGAACAGGAAGAACAGAAGGTGCTACAAGTGGTATTCTTTAAAGATTCCACGTCGGATATTCAAATAATTGGAAGTTTCAATGCCTTTTGTGTGATTGAGGTATAACCTAGTTTTCTGCGTTTACATACTATATATAAGGAAATTTAATATCATTAAGGATACTTTATATATTTCTAAAGCCTTATGATTCCAAAATTGTGGCACAATAGCAAAAGCTTTATGGTAATTTATCCAACCTGAGCTGAGATTTCTACCTTATTTCCTGTAATTTTCCAGAATAATTTTATTTAATAGTACTTGCTCTTTGCAACCATATTCACCTCGTCGACTGTTCGAGGGAAGAATATTATTTTCATCGAGAAAAAATTACAATTCTTCTGGGCGGTCGTGATCAATCGATATGTGGTGGGTAGACATGTTATTAGCCTTTAATTTTGCAAATCATGTGTTTCATCCATTTTTGGTAGAAGATACGTAAAACTTTCAGTGACCCATTTTGGAATTTCATTGGGGTTACTTATAAGTATTGATAAAGTTTTTGCAAGGGTTTTATGGATGGATGACAGATAATAGAGGAAAATATATTTCCTGTGGTTTTCCATGTTTTGGGATTTAGTTAGAACTTGTGTAAACTTATTCCTGGATATATTTTTCCATTTTTTCACTGGTTTATCTTTCATTGTTTGATTTATTCTGCATTGGGATTATATTCATTTGGGTTATTCCATATATACTCCCAGCATATTTTCACTTGTTCCATAGAAGAGTACTTTTTGACTTCCTTAACCGTTTTTCCAAATTCTCCATAAAACATCTTGCTTAGGAATATCTTATTTTGTCGATAAAACCTACAACTATTCATATCGTTTTGTTCTCTGGGATTTTAAATGCATTTTTGTTTAAGCATTTCTTTCAGTGGTGTAATTTCATTTACTGCTTTAATCTAATATTTCTGATTGATCTTCTTGCTTTTCTGTGTTGAAACATTTGAATATCTTGAAATCTCATCTCGTATGGAAAATTCACATCTGATTTCCTCAATTTCCCGTTTTCATTTTGCCTTCCTTCGATTTCATTTTTATTTATTGATTTAGCATTAAGTCACTAGGTCCAATGTCGCAGTTAATCTGGTTTTGGTGACCAGGTGTCTCAAAGTTGGTGGAGGAGTTTGTTCCACTGACAGATTTTTCGACCCCAGAGTGGTTCCTTTCCGTAGGACCAGGCCCTTGTTTATCTGTGTGACAAACGATCCGGTATGATGTTTTGTTTGTAAACATTGAGATTTGCATTTGTCTGCGTTTTAACCCTAACCGCCAAGGGATAATTTTATTCAAGATACCACCTCTAGGACCACTAATGATCAAATCTCGAGCTCGTCCTGGTCATGAGATACGGCTATTCAAAGAGCAAAAGTTGCTCTCCACATTGCTGCCCTTAAGAAAGCCATAAATCCTCTTGAATAAACATCAAGACATTTGAAGTTATTTAGTCTTGTAAAATCGATCCATCTTGTGTGACGGATTGTGAGTTACGTCAGTGAATATTGCTGGAAACTAATATCACTATAACTCAGTACAAGTTGAGGCATGTTCTTGTTGTTGTTGTTGTTGTTATTATTATTATTATTATTATTATCATTATTATTATTATTATTATTGTTCCCTTCTTCCGCACGATTTTTCGTTTTCAACCGAGGCTCTTGCATTAAAGATCTTCTCCATCAAGTCATACCACCTCAAACAGCACGTTTCAACGAATATTTGCAGAGCCATGCAACGCATATTTCTGAAGTGACGGGGAACAAGGCATTATTCCGATTTTTTTTTACTCTCAGTCTTTATCACCGGTGTTATAGCCCGCCCCCCAGCGACCCAATGATATCTGGAGCATTATTGACCTTAATGCTGCTCGTTCTGAGTATCTCATTCCGAAGGTCAGTGTTATTTTTAAACTTCTGACTTAATTTGTATATATTATGGACACAGGGAACACCCACATCTAAGATGTAGCATTATCTCCGTTTTCTTTTTCTTTTTCAACGGTAATTTCTGGTTTAGTGGTCTCAAGAATGTGGGCTATGTTACTAATATTTATTTTGATTTATTTTGTATATACGTTTTCTCCCGGGTCCAAACCTGAGATCGTATGTCAGAAATGGCCTCAGGTCAATTTCCACTGATCAATTCTGTAAAAAAACAAACTTAGATAACTAACGTTTTAGCATCGAGAAACCTCTTTGCAATGTGCGAGCTGTACTTGTGAATAAAATTATTATTAATAATAATAATAATAATAATAATAATAATAATAATAATAATAATAATAACACCACCCAGACCCGGTTAAGGAGATAGGACTTGTTACAATTCTATGGGACTACACAATGCACACTGACAGAACAATCAAAGCCAACCGCCCAGACACTGTTATTAAAGACCAAAAACAAAAGAAAGTGCCTCCTTATTGATATGGCAGTCCCTGCGGACTGCAATGTATCTTTGAAGATATTCAAAAAACTGTCAAAATACAAGGACCTTGAAATAGAAATCTAAAAAATGTTGCACATGGGAACATTAACAATCCCGGTTGTAGTTGCAGCCCTAGGATTGCTTGGAAAAGAAGATTCCAGTAGACTAATTGAAGGCATTCCTGGAAGTCCATGCCTCAAAGAGATACAAAAGATTGTTCTCACAAGTACAGCCCACACTTTAGAAGGGCTTTGTCTATGTAATTTTTCTTCTTTTTTTTTTTGTCAGTGGAAAGTATCATGATGCCATTTCTAACCTTAGGTCCCTAGGCTGGAAAGAAATGTGTTAACGCCAGACATCAAAGGAAATAAAAATAATAATAATAACTAGATTTCGAAAAAAAAGTAAAACAGAGAAAATCAGTGTCGGCGATAGATAAATTTGGAAAACAGAATTTTCATTATCATGAAATGTTAGCTTTAACTTACACAGATAAAGAAATCAATCCTAGTCGTTTAGAAAGAAATTAGTCTATTTCTCGTCTTTCAGTTGCCATTTAAAGAGAACCTGACCGAATTTTCATACGTTGCGAAGTCAAATGAGAAGACAGGATCGGTCCTGGCTTATTCCAACTCTTAATGACTAGTACCAACATATTTGAACGCATTTATATTACGCAGAGCGGGCGCATTCAGAATCTTCATTGCATTGACTTCCATTTCGAGCTCCACCTATTAATTAGCATATACTGAAATTATTCTTTTATATATTATTATTTAGTAATCATATTTTCGCCTGGCACAAGACCACATATGAAGTGAATCTAATATATTCATACTTATTTGCAAGGCCGAATCTTTAATTATTTCTACATAAAAAGGAACCCAACTTAGCTTATTTTAGCACAAGACTACTTGTATGCGGAATATTGAGATGATGAAACTCACTAGAAAAATAAGGATCTGTGACATTAGGATGATAACCATTATCTCAAGGTAAAGTAACCAATTAACCTTTCTCTGGTAAAAGGTCATTCTTGTTGCCGTTTACTGCAGAAAGTCAAACTGACCGCAGGTCTTACTGATCTATACGAGTATTTTACTTACCATTGTTATAATGCAAAACCTATTTACTGAAATTATTTGCTTGGCCAAAAAGGTTCTTAGATGTGACGTCAGTCATTAGGAGCCTTTAGGTTTAGTAAACTTCGTTTAGATAATCAAATTTGGTGTATCGCGATAACTGGCATATCAGTGTGTATTTTTAATCAGAGTTGGAGTATTTTTAATTATATTTTTATTGAACAAGAATGAAAGAAATATTCAAATTGAATATGTGTAACAAACAGAATTGTTGATTGACTTTCTTTACCACTTCTCAACCGTTTGTAGATTAGATTTAAAGGCAAAACATATTTTGGATTTTAAGAAGAATTGTTTTTTTTATTTCGATTTAATCGAAGAATCGTTTTTTTGGGTGATTGAATATTACATTAAGCGTTTCTTAGAATAGCAATGATTTCTCCATATGCAAGTCAAGTTATACTATTTAACCCATAGCTGGGATGAGGATATGGATTCACTCATTCCCAAGAGAATTTTTTGAAGCTGAGTTGAAATCGAATCCGGCTGTCCGATTCCTTTTGTAAAATCCTGAAAGGAACATTGACACTATTCAAATGTAAGTGAAACCCGGATTTCATTTGTATATTAAAAAGGGGTTTCCCTGAGGTAAAAAAGGGGATGCACTTTCGATTTCTGTCGGAGGCGGAATTTGTTTTTAGTAGTACTTCTCTATTTAGCCCATCTCTTATTAATTTCACTGTTTGATAAAAAATATATAACAAAAACAATGGCAACACCACAAACACTTTCCCCCCACTTAAAATAACATGCTGTACTGTTTGGCATTCGCGCCGTAATCTCCAATACGAACATTTTAAAATGTTTTGGTATCAATCTGAGAGCAGGTCAGAGGATCTAGAAAGATTTGAATGAGTCTGATAAGAGATGACCACCCGAATGTTTGGTGAGGTCCTCAGACTCAACATAGAGGCGTACATCACTTGCGCTGTGGATGTATTGCTGTCCTGAGACGGCGGGTGTAGGTGAATGTCTGAAAACAGGACTCTGCACCATGGCACACAAGCTGGAGAACTGAGTAATTGTTGTCAAACAATTTCTGCTACCAAATCACCCCTTATATCCGGCCGCCTAACTCCCCTGACTACAAACCCCTTGATTATTATGTGTGGGTTGCCGTTGAGCGACAGACGAATGAAACTCATTTTAACACCAAAGATTATCTGAAGGCAAGGATCATGGAAGCATTCACCAATTTAAACAAAGATACCGTCCAGAAGAGTTGCAGGAGATTCCGAAGTCGTCAGGTGGCCGTGGTTGAAGCCAATGGTGATTTTATTGAATACATTTACTGTTTCGTATTTCAAGATATTTTTGCATCATTTTGGTAAATATATATGTTAAAATGAGATGCTGGTGTTATTTTTATATTTGCATAATTTAGACGACAATATATCCATCGCACTCTGTATCATCTTTGTATTTTCTGGTGTTGAGATTAGGCCTCTTTATGATAAGCACTGTTTGACTTTCTAATTTTCATCAGATCATATTGCATGATAAGATTTGTATTCTTGGATTTATTTCTTGCTTTGCATTACTGCTGGCTAACAGTACTTTTTCAGTTTTTTTTTCTATCTCGAGAACCAGAACATCGACTATGTCCGCCAATAATAAATCCTTGCGGATCGTCTAGATTTTTTAACGTTCGTCTTATTGGATAGGTTTAATACAGGTTATTTTTCCCTTGTCTCTTTTCAGATAATGTATATATGTTTGATACTGTTCTGCCAATTGTTCCCTTCCTCCAAACACATTGCCAAATTATCTGATTTTGAAATATTAGATTGCCCTTTGACATTTACTTAATAGATTTTAACAGGACTGACATTTGCAATGCCCAACCGCCGCCCAGATCGTCGTCACTTTTCTTCTCCTATTTGCATTCATTGTTTTCTCTTTCCAATCAATTTATAAATAGTTTTTAACTCACAGTAGGAAAATAACATAAAGAAGCGCAAATAACATCTGTTGTTGACGAATAAATCTTGAAGAACTTTATTTTTCTGCATTTACTTCTTAAAAACAAGTAATTCATTTTCTCGTCTGTAAATACAATTTACTTGTATTTTTATAAGTTGAAGGAAAATTGAATAAAGTATATGTATGGAAATGCGCGCGTGTGCATATAAAAATTGAGATATAAATAAAAAATATACGTAAAAACAATATTAATTCAAATAAATGACAAGAAGAAAAAGCACTATTGTTTCACTTTTTTATGTATATATTTCTTCTCAAACAAATGGAAAAAAATAAGTAACGTTTCACATAAGTCTTGCCTACAAGCAAGATTGTTCATAACCATTTTCGATTAAAAACCGTCGAAGTGCAGTTGAAATGCATTGAAACCTAGTTGCATCTTTGTTTTCTTTATATGATAAAATTATAATATATATATGTATCTATATATATATATATATGTATATATATATATATATATATATATATATATATATATATATATATATATATATATATAGATAGATAGATAGATAGATAGATAGATAGATAACTACACTAGTTTCGGAAAACCTTCGGATTCTTGATTTGCCAATGTTCAATATCGAAGGAAAAAAAGTTTTTTTTAAAAAAAGAAACAGCTATGAACCTGAACATCTGTCGAAAATAATCGTACAACATACAGGTCCAAAGCCCAGATACAAAACCCGGATACGAGTAATCAACTAACTAAAAAAGTGCTCAATACAAAAGTAGAGCGGACCTAGTCAAACCTGGCTCTCTAGGTTTGACTATATATATATATATATATATATATATATATATATATATATATATATTAATGTTTTTGAAGGAATTATCTATGCTAACTATAATCTACTTCTGTTTGATAGTGGTTTTAAAATTACTTGTAGACTTAATCAACTGTTGTGTTTTGTTACACATTAATGTTGGATGGATTTATGTATATATTTGGATAATATTGTTAGTGTATATATATATATATATATATATATATATATATATATAAAAGCGAAAATTGAAGTCAACACTCAGAGGCGGCAGGCTGTTTTCATGCTAGAAAGCAATTCGCCGCCTGACCATTGCGTCTAGCACGAAACAGCCTGTCGCCTCTGAGTGTTAACTTCAATGTTCGCTTTCATATTTACATTTCCATAAGCTATATCTCTGATATTGAGGACTTTATCACATAAATATAGCACACCTAAAAACTATATATATATGTATGTATATATATATATATATATATATATATATATATATATATATATACAACTGAAAAGTTGCAAATTAAAAAATTGAATGTTTTTTTGTGAAAGTATTTATTTATATTTATATATATATATATATCAGAAATGGCTGTTTTCAGAAGTTTGTTAAGTAAATACTTTCACAAAAAAACATTCAATATTTTTAAATTTGCAACTTTTCAGTTGTTTTTTCTATATTATATATACATATTAAGAAAGTATACGTTGCTTCTCATTATGCTATATATATATATATATATATATATGTGTGTGTGTGTGTATATATATATATATATATACATATATATATGTATATTATTTTATATTTTTATGTCACTGTGTAGGTTGATACTTTTTATTTCTATGTTCGTGTATATACGCATACACGTATATGTGTATATATATGTGTATGTATGTATATCTGCATATATATGTATATATATGTGTGTGTATATATGCATGTATGTGTTTATGTATATTATGTATTTGTTTATTTGTAGTGATGAATGTGTGTACACAGACGTATGTATGTATTTTTTATGTATATTGCTATATATTTGTACTCGTGTATATGGACTTATGCGTATATATGTATATATGAGATATTTATATACATTTGTGTGTTTATGTTTTTTCTGTTTTATATATTAGCTGGTTTTAATTTAAGTGTTACATTAACATTTGATAGTATTTTTATGTCTGTAGGCATATATATTTATTTTTATATCCATTTCTATATTTAGTGTCTTTTTTCTTTGCGTTATTCATTGACGAAGTTTTTTTCTATTCTACCACTATTAGATCCCATCTATTGAATCATGTTTATCTATATATCTTTGCCCATGTAAGTTATATTTTAATAGTCTCTTTGAATTCGTTTACTAACACTATTAAATTTGAATATTAGTTGCTGTGTATATGTGTGTGTCCTTATTAATGCATGTGTGTATGATCGCCTTTCATTGTATGTATATATCGTCTGTTTTGTAAGGTTCGTGGACATTTATTTCTTGTTTCATTCGTGTTTTTTGTGTTTTTATATATCTAAATATGTCTACGTGTATATATGAATTATAATCTGATTTTTTTTTAAGCTTTTCACCCCAAGCAAGGCTGGAAGCCACTAGCACGCAGGGGGTTACAGAAGGTTTGGAGGAAGAGCAGATAGGAGTGGTAAAGGAGAGGGTGTGGAGAAAGATAGTGGATCGATCATGGCAAGGGGGTTACAGAAGATTTGGAGCGAGAGCAGATAGGAATGAAAGAGTAAAGGATGTGGAGAAGGGAAGTGGATAGATCAAGGCAACTGGAGATGTCGATTGACGTTACACTTAAATAGTTGGAGATTATATTTGTCAGGGAAACAGGAATAAGGAATGGAGTTCCACAAGCGAGAGGTGCGAGATATGAAGCTATTGGAGTAGAAGAGACGTCTACACCTAACAGTTTCAACGGTGAATGGGTGGGAACGTTATGCCAGACTCGTAGGACGCTTAAATTCATGAGGCCTGGGAACCAGCGAAAGCAGCTCATCGGAGCAATTACCGCGAAAGTCTTTGTAAAAAAGACAGAGCGAGGCAACGGCGCGTCTGTGAGAGAGCGACTGCAGACGAGATGGCAGATCTGGGCTAATTACGTTGCATATCCGTCTCTGGATATTATCAAAAACCCTGAGGCAAGCAACAGGGGCTCCAGACCATATAGGGCAGCAATACTCCATGCAAGGGCGAATGGTTGATTTATAGATTTGGAGGATCTATTCCGGGGAGAAAAATTTCCTGGCCCGGCACAGGGAGCCAACTTTCCTTGCGGTGAATGAAGCAATTTACTCAATGTATTTGTGCATGTATTGTCTTTTGCAAGATTTCATCATCCTTTTCCTGTGCTACCACTTAAAACGTATGTAAGTTGTAATGAAGCTTACATCAGATTTTAAAGTTTATTCTGAGTTTTTGGCCTTTCAATTAAAGCAAAGTAAATAACAAAATATCGATTTTTCCTTAGTTTCTTCGGTAAATAATTTTATATTTTAAACTTAATAAAGATTAAATTTAAAATTGTTAATTTTTCATTTTTATAGTAATATTTAATATTAATTAATTTGAATGATTTCTATTTTAGTCTAACCCTAGCATTAAGGCATTAATTATTATAACACAAGTTCGTTGCCAAGTTTTCTGAATTCTCATATACTTGTATTTTGATCGGTCATTGCAGCTTATGTAATAGCGTTTCCCCTATCGAGGGGTGTTTGATCGATTTGAACCTTCAAAAACTCTTTATTCTACGTTCAACAGCATCTCATGATAAGACACCAGAAGTATTGAAAAAAATGGCTATTTTTGTAGTGATTTTATAAAATATTTATGTAAAAATTTTCGAAGAAATGATTATATTAGTTCTACTCTGTATTGAGCACTCTTTTAA
>OZ038476.1:144114536-144177036 GCA_964036315.1 Acanthosepion esculentum | reverse complement strand
CTGTTGAACATTTGTGCTGTGTTCTTTTTGTGCCAAGCGTCTTCGTTTTTTATATTCGATTTCCTTTCAGTATATAGCGATCTAGCTCCCCACAGCTTCCTGTCTATTGTTGGTCTAAATAAAACACTTTTTGTCTTACTTTTGTCATCCTTTCACACAAACTAGTGCAGTAATTACCTCGTTGTTTTCTTATGGCCTTCTCCAGGTTGATTTTTATTTCATGACCTCGAAATGCTTGTATTCAATATTTATTGCGAATTTTAAAATCTCTTATGCCTTGCCGATATAGCACCTGTCTCGTTCTCATTGTAAGTATACGATGATTTGTTCTTATTCCCTGTGAGAATTGTTAGCTGTGCACATGTCTATATTATTCTTCACCTTCCGGTCTGTGACTTCAGTTCTCTTTTCTAACTGTGACGAAATTATCCAAAGTTCACTGTCACGTTGAGGATAAGATATCATATAGAAGTTCTAAACTCTTACTTCCAAACGATATTTTTCTTTACCTTAATACTTTGCTTAGTTTCTAGAACACATATTTCCGTCTTCCTGTGCACCTCCCATTTCCGTTTTCACCTGTTCTGTTGTTTTCTTTTACTAAGCTGAACTTGACTCAGTAGGATTTATTGATCTACTTGTTTCTGACCCCCACCCCCCAGTTCATAGCTCACGGTCTCTTTTGCTGACAACCATGTATTCCCTCCTTCTTCATGCTGCTTAGACCTTTCTCCTTTGAAATGTTCAAGATTACTTTCATTTTCTTACCTCTGCCTGCAAATAGTATCATCCCCGTATTTGATGCTGTTATGATTATGTTAACTGATAATAAATGCTGTTAGACATTTTTAATCCATTCGTATTACACTGCTATATAATTTAAATAAATCCAGTTAGACCTTCTTACAAATGATTCTAATGCCTTCCCTGAATTCGCCCTCTGCCCTTTCATTCATTTAGTGCCTTGTCCAAATTGTTCTCAGTAAAAATTGCAAATTACGAGAATATCTTTCTTTTGTAAATCAGACTTTTACGATTTTAGCTTAGTGTCATAGCACATCAAGCTTTAAATAAATTAAAGTGACATTTCCACAAAATATTTTTTTCATTTCGTCCGACGAAATAGCTGCATTTCAGAAAACAAATCATTTTTTACGAATGTTATACAAGAGCATTTTTTTTTCGGTAACTTATTTTTCTTTTGTATCCAGTTCGGAAAATCTTTGTCGCTTCAAATGCTAAGAGGCTTTCAATTTGTTGCAGACTTCTTCAGATCTCTTTGGATATCCTTTACGCTTTTATAACATATTGACTGAAATCTCAGCTCACGATTTTAGTTACCCTCTTGCTGAATTCTTTCTTGGATAACACACCATTTCAAGCTTTTTATATCAGGAAATTCTTTCTATTCATGTAAGCTGGAAAGAATTACGATACCGTGTATATCATAATTCTTCGAAATTTTCTTATAGCATTCAGCGGGTTGATGACCCTCATTTTTTGTTTTAGGACTACGGAATATTTTTGGTTTACATTAGGCTTTCAAAAATCTAATCATGTTTAATTTATTGAAAAATGTATATGGCAATTCACATGCAGTTTTGTGCACTATTTCATGCAGTGAATTGAGTCAATTTTTAGCTATTGCTATTAACTACATTACTTTTTTTAGTGGGCGTAGTATAATAATGCCCGAACTATTATCGTTAATCTTGGAAATGAATTATGGGATACAGGTTGAAAATAATGTATCCTTTAACTCTGAAACCAGAACACATACAATGAGCCCGATGATAAACTTAGAACAATTCTCAACATAGTCTTCGCCATTTTTATATTTTCGCCAACGGTAGAAAATATCATTCACACCCTGGGTTGACAGCTCTTCCTATCGTACACATCTCTATTGCCACTGCTGAACTCTCCACCAGCAAATAATATCAATATTCACATTTTACTTAACGTAATGTTTCAGCAAGTGTCTATGTATGTCAATGCATTCATTCTTTCATTAACGAACATCTGCGCCATATGCACTTTCATGACAAAATGCATTTTGGAAACTAGTGATCACCTGATACCTTACAACAAGATAAAATGTATTGTTTATTGACGAGAAGTTTCAACCCGAATTGATATAAAACCAACACTCGCTTCTGATATTGCAAGCCAGCATGAGATAATAGGTGTTATTATCTTTGAAGCTGCCATCGTAATTAATCTTATTAAATCTGTCTTATTACCATTTCCCTTATTAAACTGATTTAATAACATTAATTGGGGAGATAGATTTACTCAAATTAAATTTGGAATGAATAATGAATTAAAAATAAGGTAGATATTCTAGACATCGAAAATTCTTGGATAAAATACGACAGCCAACAATTATTTCTATGTATTTTCTTTTCGCCTATTGTAACAAATGTTTGGACCAAGAAGATACAGAACATGTCCATAGTTTTATTTCTGGTCTTAATTATATATTTATATTTCTCATTACTATAAATAAGTTAACACGTTTTGTTATTGTAAACAGAGGAATTAATATCATTCGGAATAGAGTTGGGAAATGCTACTAAAATAATGTGATTCCAAGAATCCAAACTGCAACTATTTTTCCATCATAAAGTAAATTGCGCCGACTTATTTTAAAAAATGAAGATCTCTCGTTGACACCTAAATGAATGGTTTCCCCAATTATGAGATCACAAATAGTTTCGCTAATTTTTAGCTAATGGGATATTATATATTACAATTCAGATGTTAAGATCCTTTACGTGCAGGTGTCTTTTCTTATTTGCAGAATGTGTAGTCTAACCTATCATCGCAAACTACTGGGCAGAACTCTGATAATTGGATGGTATCGTGGGCGGTGAAGTGTGATATTGATATAAGATAAAAAAAGGAACGAAGCAACTCTGACGGCTGCAACAATTCGAAGTGTCAAGATGCCAAACAGTTTCAAGATTCCTTTCTGAGGCAAGCCAGCAGAATGAGCGATGAAGTTTTGACCAAATGGTTGGCATATATCCTCTCGATCATTTTACTCACCCCCTCGTTTCTTTTCAGAAACGATGATATGAATACTGTTCATCATAAAATTAGGCGAAATATAGAGAACTGCCTGTCGCTATGCACAGTCTATGATGTAGCGATGGGATGTGGAAAATTAAAGCCACACGACACAAAACGAGAACGCCTAGCAATGGATGTTTATGTTTATTCTTAAGTTCGTAATTTTTAGAATGGAGTTATTTTCGAATGTATTTTCAAAGAATTCAATTTCTTTTTCGTTACTGGCTAAAATGAAAATAACGTCGAATTACAGAACGTTGATTTTAGTTTTTTTTTATGTATTTAAAAAAAAAGGTTTTTAACAAAAAATAAAGAGTAAATAGAAAAGGTTGCGCTATATTACTCATATTAACTGAATAAATAAATTATCATTGTCAGACGATGGCATTCTCAGCACCCTTCTGTAGAAATGCATTTCTGTTGTTCTATGTCTCTTCTTCATCTCTGAGGAGATTGTACAGCATTTATTGTCATATAGGAGGACTCGTAACAATTCAGTAGCCACTCCTTTGTTTCTGACGAGATTTTTCTGTTTCTTAATACCTTGCTTAATTTTCGAAAGGCATCTTTTGCTATCCCGATGCGCCCTTTTTGTCCTCTGCTAAAACACATCCCGGATATTTAAAATGTTGAAATTATTTAATTTTGTTATCTGCAATTTGTAATTTGTATGTCAGTCTGTTCCCTTTGCTAACAACCATGCATTATGTCTTCTTGCAATTTATATTCAGTCCTTTATTCACACTTTTCTCTTCTGCAGAAATCCTTGTAGTTTCCTTTCTGTGACTGCTATTCTTGTTGTTTCCTTTGTATGCTATTATTATTGTGCCATTTGTATGCCTTATGTTTTTAAAATTGTGACTGCCATAAATGAATTCAGGCAGAAATTCTAATTCTTTCAGAGCCACTTCACTCTATAAGCTGAATAAGCCTCGGGGAAATGATAGGATTTATTTTTACACGCTTTTCTGCTTTTCTTTATTTACTCTATTCGTTTAGCATACGAATGTACGTATTTTGATGCCAGTATACGTCTGGATGATTTTAATATCCTTTCCAAATATGTCGAGGTGAGCTAGCAATTACAACGGTACTTTATCAATAGTAAAAAGACAAGTTAACATCAGATTAGCAAACTCATTATAGACACTCAAAACTAAGAAATAATAACACAGCTTACAAATACATTAGTAAAAGTATCAATGTATTTTATCGAAACTAAATACATATAAATTAAATACAGGACGACAGCTCCAAGAATTATTTCTAAAAAAATGCGTAACTCAAGTTGAACAAACTCCAGCTAATTATTTACACCGAAAATTCAAAACAGCTAACGTTATTATCAAAACAAATAATTTCATGCGAATGCTAAACTATGGAAGATTAAAATTAATCATGAATTCAGAACGTCACAGGAAATAGCGTTGTTGACGAAAAGAAATTCGTAAAGATTGATGTCCAACTTGGCAGCATTAATTTATAAATATGGCTAAGCTGAAACCTCTAGGGTCAATTTAAAAAAAACATTAAAATGTACAACAGCGTTAGGGAACATATTTGTCGAGAACAAAAATATCTTACGCAGATCTAACAACAAAAGCTTCTAAAATTAATCCAAACTCCTATTATAGTAATGAAACCCAAAACAAAAACTTGCAATATCAATTAATAACACGGCTACAATTTATTGACTGCAGTCGGGAAATAAGTATATGCCTATATTTTAGTATCGAATACAACATTTACAATTAGCTTCTTACTAATTTAGACGTTATATATATATATATATATATATATATATATATATATATATATATATATATATATATATAAGTGTGTGTGAGTGTAAGTGTGCGTATATATATATATATATATATATATATATATATAGGGGCATTTCGTTGTGTAGTAATAGAAACTTGTCTCGCTAAGATGAATTATAATTGGCCTGAAGATTGCGATCAAGCATGAAACATGCTCTCGCCGTTTCGTACGAACTGAGTGTCAACTTTTGTATTCAGATAAGCTCTATCCCTGATATTGAGCACTTTTATCCACCACAAGAAGAATACCTTAAAACCATATTATTATCATATATATATATATATATATATATATATATATATATATATATATATATATATATATATATATATATATATATATATATATATATATATATTTATGAATATTACATAACTTTTAAGTAACAATTTTAGTAGTTATATCCGTCTTCGAAGTTCCTTGGTAAATTTCCGTTTTTCAGGAGTTCTGATTTTAAACGATATTTTAATTTTTCCTTCATTTTGTTCCGCTTCCTTTTCAGTTTGTTATGTACACGTGCGTATTCGTAAATTTAAAGTTCTTTTATAAGGGCACGTTCATTAATTTTTCCTTTTGTTGTAAATTTTTCTTTTAAATTATTTTTTTTTGTTTATATAAAAGTTTTTATGTAATATCATTAATTAAATTGTAATATTTATTAATTTGAAATTATAATATTTTATGTATTTGTATTATTAATTAATTTTATTTTATTTATTATGATAATATTAAATTAAAAAAATAAATATTTGTTAATATGTCTCATTGGTTTTACTAAATAATTTAATTTGATTATTATTATTTTATTATTAAATAAAAAGAATTAGATTATTAAATAAGAAACACAATGTTAGACACGAAATAAGCGTTAGCCTATACTCCTCTCCAAAGATTGGGGAGGAATGTAAACCGGGCGACAGACCAACCTATCTACACACACACACACACACACACACACACACACACACACACACACACACACACATATATATATATATATATATATATATTTAAATATATTTGCAACGGTACAAAAGCGTATTAAGGCATAAAAAACAATTTTTTTTTATTATAGGCCATGATAGACTTAAAATAAAAACACCAGTCGACCGGTTTCGTCCCCTCTCATCAGAACTGTTAACGGGGAATATAAATTATGAAGAACAAGAAAATCTGTAATGGATGACATGAATAAATGGGCAGGGAAGAGAAAAAAAAGAATATATATATATATAATAAAAGTAATACCAACAAAAATGCTAGAGACACAGCACAGCAAGCCCAAGCATACAGTCCCATTGTTTGCAAAAATTCGCTCGCCTGGACCTGATGTACAGTGTCTCCAACACCCTGAGATGGAATACTGAGTGTACCCTGGCCAAAACGGAAAACCAGGTCACACTGAAATCCAACACACAAGAAGAATTATTTATAAAATTATCCGCAATCGACGACCCATACGTATTCCGAATGGAATCACTCAACGAAAATGTTTTATTCAATATTTTCGCAGGCACGTGCTGTTTAATTCTAGCGTCCAACCTTTTTGTCGTATGTATATATATTCGTCTTACGTCTTTTCTCTTATCCTTTACCGCTTGGCTGTACTTACTCTTTGCAAGAAGCATAGGGAGTAGATCGAGCTCTTATTGATCACCCTCTTGTGTGGTGGTTGCAAGCAGAAGGTCCGCAAAGAATGATTCACTAAGTGTGGCATTCCCAGCGTCTGTGTCATAGGAGACTGGGAATGCCACAGTTGGTGAGTTACCGACATGCCTCGAGGTTGACTTTCTTACGTCGCTTTTTAACTGAGGATTCGATTTTGGAGAGGAGTGTTAGAGACGCCTTCCCTAGCCTTACTATCACACCTTCCATTTCCTGGGCTAAGCGCAGCCGTAGGTCCAATAAACTGACGACTTTCCTCAGGGTGTGTCGAGATTTTTATATATTTTTGTAATTAAACATTTAGAGATTTTTATATCATGGTTTTTTTTGTAGTTCCCCCTGTTAATATATCGTATTGTGGTATATGTAGGAATGAATGGTGATGGATGAGTTCTTGTAGTAAATGGATCAATTGTATTGGAAAGAATGGGTCGTGATCGTGATTAACTCGGACTAAGATAGCAAAGACCAGCCTCTCCCAATTTCCTTCTACGCCATGTGCCACAATTACTGTATATATACAATAATAAATATATCGTTTTTTATTTCGGACGGTGAGTGGCGTATTGGAAATCGAGACGGGCAATGTGGATTTGTTTTGCCTAGTGAACCTTTTTTACTCATACTACACCTTCCCCACACCTTCCTGTGTGTGCTTCTAACCAATTTTTGCACAAGCTATTTCGGCAATTGTTTTACTCTCTCCCTTTGCATGATGTCGGACAAGACCTTTGACATCCGATTGATTCCGTAGAGCGGTGCTGCGATTGATGTGTCGATCGTAGAAAAGATCCATAACGTTGAGTTAGTTTGTGAGCTCTGTGCCATGGACAAGGTCGAGCGTGTCTTGCCGTTACGACAGCGAAGCTTTGCTCTCGCCGTGTATCGGCGACTGAGAAAGGACAGTAGGCAGATGCACAAGAGATCAAACGGGCCCTTATGACTCCATACGCAACAGATGCGTCCAATGCGGTTGACCAATTCGTGTCGCGACGACTTCGACAGGATGAAACAGTGGATGAAACTTTTGGCCGAGTTATATCGCCTGTCTCGGTTGGATCACTGTCGGAACGTTGATGGTGTGCGCATTTGTTTTCGGTCTGCCACATGTTAGACAGCTTCTTCGAACGTCTTCTAGGATGGAGATTATGATTGTGGAACAGTTGCTGACCCGGGCTCGAGCTATCATCGACGCAGTAGTGAATCAATATCAGGCGATTAAGAGCACCACATCGGCATATATTGATCACATTTTCATCAATGAAAAACGAGTTTCTGCAACGCACGTGCGGCAAAATCTCTTTCACAAAATATTTTATATATAATTCTTTTGTGCGTTAATAATGGATTTAAGCAAGCATGTATTACTAATTAACCCATACCTGGAGGAATACATTCCTAGCTTTTTCAAGTATATTTTTCACGTAAGTGATACAACTGGGATTGGAACTTGGCTCCTCGTTTTCCAATTCCGAGCCCTTAGCTATTACAACGCCAGCATATCCAAGCTTACAGCACCTGGTATTCTAAAGAGGTCACCAATTCAGGTACTGATCAGATTCGATGTTACTTAACTTCGGTGATTGTAGAGGAACCGCTGTTTCAATTTGAAATGATATGGCCGTAAGCCACAGTAAGAGTGCTTGAGTCAAACGGATGTTATACATATGCGACAAAAAACTAAAAAGAATCTTTCTTATTAATTAAGTTGAACAAAACGAACGGGAATTAATTTGTGCATCCATCGCCGTAAAATTGCATACAAACTCACATTAACGTATATTTACATCGGAGAATAAATTTTATTTAATCTGAAAAAGAAATCAACTTTAAATAAAAATAGACCATCTATGAATTTAGATAATTCCTTCGTTTTGATTCATTATCGCGAAAATAAATTCCAATATCTTCTACAGAATAACATAGGCGTCGTTTCTGTAGACGGACGACCAAATTTCACATTACGACTTCAGCGGAGTGCGAATATTTTGCATTATCTTCTGAATACATTACCGATATTACATATTGATTTTTATCGAAAGAAAGAAAGACAAAAAGAGGATTTCTAAGCGTCATGTGATACAAACTGGCCAGTCTTTTATTATCTTCATTCACTTGCATCTCCCACTTTTGAAGACAAAACCTGTTTACGTACAAACATTAAATATGTTATCGTAATTTTATCTTATTTATGAGACATGCACTCAGTCACTTTTACTGTTTAAACCAAAAGGCTTGTGTAAGAATACATCTGGAGAATAGCCCTGTTCACAATGACCGTAACTTCTTGTATTCTCACGAAGAATAAAGGAACCTAACGGTTGTGATAAATATGAAAATTATGGATATACAACCGAAAAAAACTGGGAAGAGAAACCATTCATTTTGTGCAGTTAGATGATTTCAATGAAAAATATTCAACATCCTGAATTAAAATATATATGTAAATTAAATTTATCGATAACACTTTTCAATTTTTATCATAAAGTCAAGGTTTTTACAATAAAAATAGGGATAACCAATATATATATATATATATATATATATATATATATATATATATATATATATATATATATATATATATATATATAAACTTTTAAAGAATAACAGAGCACTTTAAGGTTCCATGTAATAATTTATTTCAGCATAGCCCTTTTAAAGGATGCTGGATCATCAGACTACACTTCCAAATGGTGAAAATGAAAATGAAATGAACATTTACACTTTTGACGGGTAGTATTAAGTTTATGTAATTTAACAGAGAGGGCAGTGAGGAGTGGTGTGGCAGACATGATCGAGCTTAGAGAGGGTTTATTTTAATGTTTCTATCTATCATACTTAGTATTAGGGGAGGAGGGACCAGACATTGACCTACTTAATCGATTAACTTAACGGAAGTGATATATTGAAAGGGAAGGGGGAGAAGAGAGAAAAAGTAAAAAGAAAAAAGAATGAAAGAAAGAAGGGGACAGTAAATTAGGCTTTACGAAGAGAGGAGGAGTGGTAATTTTTAACAATTTATGTAAAAAAATATATTAAAAAAAGATAAAAAAAAGATATTTTAATGTTTGATAATTTATTTTTTTTAAATCACGGAAGAAATTAATTTGAAGTTTGCTAGCACTTTAAATATTTAACTCTTTTACAAATAATTTAGGGATTTTATATGATTTAAATCGTATATTTAAAAACACTTCCATAGAAAGTACATTAAAAGAAATTTATTTAATATATATATATATATATATATATATATATATATATATATATATATATATATATATACATATACATATATATAAATATATACATATACGAATATATATGCAACCCCAAATACATGAATCAATATATGTACATATATACATATCTAAATTTACGAATACACATGTACATATATATATTTACACACGCGCCCACGCACAGACATATATATATATATGTATGTATGTCTATATATACACATATACACATGTATATACATGTACACATAAATTCAAATATCCATATGCAAGTCCATATACACATTGAAATACATACAATTATTTACCCGCACACATTTGTGCATACAATCATCCTCATATCTAAATATAACCAATATTTACCATTGTATATAGTTTCGGTTTTTTATATGTAGTGTTATATTTATATATATATATATATATATATATATATATATATATATATATATATATATATATATATATATATATATATATATATATAAATTTAATTTTTTATTTAGATTTCCATCATTCTTACATTCGTTTCGGTTGTTGGAATGTAAGAATTCTGGAAAACTAAATAAAAACTTAATTAAATGTTCGTTTTATACATAAATGGACATCATGAAATGGTTTTTGAGAATTTAATTCTACTGCTAAGCTTATTTTTTATTATTTTAAAATTAATTTCCATTCATTAATTTATTTATTGACTTTTGAGGCTGTATATGTTCATTCGTATACTGAAACGGTCAAAATACCCCAAAAATGTTAAATGGATTCAGCATTCAGAATTCTTTAATTTGGATAATAGAAATTCTCTCTCTCCCTCTTTCTTTCTCTCTCTAGTTCTCTCACTCTTTCTTTCTCTCTCCCTCTCTCTTGGTTAATGTGTGTATGTGCTTGGTTATGTCTATCAATATTTTTATTATACTTTTTTAAAATTTTCGAAATTGTTGTTTTATTTATCGGTAAATTTGATAAATTTCTTATTTATTTTTATTTTATATTATTTTGCCACTTACTTTTCGAAAAATGGTACGATATTCTTCTGTATATTGAGAATTTTATTTCTCTATTGTACGCAACAGTTTTTGCTTAATTCCAGCCTTCTCGTATTTGAAGAAACCAATTTCAAGGTAGCATCATTTAAACGGTCAAACTGAATTTGTATGTGCATTTTTTAAAACACATTTCAATGTACAGATTTTAGTTTTTTTTTTTTTAATAGATTCTCAAATGTTCACATTGAAAAAAAAAACGGATTCAATTTTTCTCTCTGATTCCACCTTACTTGTCCACTGAATTTCGCCACTTAATTTAAAAAAAAAAATTGTTTTATTGTCGGACGAGTTCTTGGAAGGTTAGCCACTGTTTCCTTCCCCAACCTTTTTATTTTTCTTTTAATTTACTGAATTTATATTTGTGTTGTTTGGTGTGCAAGATGGCAGTGGTGCGGCAGGAGCTATTTGCCACTCAGAAATATTATTTTGAGACTCATCAAGACACAAGAAAAAAGCACGCTGCGCGTTTTGCGTAGATACAGAACTAGCACCGAGGGTTCATCTCCGGTAATGTCGACATGGAGAAGGTAGAGACAAGAAATCTCTCCCTGCTTACAACAGACGTGAAAAAAGAGAAAGTTAGTCAGAAGCGGTCAAACATTGGAGGAGGCCTTGAAAAGCCACAACATCGCAGCAAAGGACCTGTATAAGGAAGTAACTCTATGTGGTGCATCCAGCAGGACTGGAAAGAAAGAACAGAAAAGTCAGCCGGGTGTATCCTCACAACATAATCTGAAAGAATGGAAAATGAATACATTGGCTCCCGGAAAACCAAAATAATAGTTCACGGGGTAACCATGGTCATATATGAGCCAATTTGGTTCGTTCGGAGGTGTCATTTCAATATTAAGCTAGTCGGGCATCGCCACTGGAGGTTTCGATAACTATATGACGGTGCTTCTTCGACATCCATGACACGCTTCTCTGCCACAGTAGACAAATTCATATCATTATGGAGGGAAGTAAACCCCACTGCTGATCATGTGGTGCAACGGCCAAATTATCGAAGGAATGTCTCAAAATAGGCAGGAGCAATAGCGGAGGAAGCAGTGGGGATAGATAAAGACGAGAAAGTCCCCGAAAGATAAGAGTGGAAGGAATTTCGGGGAGGCGGACCAAATCTGCGTCTTCGACTTCCACTTCTCAGCAGGATGTCCTTGGCAAAAAGTAGACGTTCCTCCAGACGTAGCAGAAGAAAGGTTACAAGATAAGAAATGAAAAGACCAACATCAGGAGCGACCACCGCGGCAAAAACAACGACTATAGCAGCAACAGCTTCAAGTGCAGATGAAACCACCTAGAGCAGCATCCCTGAAAAGGGGAAGGGATGGCAATGTTGAGGAGGAGAAATGAACTGATTGATGAGGGTCTGAGAAAACTATAAGTCCCAATCTGTCCCTGCTTCGCTAACTAGGCAAGAGCTGTCAGGTAAGACAGAGTCACTTCTTTTCGCTCAAGGACATTAGAAATCCGCTCCGATAAAAAAAATGGCGTTCCCAATGTGGGAAGGATTTGCAACGTGGACAAACAGTTGGTTAAGTGTAACCATACTTCACACAGAAATCTCCTTCTAAAACTGTTGTGGTAGGATCCACCTAATCTGCATAGGTGACTACCAACTATATAAATAATGGTTGGTACCGGAAGACGAGGGGGAGGAATCACGAGATCCAACTAGAGACTCTGATCGACTGCGACTAGTCAACACATTCTCCAGGAACGTCTTCCCTGAAATATACAGAAATACTATATGTACTTATTGTGTACACTTTCTTGTTATAATACATTCTTGTTCTAAGTACATTTTGTGTTGCATTATTATTCCATGTAATAGGCGAGATTCAACAATGAGTCAAGACTCAACAAAAACATTTGTTAAAATTCACCTACGGTCAACGACGAACCAATCTTGAATATTTTAATCCATTTCTCAGAAGTTAATTCTCGTATAATGCCAGGATTTTAATATATTAATAAAAACAAAAAAGGAATATAAAACTCAATTCTTCTCATTCCACTATCGATGCATAGTTAATGTTTCTTAACAGGTAATCGAATATTATTATTAATCCTTGATTCAGTATTTCTCTATATTTCTGTGATGAGGTATTATGTTCACTAGTAACATTATTCGGACTATTGTCCTCATCTTTGTCACCATATTTATTATAACGTTTCGGCCGTTGTACGCTCCAGCCTTCTTCAGGTGATTCGAATGTCGAAGAGAACCCTATATTTCGCTCACTGGTGTAGACTGTTCTGGTTCCACGTGCCATGTTTAATGGATGTCACTGCTTTGAATATACGCTCTTTCGCGCTAGAGGGCGTCGTCAGTGATGTTCTGAATTGGATCATTGGGCAGTTTCGGGTCTTTCAAACATCATACTGACCTCACCAAGTCGACCCCATCAGAGCTGATCGGACTCTGATACGCCCTCTAAAAATGCTTACAGACACTGACTTCTATAATATACCCCGTCATCGCGCATTTGATTGGTAGTTGATCAATAGCCAATCACAAAAGATAACTGGAAATTAACAATTGGCGTCCATTAAACAGGTCACGATCAACTAGAACAGTCTACCCCAGTGAGCGAAATATAGGGTTCAGTTCGACATTCCAAACACCTGAAGAACGCCGGAGCGTACGACGGCAGAAACGTTGTAATAAATGTGGCGACAACGATGAGGACAGTGGATGTCAGGAGATAACTGATAACTAACACCCATTAAACATGGCACGTGGAACTAGCACAGTCTACCCCAGTGAGCGAAGTAAAGGGTTCATTTATACTTTCCAACCACCTGCAGAAGGCCGGAGCGTACAATTGCCGAAACGTTGTAATAAATATGGCGACAAAGATGCGGGCAATAGTCCGAATAATGTAAATAGTGTACATAATACCTCATCTCAGAAATATAGACAGATACTGAAAGGCCGAAACGTTGTAATAAATATGGCGACAAAGATGAGGACAATAGTCCGAATAGTATAAATAGTGTACATAATACCTCATCTAAGAAATATAGACAGATACTGAAAGGGCCGAAACGTTGTAATAAATATGGCGACAAAGATGAGGACAATAGTCCGAATAGTATAAATAGTGTACATAATACCTCATCTAAGAAATATAGACATATACTTAAAGGTCGAAACGTTGTAATAAATATAGCGACAAAGATGAGGAGAATAGTCCGAATAATGTAAATAGTGTATATAATACCACATGTCAGAAATATAGACAGATACTGAAAGGCCGAAACGTTGCAATATATATGGCGACAAAGATGAGGACAATAGTCCGAATAATGTAAATAGTGTATATAATACCTCATCTAAAAAATGGAGACATATACTGAAAGGCCGAAACGTTGTAATAAATATGGTGATAAAGAAGAGGACAATAGTCCGAATAATGTAAATAATGTATCTTTGATTCACTTGTCCTTTTTATCTACTGTAAAAGTATATGTGGCTTTGCATTAGACATTTCATGAATAGCAACATATTAAAAATCTACAGATCTGGTGCTCTCTGTAACAAGGCAAAAATATGTATTACTGGTGGCAAGGGTTAAAGCTTACTACCATAACACCAGTATCAGCCTCTGACATTGTGTGCCAACATAAGATAAGAGATGTTAGTACGTTCGAAGCGATCATCGTAATTAATATTAAATGTGTTTTATTATCAATTTATATAGACGCTAATTCCTAATTAATGACATTAATTCAGTAGATGAATTTCCTCAAATTCAATTCGCAAGATATAATCAAAATAAAATAAATGAAAGAATTCATGGAACCGAGTATTCTTAGATTGAAAACAACAGACAATAATATTTTTTGTGTGTAATTTCTCTGGTTTTCTTACAAAGGAGCGAATATAATCAATAGCTGGCGACTCTAGTTTTCCGTCTGCTAGGATAGCTAGCCAATCCCTGTCGTAGACACCTGCTCAAGCATATTCATGTTTGTTCATCACGCACAGAATCCAACTGCGGTTTATATTGCAACAATGATGTGGGGGGTAGATACTGTTTCTGAAAGAGAGCTCAGAATCATGATCTGTAGATACAGTGATTATTTCCCTTGAAATCTGAAGAATATTACACCCTATGTAACAATATTCGGCCCAACCGATTGAATAATATTATCGATTATAACCGAAAATATAATCTTCATGAAATATATTCATTAAGATTAAATAAGCATTTTTCTTTTCCTACTTTAAATGCCACAGGGCGTGCTTTCCAAACGAATAGAATAAGGATTAATTAAAACTTTCTAAATTTATTCTAACCAACCTGACTCCATTTGAAGTATTAAGAAGATAGAAAAATAAGCCAAATATTAAAATGATTCTTTGATGACAAGTCATATAAAGCAAACTATTACAAGTTTTATCTAATAAAACTGTGGACATTCAAAATGTCTAATATAATTTCCATTTCGTTTTACTCCAAGCAAACGACAAGACATCGAAGAATAAAAATTCAGAATATCTTCTAGAGCCATGCATTGACAAATCTAATTATTGAATAAAAATTCCTTGCTGCAGGAACAAAGTCGCCTTTTGGTGCTACTCCAAATATTTTACAATCCCAATTTAGCTTCATAATCACAAGTTGGAATTACATTACACGTCATTGCTCATATATAGCACTGCCCAAAGAAATGTCTGCGTACTTTTCTTAAGCCGGATGTGAAGGTTAAACATTAAGGATTTAGTGTAGCCATATTGAAATTTTCAGCAATCCTAAAGGACGAGCAATATGCCAATGTTTCCAGCCTAAATAGCAACTCCTTCCGTTCTTTGCTGACGTCGCATTGGGAGAAAAAGAGGATTTTCCTTCAGGCATCAGCCTTTTCAAAAGTCATCGGGGAACTAATGATATGTAAAGAAGTGTATTACACTCTACGGATCGATACTTTGCCCAATTGATGGGATACTATTATCGATTTTGACTGGAAATATAACCTAAAGAAGGTAGGTTGAAACTTTATTTTTACATGCATCTCGGCCAACGTAAAAAGTTTAACTAGGCTGAGGTTTAATTAAAGTTTCTAGATGGGGACGCATTTGTACAAACTGTCGGTAAATAATGTTTTTTCTATGTTTATTAAGTTTTTACGAATCTCACTTTTCAAACTCATTTCTTATGGTCGAGTAATAAACAAGTAGCCATTATACAATCTTAGAACGTTTAATGGATAAAAGTGGCTTCCATATAAATCTATTAGCCTTTCTTATTAATGATTTCCAATTCTCTTTGTCTTAAATATACGCGGATATATTATCTGTTCATATTATTTTTTTATCATCGGCAGTGTCAGTGAATATATGACTGCAGATAATGAGGTTATAGTGATTTTCTAAGCGCGACTTAGATGTGGCGCAAGGCCGAAAGTATAAGGCACCCAGTGAGGATCGAACTCACTACTCAGTCGTAACTTATCTAGCAAGAAAAGCATTTTAACCATTACACCACGTCGAGGTGCCCGAGATTATGAGGTATATGTTGCTGTACGAAGCGTCTGTATCTATAACCAACATTAAGTAGTAGAAAATATTTAACTTTTTTATAGAAAGAATTGATATATCTACTAAGCAAAAACAAAAAAAATAAAAATAAAAAAGGTGTCCAAAGGGAGGAAAGTTGGCAAAAGTACACATGGCACAGTGGATAAAAGCGTTAGTTACATCCACTGACAGGACCCACAGAGTGTGAGTTCAAAACCCGGTTAAAACAGTGGAGAACTTTCAGAGGGAAATTAACAGGAAATAACTGATAACTGACATCCATTAAACATCGCACGTGGAACTAGAACAGTCTAGCCCAGTGAGCGAAATAAAGGGCTCAGTTTGACATTCCAGCCACCTGAAGAAGGCTGGAGCGTACAACGACCGAAACGTTGTAATAAATATGGCGACAAAGATGAGGACAATAGTCCGAATAATATAAATAGTGTACATAATACCTCATCTCAGAAATATAGACAGATGCTGAACGGTGATAGATATGGAAACAAAGATTAGGGCACTAAACCGAATAATGTAAATAGAGTACATAATACCACATCTCATAAATATAGACATAAACTGAAGGGTGATAAATATGGCAACAAAGATGAGAACAATAGTCCAAATAATGTAAATAGTGTATATAATAACTCATCTCAGAAATATAGACAGATACTGGAGTATTTGTTACTTTCGCTCTACAGTGCCGACACTAAATATCCTATGCATCTCAAGGCAAATATATATAAAGTTTGCATCAAATTGCACACATTGTATATCGTAATGACGACAGATGATAGCTTGTATCAGGATAATGCTATTTCTACCTGAAATATCCCCGAGAAATATTCTATGCTTCAAGAAAATTAATCCCCTAGTGCTAAGTTTTATATAGGAATATGAGCAGAGACATATATAATTGATTTCAAGTAAATGAAAGGATGCTGGAGAACAAACTTATTGTCGGATAATGGTCCTCCAATTACCTTCATCATTACATTGGAATGGCAGATTGCATGTGCATTCACCCTTAAACGCCTTTTATCTACGAATTGACACGAAACGATTATCAATTCTCGTCTCTGTTTAATTTATCTTCTCTCTTCGATTCATTCGCCATTTTCCGTATTCCTTTGATTCTTTCGATTAACAGAAATTCCACGGAATGCGGTTGACGGGATAAAAGAAAATTTATACATTCTGTTCATTGAAATAATACACCACAATCTAGAAATTCATAGGCATGTTAATTCGCTTAACTTAGTCTGTCTACGAGGGAAACTCACATTGAGAATCAAATTCGGCAAAATAATGAATTCTATAACATGATTGGACTATCACTGGGAAAACAACCAGATTTGTAACAGAATATATGAACATCTAATGATAGATGAACTGTCCATATGACAGAGACAAGTGCATTAGATTTGATGTGTTTTTCTCACTATAATGAAATGTACAAGTAAACGTATTAAGAGCACATTGTCTTTGGGGGAATAATATTTCTACTAATAAATGGATCGGTCTTTCCGGTATATATATATATATATATATATATATATATATATATATATATATATATATATATATATATATATGTATATATATATAGATAGATGTGTGTGTGTGTGTGTGTGTGTGTGTGTGTGTGCGTGTGTGTGTGTGTGTGTAATAATCTGCGAATAAAATTACTTATCGCAAATATGGTGGATGTTTTAACGAAGCAGTGCACAATGTAATGAAATAGAGTATATATATATATATATATATATATATATATATATATATATATATATATATATATATATATATATATATATATATATATATGTAAGGGAACATTGAAGTCAACACTCAGAGGCGACCGCTGTTTCATTCTAGAGGCAATCGTCAGGCCGCTCACTTTTATATTTATATTTACGTACGCTCTATCTCTGATTCTTTAGCACTTTATCCCATAAATATAGCACACCTGAAATCTAATATATATATATATATATATATATATATATATATATATATATATATATATATATATATATATATATATAAATGTTTAGAGGTATAAAAGTTATATACAGTTTTAAAAACTAGGAATTTATTAATTTTAATTTTATTAGTCTCTAAGTCACTTTCAACCAACATCTCATCAGGAGACAATCGTTGGATAATTGACAAATTAAGGAAAAAACAGTGACGAAAATGAAGAGCAAAAAAAGGGGGAAACACGCTAAAATAACATATAAGTGTATATACTTATAACGAGGGAAGGGGAAATAACGTGTAAATAATTAGCGAGGGACAGTTAAAATAAAATATCCCCCAACAGATTAAGGGACTTCACAAATTCTTTCTGCCGGTAGAGCGAAGGTTTCCTTAATCCTATACAAGACTGATTCCAAAATCTTCAAATGATTGTTGGAACCAGCCGTATGAATGATTTTAAACCACTGTTTTGTATATGACTTGGCACAGGCTATATTCTCAACTAAGTGTTGAGGAATAGCCGATTCCATATTTATGGGGGGAAGATAACACATTTTATCTAGCTTCGCAAGTCGTATTTTGGAAGGTACATGCTGGTTAATTCTAGTTTCCAAATGCAAGGTTGTACGCCCCACATAACCAGCAGCACACTGGCAATTAAATTCATATACTAAATTACTCAATTCCATGTAGGGCAGTTCATCCTTGCGAAACGACGGAAACGCAGACCTAGTTCGAAAAATGCAACTTAAAGCAACAGAAGAAAAACAACCAGAAACCGACTTGCTAACTTGCTTAATTACGTTTTGATACTTATCCCCAATCCAAGGAATCTTCAAATAAACCGGACATTTAGAAGGCCCTTGGACTTTAGGGGAATGAAAATTCCTTAGTCTTCTTAATAATAATAAAATCAATAAGGGCCTCCTCATAGCCATTACTGAGGACAATTTCCCTATTGTTCTCAAATTCTCAATCTAGTAAGAGAACAAATTTTGACAGCCCTGTACACCAAGGTTTTAACAAGATTGATTTTCCTTGATGTAGGTGCAAACGAACAGAAATTCAAATAGAGGCCCGTAAAGGTAGGTTTGCGATAAATACTTGTAAGAAAACACCCTCTACTACGCTCAACAAAAACGTCCAAAAAGGGCAGACAATTGTCCTTCGCCCCTTCCATAGTGAAGGACAAACATTTGTGTATGGAGTTTAGCTCATTAAAGAAGTTAACAGCCTCTCTTTCATTTGAAAAACTTGCAAAAGAGTCATCGACGAACCTGACATAAACAAACGGTTTAGACACTTTTCCAAAGAGCAACAGTCAAGTGGATGGGCTCCAGATGGGTAGTCCCCTTGGCCCTGCGTTGGCTGATATTTTTGTGGGTTAATTTGTCAATTATCCAACGGTAGTCTTCTGAGGAGATGTTGGTTGAAATTCCTAGTTTTTAAAACTATATATATATATATATATATATATATATATATATATATATATATACGCGGATTTGGGTATAGTTACTTTTAGACATTTTTCATATTGAACCCTAAAAATGGTCAAAGGTTTGGTAATTATAATAACCCGGTAACAGCGGTAAAAAAGAAAAAGGGATATATAATATACTGGAAAAATAGAAACAAAATCATAGAAAAAGAATTAATAATGGTTTTAAAAGCTAATCTGGTATAGTGTATATAAGAAGGTGTTTTTGTGTCTGCATGTAATATATAATTCACTCCTCTGGTTCAATAATTTAGGATGGTTTAAACTTTTTAGAATAACTAGTTTTTTATCTTAACAAAGACAACAACTGTCGCCTTTTCTTTTAAAAGCCTGTGCCCTAGAAACAATTTCCCACTTAACAGATGATGAAAGTCCGTCTCTTTCAACTGTCAGATATATTTAGAGAGATCAGTACTATGTTTATATGTTATGTTTTTTAAAGACATTTTGTGATGTTAGAAACGCAATTTCCAAGAGTTTTCTGTGGAACCAAAGTACAATTCAACACCATTACCGGAATTTATACATACATACATACATATATTTGTATTATTATTACTATTCTTATTATTAAAACGACATATATTATTCTGAATTTATTTGAACAATGTATCTAAAAACAAAAGAAAATACAAACATATTTGCTATCCTCTGCCTGCCGCAATGATGGGGAAATCATTTCCCCGCACCATCGCGAGTGAGACACGCTGCAAGAGCCACTGCGTTTCGCGAGGCTCGTCCCTTAATTGAGACGCCGTCCAGCCAACCTTCCAAAGGAACGCCACCGAACGAGGGCCAATAACCTCAAAACTCTCCACTGCCACTAGAGAAAAATAAATCTGCTTGAAAGAGAAGAATACTGAACTATTTTTTTATATCCACGTCCTGTGCAACAGACACCTGCTTGACCGCGGACCTGAACAAGTTATCGGTCGAAAATGTATCGGCAGAGGACGAATCCTAAATCAACGATTTCCCCGCCCTTTAAAAAGGAAAATGGTAATCCCATCCGACCGCTTTCCATCACCACGGTCGATTAATTCTAATGATCGCCTTTCCCAAATAACGAAATATCCATCTCAGTGAAGGAGGAAATTTCGTCATAGAAACATAAGAAACACATTTCTTTTCTAACGCGTTTCGTTGAAATTTATCAAGATAAAACACGGAGACCTACCGACATCTATCGACAACATACTCGCAGATTAAAACCAACATTATACACTCATCTAACAGTAGAAAACGCTTAAACGTATGGGGAAAGATTAATAACTACACAAAAACAAGAAACCTACATTTAATAATATTAATTATGATCATGACCATAAACTAAATATTAACACAAACATCAAAATTTACTTATATCTTTGATATTGGGTAATAGGTTAGCTGAAAGCGCTCTGGACCAAACATCACTTAGAGTGTTTCCAGATACTAACAGTTGACTTCAGATGCTTCCACATGTTGCCATATTTCTCTTGTTCTTGGTAAAGAATACTAAGGAAAGTTTTTTTCTCTCCCATCATTTTCAATATTATCACAACCTTTAAATTATTCAAAGTGAAGAAATAATATTCAACTAAATCATATGCTTCTTGCAAACCATTTCACTATGACGCTAGTGTAGTTTCAAATTTGATTGTTTTAAATGTGATATTATTTCCCCAACAAAACTTGTATATACACACGTTTACCAGCTTATGTTCGGTTTCTGTACTAACACTTCGAGACTTATCCTATTTTTGTTCGGATAAACATCCTTTATAGGAACAGATGCCACTTTTTCAGAAACATTATCTTTAGAGCTTTGAAAGAAAATCAACGATATTAATTTGAAATGAAGGATCGGTTGGTTCCCAAATTCTCTTCTTACCACAGATAAACTTGTAAGTGCATTTGAAAACATTGAGCCGTTTCCATCAATGAGTGTGTACTGGTGTAAATGCTGGTTGTGTTGAAAAGGTTGATGTGGCTGCGTGTTGAATAGCATTTAACAATTATACATTTTTGTATCAAGGAAAAACAATGGAAAACCAATTTTTGTTTCAACGATAAAATATATATTAAAATCAACAAATACAAAACATTTTATGTAATGTGTGAAACAATAAGAAAGGTGAGGTAGTTTCCATTCATCTGTTAGCTGAAAGATTAACTGTAAATAAACAAGTTTTCTGAAAGAATGTTCAAAGTTCTGTATTAGATAGAATGATGTTTTCAGAAGAACATGTAATAAATCAGTTTGTGGATTATATATAACTAACAGAGCTGTTGCAACTTGGCTTGTTACATAGAACTGATGGTGAATGATATTTAAGTTCTGTGTGCGTGCGTGTGTGCAGTGAGTAGAATGAATAGTCTGTGTAGACGCGTGTGAGTTGCTGAGTTCTACAGAGTTCTGCTTCTACTGTTTATTTTTGGAACGAATCCTGGTTTATATTACTATCGGTAAGCTCCCAGGACAATGGCGGGAGAAAATTCGACAGCACACAAAAAATATCTGATTGGATGAAAAATTACCCAATCGGTGATTTTATAGCAAAAGCATGTTTTTTGAATTAACAGTAGGAAAAATTCAGTGTTGTGAATGCGATCAGTAAATTGTCCTGTGATAGTTAGTATTTATTATTTGACCAATCACAGTTTAGAAAAATGTAGGTGTGTCAAACATAGTAGTAATCGGTACAATGGGACTAATATATTCTTGTCCACTTGAAGCCTGCAATAATTTAATTACTGAATCAATAAGGTCAGGGAAGATTAGTTTTGATTTTTTTTACGGCATATCAACCTCAATGTGGTATTTAATGCCGACAAGATTTTTATTGCTGGTAATATTTTTTTTCAAAAATGTATTTCTAGTAATAATATTTTTCCAAAATATATATTGCTGGCAATATTTTTTCCAAAAATGTATTACTGGTAATATTATATTACTGGTAATTATTTTTTCTTAAACAATTCATTGCTGGTAATAATTTTTACAAAAATGTATTTCTGGTATTAAAACCTATTTTTACATTTTTATAGTATTTTGACCCCAGTTTGAGGGTTAACTATTTGCCCATAGCAGGGACCCTAACATGTGCTACCAGCACGGGTCAGTGTGGACATAGGAACACCAACAAGTTAGTTCCACGCTCCTCAAAACCTCCCGATCAGAGGCCTTGCTCTTGCATTTAGTTTATAGTCCTAGCCAGGATGTTTGCATTTTGATCAACTTATGGATAATGAGTACTAACATTAAAAATCAGCATTTTATATGATACATTCTATTTGGTTTTATTCCCGACCATCCCTAACCAATTCATTGTATCGGGATTCAACATCAAATTGAAACTGGGTTTGAGATTGACGTACAAACAGGATGGCATTTCCTGTAGTGAGCGTTACAATTTAAGTAATACCAAAGTTGTTCAGATCTCCCTGACTAAATGTTTCAATCTTTATCACAGCCAGGTTTTCTTTTGAAACACTTTGACGCGTTTCGAAATCCTCGCAGAATTTAGCATTGCTTAAGTTAACGCTAATATTTTTGTCGAAATTTACAAAGCCTACGTTTCGTTCAATTTCGAAAACCAACGATGGAATTTGAATAAGCTGATTTGTTTGGAAAATACTTTGACGAAAAAAAAACTCTACTTGGTGGTTTTTACTACACCCTAGTAAAACCAACTGTACTTTGTATCTTTGTGACACTTCTCCTCCAAATATGGTTTCGATCGGTTAATTTAGAGGGTGTGACGGTCGGACAAACAAAATCACATAATTTTATATATAGATTTAATTGGAAGTGAATTCGGTAGATTTTGGTTAATATATTTCACAATATGTATATTAATTTGCGATATGTAAACTACGAAATTGAAGAAAGTCAAAGGCAGCACACAAACTGTGATATGACAGACTTCCTAATGACAGTTTTAAAAGCAAAAGCAATGGCTCAAATGACAATAAAAACTCGAAGGTCATCACATTGAGACGATTTATTAACATCAGCAATCGAGATCATCCCAAGGAAGACTAAATAAAAAAAGAATGGATGATAGAGGAAATCTCGACATGATTAAAACGAGATAAAAGCAAATGCAAAAACAGGACCTAATATAGGAGACTGCTTAAAGTAAACTGCACAAAGTAATTGCAATAAATGCAGGCTGCTAAGGAGATATGGCTCAACGAAAATGTGTAGAAATAGAACAAATGAGTATCACAGATGAAGCAAATCTGCATAAAAATAAGAGAACTAATAAGAGAAAAGACATACACATCCAAAGAATGCATAAAATCCTAGGACGAGCCAATGATATTTTAGAAGGAAATATACTTAAGAGATGGAACGAATATATCGTAAAGTACTCCCACGATTAAAGAGGACAACAGGCAATATACGGGAATATCGAAGCACCAGAAATATTAAAATTTGAAGTGAAGTCAACGAGGGTCAAATTGAATAAATTGAAGTGTCAGCCTTAGATGATCTCAACATTGAAAAGATTACAAGATAATGACCGAAATGATAACAGTGTCGATATACCCGATTACTTAAGTAGATCCAATTTCATAGCACTACATGAGAAGCCAAGGACACAGGAATGTGAAATCTATCGGACAATTAGATTATGAGCCATATAACTGAACTTATCTGAATAGAAACGGCTCAAAAATGAAGAGGATTATGACGAAGATGGTGAAGATTAAGAAGAAAATAAGAAGACAGAAATAAGATGAAAAATAAGAACAAGAAGAAGATGATGAAGATGAAGAAGAAAAAAGTAGGCGAAGAAGGAAAGAAGGAAAGAAGAAAAATAAGAACAAGAAAAAGAAGTAGAAAAAAAGATGAAGATGAAGAAGAAATATAGAATAAGAAAATAAAAACAAATGAAAATGAACACGAAGATGAAGATGAAGATGAAAAAAGCAGAAGAAGGAGAAAAGAAGAAAGACCAAATATAGAAAGAAGGAAAGAAGAAAAAGAAGAACAAGAAAAAGAAGAACAAGAAAAAGAAGATGAAGATGAAGAAGAAAAAAGTAGAAGAAGGAAAGAAGAAAGAAGGAAGGAAGAAAGAAGAAAAAGAAGAAGATGAAGATGAAGAAGAAAAAAGTAGAAGAAGAAGGAAAGAAGAAAGAAAGAAGGAAGAATGAAGGAAAGAAGAAAAATAAGAGCAAGAAAAAGATGAAGAAGGAGAAGAAAAAATAAAAAAATAAAAATAAATGAAAATGAAGAATAAGAAGAAAAAGTAGAAGAAGAAAGAAAGAAGAAAGAAGGAAGGAAGAAAGAAGGAAAAAAGAAAATAAGAACCAGAAAAAGAAGAAGATGAAGATGTAGAAGAAGAAGATGGAGAAGAAGAAGAAGAAGAAGAAGAAGAAGAAGAAGAAGAAGAAGAAGAAGAAGAAGAAGAAGAAGAAGAAGAAAGAATAAGAAAATAAAAAATAAATGAAAATGAAAAAGATGAAGAAGAAGGAAAGAAGAAAGAAGGAAAGCTGAAAAGAAGAAAGAAGGAGAAAAAACGAAGAAGCAGAAAATAAAGAAGAAGAAGAACATAAAACGTAGATGTGTTTAATGATTACTAAATTCATCGTGACGCTTTTCCAATATTTCGAAATGTTCTTTGCATCATCGCCTAACAAATGCGTTTCTATAATCGTTTAAACATTTGGTACAGTTATGTATGCATTTTAATGTTTGTCTTGATAGAATTCGAATGAGAAAACCCACCGTTATGAAACGTCTTGAACCAAACTCTGTTTCATTTCCTATTTCGGTTGTAAATCCGGACGAATTTACTGGTTGATGAAGAACAGTTTCAAACACTAAATATATTAAGATAACCATGAAGTGAAAGATTCATTAATACATCTTACTTCCTATTTAATTACCAATTCACTCTACTAAAATGAATCGTTCAAATCACTAATTGCTTTGAACATCAAACGGAGAGTAATTTAATGAAATGACTTTTTTTTTACCAAGTGCGAAAAAAAAACATTCGAAAAATCAATTATCAAATGAGGTTAAAATTGTTGCTCAAGAAATGTTCACGCATAAGAAGAAAGCAAAACGAATGTTGATCTTCATGTGGCAAAAGTTGCAAATTGAAAATCTGTTTTGTCGAAGTATCTTAAGTTTTATCAATAAGTGAAATGAATGATCAAGTCCTGAAATCCGCCATGACTTTATTCTTAGTTTTGCAATATTTTCTCATTTGTCCATATCACTTTTCATATTTGTTTCACGAATATGGAAAATAAGGATAAAAAGGTGTTTCGTTTAATTATATTTTTCGTTTTTAAGGAGGAATAATTAGTTGAATTAATTTAAACTATAACATGAAAGCCTATATTACACCTAAATTACTTGTATATATATATATATATATATATATATATATATATATATATATATATATATATATATATATATATATATATATATATATATGTATATATTTATATATTATGGTAAAAAGAAGCAACAGTGAGATATATAGTCCGGTGTTCTTATTGATATTGTTATTTTTACAAAACAGAGCTCAATATAAATTTACAGAGCATAAATATAATAAATTAACTGATTTAAATATATGGTTATTTCTCTACACAGAAATTACTATGTTTCAAAAAACGGAAGCTAAATCTTCAAATTTAATTATATAATTAAATTAAAAGCATATTTTTCTGTTTCATTTCAAGATAATATGAAACACAAGTAATGCTGACGAGAGTACGGTGTAATTCCCGAAGTGCCGTTTACGAAAATCTGAAGTCAAGATGCAGAAGGTAAAATAACAAACCTATTACTTGTATTAATTTTCTCTCTTTCACTCCTGATCTCTCTCTCTCTCTCTCTCTCTCTCTCTCTCTCATATATATATATATATATATATATATATATATATATATATATATATATATATATATATATATATATATTATTTGCATTATTCGGACTATTGTCCTCATCTTTGTCGCCATATTTATTACAACGTTTCGTTTATATGTTTATGGTACGTAGATGACACCTTCATACTCTGGCCACACCAGGAAGATGTTAAGGTTCTACTGGACCATCTGAACTCAATAAGACCTTCGATACAGTTCACAAAGGAGAAAGAGAGTAACAAAACACTCCCATTCCTGGACGTTTTAATATCTCGTAAAAGCATGGGTTCAAGACATCCGTATGCCACAAACCGACATTCACCGGACAGACCTAAATTTCAACTCCCACCATCCATACAGCGTAAAGAAAGGGTTCGTCCGCTGCTTACAACACCGAGAAAAAGTGGCGACCCAGGGATATTCGATAAAGAATTGGTCAGTATAATTAGTAACCTACAACGTAACAACTACCCTGTATACATGACAGCAGCCTCCAAAAACTGGGATAGGCGGGTACAAGAGGAGGAGGACAAAAAACTCAGAAAACAGTCTGTCTGCCTTATGTGAAGGGGTTATCAGAGAAAATACAACGTATCTGCGGTCCATAAAACATCAGGACAACCCTCAAAAGCTTGACGACACTTCGCAGATATCTCTCCCGAGTAACCCCCTCCCATAGAGGAGAACATGACTAAAGACTGTGTGTACGCTATCCCATGCAGATGCGGAAAGAAATATAAAGGGGAGACAGGCCGACTCCTCAAGGTAATGCTTCAAGAAGATCAGAAAACTGTAACACGAGGGGAAGTTTGAAAAATAAGGCGTGGCTGACCACATATGGAGAGAGAAGGGTGATCACCGCCTTCTGTGGGATCAGGTTGAGATCATAGACAAGGAACACCATTAGAAAATTGGTAAACTTTAGGAATCAGCACATATTCTAGGGCACAAAAATCTCCCGAGGTGACCAAGCATAGAAATGAACACGACATGGGAACCAGTAATAAGGAGTGCCAGAGAAAAGCGATAATAACAACAAAAGCTGCAATATGAGCTCTGGTAAAACACGCAATGATAACATGAAAAAATTGCAATATGAGCACTGGTAAAAATGGTTGCTGAAGACATTAGATTTATAATACCCAAAAATTCATACACAGATGTCCTCAAGGACACATGTGTATAAAGGCGTTGTTTAGATCCATTGACAGGACCCAAAAGAGCATGCGTTCAATACCCGGTTAAGACAGTGGAGAAGTTTCAGAGGAAAATTTAACTAGAGATAACTGATAGCTGACATCCATTAAACATGGCACCTGGAACTAGAACAGTCTACCGCAGTGAGCGAAATAAAGGGTCGACTACCTGAAGAAGGAAGGAGCGTACAAATGCCGAAACGTTGTATGGCGACAAAGATGAGGACAAGAGTCCAAATAATGTAAATAATGTACATAATACCACAACTCAGAAATATATATATATATATATATATATATACATATATATATATATATATATATATATATATATATATATATATATATATATATATATATATATATATATATATATATCAATTATATGGTGCAGGTTCAATTTATATTACGCGAATCATTCTTGCCATATCATTAACTTCATTATCTGCTATTCGTATGAATGATTCGCGTAATATATATATATATATATATATATATATATATATATATATATATATATATGTATGTATGTATGTATATTTAAACAATTACTACCATATCCAAAACTATAGTTATGAATGAGATCAGAATCCAAAACGTCTCAAAAATTAATAATTCTGAAGTAGGTATATATATAGTAAACTGTCAGATTTGTCTGTTAAAATATATTTGAAAAGACTGGGGAAATTAACAATAAATATATATGTTTGGTGATGAGTACACATATATATATATATATATATATATTTATATATGTGTGTGTGTGCGTTTGTGTGTGTGTTTGTGTATGTATACAGCGAGAGAGAGAGATACAGAGGGAGGGAGAAAGCGAAGGACAGCGGATAGAGGAAGAGATGTTCAGGCGAGCAAATATAAAGCTCGTGTCATTTTATTCATTGATGACCGACTGCATTAAAATGACACAACGACCGATCTCATTTATGACAAGATAAGTCTCCTCAAGGAAAATGAGCGTTATAAATGGCGTTTAAATATTCATAAATTGATCCGTTCGCCTTCTCTGTTTGGCCGAATTGGTCCGGGACAAATTAGCCTGCTATTCCCCGTAGCATGCGCGTTTAGTTCGGGCAAGCGAAATCAACCATTTGACCTTTTTGATCCATGACCAGAAGATAAGTCTGGAGACCCAATGAAAACAAACACTTATGAGGCTCAATGAGTAGTTTTATGGAGTGCATTCTCACCTCGAATATGCTTCGAAAGATGTCATACAGAAATTTAAGAACAAAAAACCAGCACTTTGTATAGTTCCCGGTGTGTAAGCAAATTCAGTTGTTTTTTTAATCATTTCTCCCTAATCAAGGCAATAAAGCCACTAAGACGTAAGAGCTTACTGAGCGAGAAAGAAAATCAGATAAAAAAAAACATTATTAAAGTAAAAGATCAATAAATGAAAAAAAAATTAAGTTGGAAGATAACAATATTGCATTTAACCTTTTTCAAGATCAACGTTGACTAGAAACCAAAAAGCCGGAAGTGTGTTCCGCAAGCGCGAAATGGGAGAAAAGCAAATGTTAGCATATGACTTACGTTTCTATTCTACAATTTCAACTTACATTTCCAATAGACTAGCTCTACAATTTCAACTGTAATATGATGCAATATAACTGCCAATCGAGTACTGCATTTAAATTCGTGAATTCACGGTACCAAAGAGTAAAATCATTTAAAGCAATTACAATGCAAATACTTATAGAAGAGCCAAGAGGAGGATACGTAAATGTGTTTAGAAAGGACTGAAACTGAGATGCGAGATCAGAAGCGATAATTACAAATATCAACTCTCCTTATTTTTATCATCATCCTTTTATATTCATGAATATTTTTCCATATATTACATTTAAATACGACAAAATATTGCGAGACATTTGCACCGACATTCCTGTCCAGATACACCGTATAGAAAAATACTGATTGATAACACAGCTATACTACCCAAAGAAAATATCAAATTATACAGCATATCTTCGAAGTAGCTGAATACAGTAGTAGGTTCAAGGATATTAAGTGTTTTTTTTTTTAATTTATTACGACTGGTAAACTTATCTTACGAGAATAGAATGAAAGAACGTCATCTATGTATCATAGATAAATGTAGTTTTAGGTATAATTTGTTTAAATGGGCTAAACTCTAAACAGAAAAGAAAAGCAACGATAACACTAATAGGTGATCTCGTATGTGAGAAGAACATTTGCTCATAGAAATTCTATTGAAATAGAAATAATTGTGGATCGTGATTAGTTTGCATACCTGTATATTTGTATGGATACTTAGAGAAAGTTTTTATTTAGATATTTTAATATTTTAAGATATTTTCTTATGTTTATACATCCTTTTTATAGATACAAATATTTAAGTAAATGCTCTCTTTATAATAATAAGTATTAACGACATTTACCTGCTTGAATGTCCGAGAAATTTTCATATAAAATATGCGTCCTCCAATAGGAATCAAACCTGTATCCTATATGGAACCGTCACATAGCCTGACGTAATTTTAACCGATTGGGCCACAGAGGAGCGTTCGGTTAGCAAGGTCGATTTTACCGTCTTTAAACTACAATCTTCCATGATTCTCTCACGTACATTCATATCTCCTCATGGCGTATCCAAATGTAAACAAATGACGTCACACATTATGAAATGGACAAAATCTGACAATTATTTTAAGACGGAAGACGCATATTTTCTATGAAAGTTTCTAGGACATTCAGGTCGGTAAATGTCGTTAAAAACATATAAACAGAGAATTTACTGAAATATTTGTATCTATAAAAAGAACGTATAAACATAAAAAATGTCTTTAAATAATTGTCGGACTTTGTCCATTTCGTAATATTTTAATATTGTTAGGAAATATGTTGAGGCATTTTGTAACGTTTATATTTCTATATACTGATTTGATATTTAAGATAGCAATAAACTTGATTTCCATGTTTTATGTTTCGTATATTCTTGATTTAGTGTCTTCAATGCCAGCAGGTATTTCCTAGTTTTATTCATTATTTGTAAAGATTAATGCTATAATAACTTATATAAAACCTTTTTCAATTTCTGTGTAGTCGGATATATGGTTTTTGGTTATGATGGTATGAGCGTCATCTTTTCTTAATCCAGCTGCAAATTTTAAGCCGCAGTATACATCTTCCATTTCAGTTATAGAATGTTTGACATTAGAGTTGCGCCAAACAAGATTCGGGTTACTAATCTCGCTCCATGTACAGATACATACAGGGCATTCACTTATTATAAACTCAGAATATATATATATATACTAGACAAAATAAAGGAACTTAATAATAATTTTAAAAAGACACGATGTCTCTTCATGAATTCGGAACGCCGATGGATTACTTTACAAAGAGCAAGAACAAAAGAAGAATAATCAAGAGGACAGAAGAAAGAGACTGACATTGTATTTAATTTTTTGAAGATTAAAGTTGGCTGAAAAGTATAGGGCCGGGAGAGAATCCCACAATGGAGACGTGCGAGAAAACTAACTGTTAGCATAGAACTTACGGTTACATCAAGCCAAATCAAATGGATATTGGCGGGACCTCATCGCCAGTCTAGTACTGCACTTAAATTTGTATCCTGCTGAAGAGCTCATCCAAAATATTTGCCATGGCAGTATTTATTGAACGACAAAGGAAGGCTGCCACGAAAGGGAGTGAAGACGAGACGCCAGATAAAGCCCAATATCATTGCTGATTCTTCTTTGAATTTTATCAAGGACCTCCAGCCCTTATGTGACAGCAATATTCTAAGCAGGGACTAATTGTAGACTGAAAAGAGTGGCCGTTCAGGATAACTTTCACTTAACGATTTCATTTGAAACCCTGGATCAGTTCGAAAATTTGTCCGAAGTCATTATAACTTTCCAATTTGCGAAGAAGTCCTGCATGCTATACCCCATCGAAAACTTGATAGACTCTTTCCGCAAGCATCGTAATAATATAAGTAGTTGACCTAGTGAAATGAAAGCCATATTGCTTCTTTGAAAGAAGGCCCTGGCCCTAGTATATTTGAAGTTTAACCAGTTCATCATTGATTAGGGTCTCTAGTAGTTTATCCAAAAGACGTAGAAGGCTAATAAGTCGAAGGTTTGAGGGTTCATCTGTTTTCTTAAAAATTGAAACAGCAGATGAGGGTCTTTAATGATTCAGGAAATCATGAAGCAGCAAGGTATTTAGTATACAGTTTAGATAGAACGCGGGCACGCTTCTTTAGTACGGTTACAGGGGCACCATCAAGTCCAAATGCTTTGTGGAGATCTAAATTGGAGTTGATACCAATAACTATATAAAGACCTATATGCATATCACTCAGCAGAGACACAGTCAATTTTGCCGCGGTGACTCCAGATGAGACGTGTGTCGAACTAAAGATGTTAACACCGCAAATTGATTGATGAGAAGAGGAACATAAACCTTAAATTAGTTTAGTATATTGCAAAGATATCCGGCGGGCCTTCCAGGAGAAAATATTCTATACTGCATAAGTAGGAACGAATGTCACGAACATTTTAAAAAGAAAGAGTGACTGAAGTTGGTTGATATTCTTTGGTGTTTTTCGCCTATTTATTTTCATCGTATTTGTCTAGGGGAGGTTTGTTTTGAAGATAAAAGGAAAAGTAACAAGACCAATATGATTATCACTATCTGTCGTTAATAGCAAAACAGACTGGACAGAACGTGGCTGAGACCAGAGCATAATGTGGTCTCAGTGTTGCTCACCAGAAATATATACATGCGCGACAGAGCCCTACAAATAACCCGTATATATATATATATATATATATATATATATATATATATATATATATATATATATATATATATATATATAAAAGTGAACATAGAAGTCAACACTTAAAGGCGACAGTCTGTTTCATGCTTATATTTACAACTGCTCTATCTCTGATATTGAGCACCTTATCCCATAAATATAGCACACTTTAAGACTATATTTCTTCATATATATATATATATATATATATATATATATATATATATATATATATATATATGTGTGTGTGTGTGTGTGTGTGTGCGTGCGTGCGTGTGTGTGTGTGTATAGGTTATTATATATGAGTGGAGATTAAAAAAAGTTTAGTTTTTTTCCTTAAGTAGATCCGATTATAAAAAACATATTTATGCAATTTTTGTATGTGTGTTATATTAAAAGGTTTGTTTTTAAAAAAATGCACTTAGGTCATTTTAGCATCGTACTGATGATCCATACTTATTGGCTGAGAGATGTTTTAAGGAAATATATATATATTTTTGGGAAAACCCAATAAGTTGACAAGAAATTTGAAATGGCAAATGTCTGCAGAGGTGTCGGAAAATCGGTTCTGTAGGTGTGTGGATGCTAGAATAATTTTAACTGGTGCACCCAGTCTACAATAAATACACACTAAGGAAATTTTGGGAAATTCAATACAAAGAAAAAGACGAATAAAATTTATGCGTTGAAATATATGAGGGTATTTAACCCTCTCAGCCCAGCTTTCCTGAACAATTTTACCCCTTCTGAATGAGCTCCTGAGTCAAAATTCGCAAATAATTGGTATGTAATGTTTCACGGTAGATATAAAAATAGTTACAAGTGTTTAACCACCATTCAACCAGTAGTTGGCATTACGTCATTTTTTCTACCACCGGTAAAGCGGTGGTCAAGGCTCAAAGAGTTAAATTAAAATATGAAAGATTCAAAATGAAGGGTTCAATCATACTTGGGGATGACTCGACTCTACGGATTCATAGATATATTTGAACAACAGACATTGTTCATAGTGCTAGTATTGTATTATAAACTTCTTGTACTTGCAGCACATGTGAATGATATATGAGTGGCATCTGTTTAGAATAATGGCGCCTGAAATAAAACCATTTCTTGACTTGTAATTTCAACTGGCAGGACTAAATCGACCATCTCATTGCAAAGATTCCGCTCTGAGCTGAGTTATTGATGAATAAAAAATGGCGGAGAATTGAATAATCCTAGAAGAGAAGTGATATTTGAAGCTTTAAGATGAAACATAACAAATCATATACATACGTATAAACATGATCATATTCTGGATTTCGTCCATTCGCCTTTGCTTAATATGAATTCCCAAAGAAATTTATTCAATCCATTGGATTGAATAAATGATTACTCTCGTTCCACACCGCATTAGTTTAACCCAAGCCTTTATCAGGCGGCTATCTCGTGTAGCCAAATCGGTTAAAACGCTGCGGAAAACATGACTAACACCCAAAAACGTTTGCGTGTTCAATTACTAATTCGAGCAGTGACAAAATTTCATATGTCCAACAAAATGTCATTATACAGGAGATACTTACCGTAATTATTCGTGTATAATACGCGCCATTTCCAGGTTGTTTTTCAATGACGGATGCATATTATAGACGTGGAATTCATTACATTTTCTGGGCTTTGTAAATCACCATGTGCATCTCATTAAAACTGAATTTGTATTATATCTCTGGTTCAAAGTTAATAATGTGTAAAATAAAAGAGTTTTATCCCTAATCAAACAGTTTACTTATTTTTGTACATGTTCCCATCGATATTAAGAATGTTCTGGCTCGCCTCACTGCTGTCTATGTCAGTGATCGGCGTCATGATACTTTTATACTTCAATATCTGTTTATCTCTCTGAGATGAGGCATTATGATTACTTTTATCATTTACATGTTTTCTGTTCTCCTCATCCTCACTGCCATATTCACAACATTTCATCCTTTGTACGCTCCGACCTTCTTCGGGTGATTGAAATTTCGAATTGAACCGTTTATTTCGTCCACCGTGTTAGATTGTTCTAGTTCCACGTGTCTTACCTCTTCCGGATATCTCAGTTATTTCCCTTCAACTCAACTCTTCAAGTTTTGGTTCACCACTGCTGTGGCCTGGTACTGTACTCACAACACTTTGAGTCTAGTAACTGCATCTAACCAACGTCGTTATCCACTATGCAATGTTTTGGTGTACTAAATAAAGGGTTTATTTCGCAATTACAATCACCTGAAGAAGGCCGGAGATTAGAACGGCCGAAACATTTCGAATATGGCAATGAAGATGAAGAAAACAATCTGAATAATGTAAATAAGGCAATGGACTTCATCTTTGTTTTCATCAGAGTATTTGCTACTAGTCCATATGGTTATTTTCGAGAAGGATATTTTTTACCTCCGCCGAGCGTCTTCATGAAGTAGCATAGTTTTAATAATGATTGATTTAATAAAGGAGATATGGAAGATGAAGGAACTACGCTAGAGATAGTTTTGTAGAATGCTAGTAAACAGAATAGAATAACCTAAGTACATGAGTCATATTCTTAAACAACCAGATTGAAACATTTATATGGATGTCATCCATTTCTTTACCGTTCAGAAATGACTCAACAATCAGCAAAAACCCTTTCTTAAAATAACTCCGCGCAAATGAACCCTGTAGCTCTTAAATAGTACATTTCTTCGAATAATGGAGATCGTACTACCGATTCAAAAACAAAGAACTGTACCAAATAACAGAAACAACGTCACTGAAGGGCATTCAAAAGCAGCAATTGATAAAACATGCAACGGAAAATAATGACATAATCCCGATATTGACATTACACACTACTTCAAACAAATGTTTAGGAAGGAAACCCACCATTATTCGGGAAAGCAGATAACTTGTGAAACCTTTTTTATAAATCAGACAGTAGCACTTTTATCCATAATGTCGAAAGTTTCCATATAAGGAAACGACTAATATTAACATTGCCAATATTACAATCTTCTGTTTTCCACCGCTACAAAGAAATGGCCGCTGGGATGTATTTTTTTCATAAATCTGTCCTCGTGCAAAATGATTTTCTGCACAAACTTTTTGAATTGTTGTGAAAGTGTCCGCTTGTTTTCTCTAAATACTATCTAAGCATTAATGTCAAAACATCGATACATTAATATTTTTAGTTCATACGCTGCGGAAATAAAGTTTGCTAAAAATGTTAAATCTTCACCTTAATTATAGTGGCATTAAAGAGTTCATATTTGTTGTTATATTTGCTGATGTGTTTCATTTAACAAACAATAAACATGCCTCTAAAATATTGCAAGGAAGAAACGTCTCATTCGATTATTTTGGACACTGGCATTGATTTTACAAAAGTGCCACCTCTAACGGAAAATCGAAGAGAGCACCGTCATACATCTTTGGTCACTCCATATTATATTTAAGTATGCAATTTGCTCACTTTAATTCCTAAATATAGCATGCCTTATATTCACGGTGTTCAATTGGTAAATTGTCGCCATTTTATATTTTTAATTTGGCGCATGTGCGTTGTTTGTTTTTGATTTTGTCAACTGCACCGTATAGTAGGGTCAGTTGTAAGTGAGGAAAACAGAACCATGACGCAATTTACCGCGTCAGAAATTTGTAAACGGCCTGCTGTACTGCTTGGCACTCACACAAGAAGCAACAATACGTACACTTCAGAGTGTTTGGGTGTCAGTTTGACGGAGTGTCGAGGGTTCGAAAGAGAGTTGTATGAGTCTAATGTTGATTACGAATGTGTTTAGTGTGATCACTAGTGATGGCGACGCTATGCCTCCATTTGTCTTCTCATATGGCCCCAGACTCAGCATGGAGGCTACATCAAGCGCAATTGAAGAGTTAGTGCTGTTCTGGCTCAATAGTGTAGCTGATTGAAGACCATATGTCTAGCAACAGGACTCTGTACCATCCACACAATGAGCAGAATGTAGTCACGATTGTCAGACAATTTCTGCGACCACACACTCCTTACATCTGACCACCTAACTCCCCAGACTGCAAATTCCTTGATTATTACGTGTGGGGCGTACTTGAGCGAGAGACCCAAAAATCTCCTTGTAACACTAAAGATATACTGAAGGCAAGAATTATGGCAGCATTCATCATCAGAAGAGTTGCAGTAGATTCAGAAGCCGTCTGGAGGACGTGGTTGAGACAAATGGCTGTTTTACTGAATAAATATGCTCCTTAATATTTCAAGACATTTTGTGCAATTTTAGTAAATATATCTGTTAAAATGAGATATCAGTGTTATTTTCATTTTGGCGTAATTTAGAGGACAATTTATCCATCACATCGTGTGTGCGCGTGCGCACGCGCGTTTTAAGGCTCTCAAATGGGCGGATTGTTGGACATAATTTACATTGTCTAGTAAGAGTTCTTAAACCACAAATATGTAATTATACGTAAAGGAGTAGATGACTTCATAAACAGGGAAAATAAATGTTCTCTTCCATCACAAGCCAAGCTAGCATATAGCAAAGATAACACAGAAAATAATACTCTAACCGCCATTTTCATCTGATTAGGCACCAACCGGTTATTAACTTTCCCATGGCTACAAAATGCTGCTTGGCAAAACATTCCAACCTTGCCAGAACTTTTCACAGCTAAACCTGCGGTATTTAATTCAAAATGTATCGAACAGCTGATAAGTAACGGCGAATAATTGCGTATAAATGTAAATAAATAATTGAATAAGATGTAATTGTACTTTATGTTTCGGAAATAATGTTGATAAGAAATTGAAGTTATTTAACTCACAAGAAAACCTGTATAAGCCAAGAGATCCCCACTATGCGTAACATATCGTAGTATTCCCAGCAAAATAGGTAATCTTATCGAAGGAAAGGATAATAAACTAATTTACACGAGTCAACGAAATTACTAATTAAAATAAATCCAACAAATAGAGTTTACAGAAACGTATTTGAATATGACGATATAACATAAGTCCGAATATTTTATATAATTATTTTAATTTATCATCTGTAATAATCACATCTGTAATCCAACACATTCTATTACCTTCGTCTATCTCAATAATTTATTTTGTTAATTTTTTAAGTTTTGCAGTATTAACATTAATTTTAATTTTATTTTCCCAGATCTTCTTTCCCTCTATCCACCTTTTCGTATTCATAATTCAATTTTAATATTTTGAGCGCATGTTGGAAGTTTCTTTCAACCTTTTATATTTTTCAAAAATGGACAAAATAATGCCTTGCAGAATGTGAAAATCTATCGTCTTACAGGAATACAATTATGGAATTTGGCGTAGAATTTTGATTGTTATATTCAAAACTAAATGAACGTTTAGCAAACGTTGTTTCTTTTCTTTTCTATACAAATAGAAACTTGAATCCTTCTTGAGGAGATAGAGATTGTAGCTCACGTTGGAACGCTGACAGAGAGACTCAGACTCATCTTTCTTGGTAGGAGGCAGTCGTTCTTATTGGTCCTTTTCCGTCCCGTCTACGTAGAGAGAACTAACCTCGAAGCCATCTTTTTCTGGGTTTGAATTGAAGTCGGGAAGTGGTTGGGGGAGTGCGGTGAGTACAGGGTATTTGATATTTTATCTTGCTTATCCACGTAACTGGTTACAGAAACGAAGTTAGCTGATTGAACTGTCCTTAACAATGTCGGTGTCCTTGTTAAAAATGTGTTAAGAAGATAAATACATGATAACTTTTATGGGATTTAGAAAATATTTTATTTATTTTTTATTTATTCATCTCTATTACTACTACTACTACTACTACTACTACTACTACTACTAGTAGTAGTAGTAATAGTAGTAGTAGTAGTAGTAGATAATCTTTAACTGGAGACTACTAGGCATTTAAAAGAGTCATGTCCAATAAGTTAAATTAATAGCCGACCTTTATCTTAACTCCACATTTCACATTCAAGGGATCTATTATTTTACTGCTTTTAGTTCTTGGCCCAAAAATATTACTCAGTCTTTGCTGCTTTTCAATTAAGTCTTGTTAGTTGACTATTTGCATGGATGTTTTAAACTGCTGTCCAGAATCAGATCCATCCAATATTGTTTTTCGGAATTGTCTTTCCATATAATTCTTTGGCAGTCTTATATAGTATTGTTTTCGGGGACGGAATATTTACTTAAAAGTGGTCATTTCATTGATATTTTGTCTTTAGCCACTGATCGCAATATCCTGCATCTTGACTCTCTGTTTACCTGCACAACTCCAGATTCTTCAAATATTTTCCTGCCGGTCAAACCAATTTTACATCTTATTACTCTTTCGATCTTTTTAGAGTGATTTTTACAGACTTTTCGCTTCTTTTTATCTTAATTTCTTGTTATCTTAATTTCTTGTTATCTTAATCCAATATTTTGACAATGTCTCACAATTCTCTTTTCTTCTTTGGCAATCTTGGTTTTAATGAATATTAATAATTTTAGTATAAAATACTTTTACTATGACCAACCCATGAAATGCTTAAGAATATCTCACAAAAATACAAAAGATGTTGCAAATATTCATAATAAAACTCAGATATTATTTCTTTTAAATCATTTCATCCCAAGCAAGGCAATAAAGACACTAAGACTCAGGGGAGTAGTGAGTGTGAGGCAATATGGAAAATACCCTCTTGAGGAGAAAGAACAATAAAAGAACAAGAAATAAGAAGACAGAAGATAAAGATTGGCATTGCATTTAAATTTTTGAAGATCAAAGTTGACTGAGAAGTAAGAAGCCGTAGTAAAGATCCACAAGCATGAAGTACCATAGAAGAATCTGTTAGCATAGAAATGACATCTGTAAAATGATGAGACCTAGCCATCAATTCATTACTGCGCTTAAATTCATAAAGTCTATTTTACATTATAATTATAAGTTTCAATTAATGTTATATTGATAAATATGATAAATTTAACATTTTAATTTAATCTTACATTTTATTTTATTATCATATAAATATCACCTAAAGATTTTACCCTGTTTGGATGGCCAATACAAAATTTACATTAAACTAATATACAATGGAAAATATCTAATTTTAGTTGACATGCTTATAAGCGGTTAGTGTGGTAGCTTTCATTTGTCCAAAAGTAAGATATGAGACTCGAGATCGGATCGCACTATGTACCTATAATACTAGCCTGGAGTGACAGCTACAATGTTCATAACTGTTGAAAATGGCCTGCAAATCAATTGCCCCAAGTGAAACTGTTTGGCAGCCATCGATCTTTGATCTAGAACGAAGTCACAGACCTTTTTGACTGAAGGCTGTAAGGTATTCGGCTGCTTCGAATAAAAGATGAAAACGCCAGAGTGTGTAATCTTATCAAGCAAATATAACTAATGTCTACTCAACAAAATTGCATTATAAACCACATCTTGTCTGTCTTTGTACTGGAGAAATATGCTAGAGCAATGATCTGCTATATGTAATAGCTAGATCCGTAGCAAACGAACATGATAACGAGTATCCAACCATTATTGTAAAAGATACTTCAAAGTAACTGGCAAGAACGTCACCCGCAATAAAAAAAATAATAATTCAAACCTTTTTAGGTTTTCCAGTTTATATTGCATGTTTGCGTATCGAGTGAACATTTACATATGTTAAATTCAAAAAATAAACCCGCATTCCCTTCGATTCACCTTTGCTGCCCAATTATCGCCCTTATGAGTTTTGACATTGAACAGGAAACAAAAATAGACTTTAATCGTAAACTGGCACGTTACAATAATTTTTTATGAGGTTAAGATTTTGTACTGAACTGTTGCAACCTAGTAAAGGTTACTGAACAGAATAGTCAAACGAATCTTGGTAATGAATGATAATACTTAGGAAAAGAACAATACATATAATATTCGCCAGCGGCGCGTAGAAGAAGTAGTAAAATACTAGAAGTGAGTGAAGCGAATTCTACAATAAATCTCCAGCTGGAGGATATCTGCTAACGGCCCCACGCAGTCAGATGTGTCACAAGGCCGAATTAAATGTGGGCTATTCCCCGTAGACCCCGTACAAAACGGGGTCGGGTAGCTGTTTCACGAGACTTAACTCTGCCCTTCGACATAGCCTCGTCTGGCGATCCTCTCTGCCCGAAAGCAGAGGGTTTGACCAGCACAGCTGGAGACGAATCTCCAACTGCAGACCAACATACCATATTTACTACTGCATTTATGTGAATGGGGGCATACCCATTATCGTCGGTAGGTATGCTACAACATGAACAATTGGAAATGGACCGGTAATAAGTAATGATTGACCAATATATGTTTCGCTGTTCCCCCTAATTTTCTTGAATATTGCATGTATGAACTCGCCTCCTGTAGTCCATATGATCATATTTTATGGATAACGCCTTCAGAATATTTTCCAGGTGGGCCTATGGCTACAGCAGGTGCTAAAAACCATTCATATTGTTTACTTATTACGATGTTATCATCTTGAAATATCTAGATTCTGAAATATATAATGGCGTGGCTTCGCAAAATGAAGATGAAGAGGGAGTCTGTACACGTCCTTTTCACGCATGTTTCTGAATGATAACTCCAACAGAAATACAGCAGTTTCACTATTAATCACTAATCAATTCCACTGTTCATATCACTATTAATCAGTAATTGATACCACTGTTAATATCCACTATCTCAATTTATCTGATTATCAAAGAACATTTCTTCAACTAAAAGAAAATTTCATGATTTTCGTCAAAAAATAAAAATAGCAAACAGAATGACAAAATATTTCATCGATTATTTTTCTTATAGCAAAAGTCCCTGTTGACCGCATATGACATGGAACATGGAGTAACAATATATTATAATGCATAATTAGTGATTTTAGTCGCTCTATATTTGCAAAGCCTCGTAAAGAAGACAGAAAGAAGTGAAATATCTATTTTAGTATATAGTCATCGCTTTTAATCGCTCTCTTCTATTTAAAAAAAATCAAGTTAAGAAACATTCAACATTCAAAAATATATAGGGTAGACCATCACTAGTAGCATTAATTTATTAAGTCCCAACACCAAGATTATGATCTCACCAGAAGAATATTTTATCAAGATTTGTATGTGCAAAAGCCCGGGAATCAGCCAGAAAGAACTGAAAGATGAATTTCGATGATTCCACGGTGGAAGAATATCGAAAACTATATTCTGAGGAGCGACAAAGAAATAAGTATTGACTGGCTGCTGTTACAGCACATCTATAACGGTGGCCAGATAATGGGTTGATAATAAGTGTTGCAAAAGTCTGTTCAGTCATATTTTAATTTCTTCAATACCCAGAGGGACAACATTTGGTTTACATTCTGACAATGATGGGATGTCTGGCATCCTCACTGTAATTGATGATTCGAAAATTTCTGACATTTATGAGATTTCTAGCCTCTTTGTTGATAACGAAAATTCTGAAGTTTCTGATGCCAATGAAAATTCTGACAAGGATGGGATGTCTGGTATCCGCACTGCAATTGATGATTCGATTGTTTCTGACCTTGATGAAATTTCTAGCTTCTTTGTTGATAAGGATAATTCTGAAGATTCTGATCCCGATGAAAATTCTGACAAGGATGGGATGTCTGGTATCCTCACTGAAATTGATAATTCGATTGTTTCTGACATTGATGAAATTTCTAGCTACTTTGTTGATAACGATAATTCTGAAGTTTCTGATCCCGATGAAAATTCTGACAAGGATGGGATGTCTGGTATCCGCACTGCAATTGATAATTCGAACGATTCTGACATTGATGAAATTTCTAGCTTCCTTTTTGATAACGATAATTCGGAAGTTTCTGATCACGATGAAAATTCTGACAAGGATGCGATATCTGTTATCCACACTGAAATTGATGATTCAAAAATTTCTGACATTGAAGAAATTTCTAACTTCTTTGTTGATAATGATAATTCTGAAGTTTCTTATCCCGATGAAAATTCTGACAAGGATGCGAAATCTAGTATCCACACTGAAATTGATGATTCAAACATTTCTGACATTGATGAAATTTCTAACTTCTTTGTTGATAATGATAATTCTGAAGTTTCTGATCCCGATGAAAATTCTGACAATGATGTCTGATATGCTCATTAAAACTGTTGTTTTCGAATATTCTGACAATGATGAGATGTCTGGAATCCTCACTGAAATTGATGATTCGAATGTTACTGACATTGATGAAATTTCTAGCTTCTTTGTTGATCACGATAATTCTGAAGTTTCTGATCCCGATGAAAATTCTGACAATGATGGGATGTCTGGTATCCTCACCAAAATTGATGACTCGAAAATTTCTGACATTGATGAAATTTCTAGCTTCCTTTTTGATAATGATAATTCTGAAGTTTATGATCCTGATGAAAATTCTGACAATGATGGCTTGTCTGGTATCCTCACTGAAATTGATGATTCTAATATTTCTGACATTGATGAAATCTCTAGCTTCTTTTTTGATAATGATATATCTGAAGTTTTCGATACTGTGGAACATTCTGACAATGATGTCTGGAATGCTCATTAAAACTGTTGTTTCCGAAAATTCTGACAATGACTAGATGTCTGATATTCTCACTGAAAATGAAATTTGTGATATTTCTGACGCTGATAATATGTCTACTCGTGTCACTAAAAATGAAAAGTCTAGGGAATATGAAGACAAAGTATGTAAAATTGCCTTCGGAGCAAAACATAATCTGTCCCTTCAAATCATGCTGTAGCTATTAACGTACAGAATGATGTTTTGTCCTGATAAATTCGACTACATTTGAGTACCTCACAGATCTGTGTGCAAATATGAGGACCAAACATCTACAAAAATATTTTTTATTCACTTAAGACAAATGAGTTCCCTCGACTAAATGACGCAGACCAGCCTGACATAATTCTAACTGAAAACATGTTAGAATTATTTTTATTCCATATGAAAAATATGTATTTCTCTTTGGCATTAGGGTTTTTTTATTATCATGACACTTAAGGCTGAAGAATGTAAGGACGGATTTTGATTGACTTTTTACCTTTGCACTACCGTAATTTGTGGCTTTGTTGTCAGTCTGTTTATATTCAACTATATGTTTAGACATCATTTGAATAGGTTTCCGAAAAAGGAGTTTTTATGTTGATAATTTACTGAAAACTAGTACTTATCCTGAATGGCTATTGTATCTATACTAAGAATCAATAGACAAAATGAATTCGTAGGAAAGTAAAATTATTATTCCCTCTGTTCAGAAATACTTGTTCTATAGCCGGAAATCTCATGTGGAATATATTAATTCTTAGTCGAATTGTTTGTCGTTTACATTAACAGGTTAGCATTGATGTTCCCCAAGTATTTATATTAGCTTATTCAGGTAGAATAATTTGAAGCGCAAATTATATCACTTTTTCACCACATTAAAATTGTATTTTTTTTTCAGACAACCCACTGGCAAGCGATTATGATGGGAGAAGAGAAACCAATTGGCAGAAATGCTAAACGAAATTGCAAGAAGCACGAATTGACAAATAATGAACGTAGTGCTGTGTTGCAAGCACTACAGGAAGATCCACAGATCGTGTCCTGAAGCGTGGTGCAATAAAACAGGTTGCAGATTAATTAAACGTAGCTGCAGAACGTCTGGGTTTGCAAATTGAATTAGTTTGCCAGCCTCCAAATAGTCCTGATGTCAATGTCCTTGATCTGGGTTATTTTAATGCAATTCAATCAATTCAGCACCAGCAAGCTCCAAATAATGTTGACCAGTTCATTGAAGCAGTGGAAGAAATCTTCAATAAACTTCAGAAGTCGAACCTTAACAATACTTTTCTAAGTTTGCAGTTAGCAATGGAACAAGTTATTTTAGTTGACGGCGATAACAACTATAAACTCCGGCACATGTCTAAAGAGAAGCTTGAAAGAGAAGGAAACCTTGAAGTATCCATTTCTATTTCTGACGAGTTGCAACAAAAACTGCTTTTGTTAAAGTAAACCTTCCCCAGTTATTTTTGTTATTCATTTAACTGTTTATGTATATCAGTTTCGATATATTTCACACTTATATGACAATTCACTAAAATTACTCAATTACTGTTGAGTATGGGAATAAATGATATTTTTTGATCGTTTTGGTGTTTTTTTATCGACTGGGACAATTATTTTGGAACAACATGAAAATGTTTTTGGTACGACTATTTCGGAACGGAGGGAGTATAATATATACAAGAAGCAGAACATTATAAAATTACTTCCCCCTGTATTGTATTTCCTATTGAACTGATTTTTCTTCCAAATGTAAGTGACAATGTCGTTGATATAGAATGCGCTCAATGAGTTCAGTATACTTTTTAAAATGTATATTTAATAAATTAAACGCCAGATTTATGGCGACAGCAAAAGTTTTGGGCTTAATAAATTTAATTAATAAAACGACGACTCTCTTGATTGAAACTGTGGATGAAATTGCAGAAGTCTAAAAAATGATCTGCTGTCAGATCAATTATTATGCAAGCGAAAACATTGAAATATAAATATATAAGTAATTCTGGCGGTAATCAATAATGACTTATTGAGTGTAAAGTCACGCATCTCACGTAGAAAGGATTGAAGGAGAGAGAGGGGGAGAGAGAGAGATATAGGGGGAGAGAGGGGGAGAGAGTGGGGGAGAGAGAGGGGGAGAGAGAGAAAGAGTGAAGCGGGAGAAGCAGACATACAATTATAATGCAGAGGAATAGGAGACAAAAAATAAGGAACTAAAAACAATGCAGGAAACTTATACTTTTGTTTATTTTCTTTCTAGTTAAAGAAACAATATTTAAAGTACAATATTATGGTGTATTCAGGGTGTATTCAAGATAATATTAAAAAATAAATAGAACAGCAGTAATTCAATTTATGTTATTTTATTTTGTTTATTTTCTTTCTATCTAAAGTAGTCCAGTAGACTCTCATGGTGTCTTCATGGAGTATTCTTTGTGTCTTCATGGAGTATTCATGGTGTGTTCATGGTGTCTTCATGGAGTATTCATGGTGTCTTCATGGTGTATTCTTGGTGTCTTCATGGAGTAGTCATGGTGTATTCATGGTGTCTTCATGGTGTATTCTTGGTGTATTCATGGAGTATTCATGCAGTATTCATGGTGTATCATGAAGTATTCATGATGTATTCATGGTATCTTCATGGAGTATTCATGGTGTATTCATATTATCTTCATGGAGTATTCATGGTGTATTCATGGAGTATTCATGGTGTATTCATGGTGCCTTCATGGAGTATTCATGTCTTCATGGAGTATTGTTGGTGTATTCATGGTGTATTCATCTAGTATTCATCGTGTATTCTTGGTGTATTCGGTAATATAGCAAAATAATAAAAAAACACTTCTTCAGTTTACGTTCGTGCGTGCGTGTGTGTGCGTGCGTGTGGGAAGCAATTTTTAATGCATTTTAAATTCTAGTAGAATCAAATCATTGGCGATATGTGACTTTTCTTTTTACTGTTTAATAATAGTCAAAGGAAAATATGACTAAACCTTTACTATCAAAAGTCACTAGCAGCAGTACAATTAAAACCAACTTTAAATGTTCAATGTGATTTGGCTATTTACATTGTTGGTGTTTTTACCCCTAACAGTCCTTTTGGAGTACCACGGATTCAGCGACACCACGCTGAGACCACAGCTTCACCAGGGTCAGCATTGCTACTGTGCTTTCTATAGCTAGTAGATTTTTGCGGAAGCGGGTGATTAACCCAACTTCATACCGGGTTTTAATTCACTGTTGAATTTCTTTACTGATTGGCAAACCAAGAAAGAGAAAGTAGGCTGGTCTGGTAAAAAAAAATCCTTAGATGGGAGGAGAAACCATGGATACATACATCCCACAAATTTATTTGAGCAAAACTGAATACAACTGCCTCTCTGGAAGTTTGAAATTCGTACGGCGATCTCGTTTTCAGCGCCGATAAGCGCTACGCTTAACCTAATTGAAATATTTTTATTCGTTTTTAAATAAATATAACATCAATTTTGAAAATAGAAAGGGGTTGGATATTTTGCTTAACGACGAAAACCTGCGGCCTTTAAGCGTGTTATTCTAAGGTAAACCTGCACAAGAATCGCAAATTCTTTTCAATATTAAACTATTTAGCGTGTCGTAGAAAAGACATCGTTTAAAACATCGGTTTGTGAGAAGAACACATCTAGTGATATTATTGATGAGTTACTTCTTAATTTGGAAAATATATTAGAATAATCCAGAATTTATACTGACTGCAAAACATGCGGATAGAAAATGTGTTCAAAAATAGAATGTACTTGTAAGAAAAAGGTTTGTCTTCTTACCTAAATTATTCAACCCATATAGCGAGGCCTTTTCTATGAATTATTGGCTGAATAACGCAAGATACACAAATGAAATAGTGTTTATAGCAGACAGAAAGAAAACAAGAACTCCTGTAGAATTAAATGAAAAGAAAACAAGAAAAAACATTTGCAAGAAGGGGGAATGCCAGCTTGTTAGGAAAAGGAACAGCTCAACACGCAAATTACAAATTACGAAGTTCTTTAACAGAATGTGTGACACCGAAATCAGAATGGGACTGCGAAAGATGCCTTCCAAAATATAGGCAATTTATTACGAAACAGAAACATCATTAGAGAAAACAGAAAACAGTACTGAAATGTTAGAGGAAATAGTAAAAGGATACTTACAATTAATATCAGGAAGACGTAGTTGAAATTTCTCAGGAACGTAATGAGGATGAGGTCTTGGAAAATGTGATAATCACAGGATAGATTGAAAGCAAGAGAGACAGAATACAATAAGACCTAACTTACTTAGTATGCTTTATTTAAGATTTAGGAGAGATAACAAAAAGATAACATTTGTTAAAAGATACAAAGGACAGTGAATTGTGGAGAGATACGACCGTACACCTTCTGAAGGGACATAGTATTGTTGAAGAAGAACAATTAGATGTTTTACATAAAATATCTCGAATGAAACGTTCTTCTGTCTGCCTTTGTGGACTGACTGCGATTTTCATATACAATGTTAGGCTTCAATCTCTATTAACTTCTCGACTATTGCATATGTCTACAGATGGTGAGAATTTATTGGGCCGACTGCTTGATTTTTTAGAAGCATATGCATCCGTATTTTTAATGAAATTAGCCGCGACAGTTCTGCTACTGCCAGTTTCAATCGCAATTGCTTGTGGCTAAAGACCACATCTTTGAAGTTCAGCAATCCTCTCCTGTTTGAACTTTGTTAGGATTTTACGCTTAGCCATTTTAAAATTTGAAATTTAATGCTAGAAATGAGCTAAGTAGATGTCTACACGCCTGAAGCTATGAGCACACTGACTAGTTCTAAAATCTTTGCCCATTAATTTTTTTCACACATGGCCTTATATTTATGACCAACAAAAATACTTTTTCAATGTTTGTTTAAATTAATAATTTAAAAGCTAATAATTTTCCCTTGTTTGTTGATAAACTACATTTTCTAATTAAATGTAAATATTTCGTAAATATATTTCGATTAAAGTAACATGTTTTATATTTTTTAACCGTTTTGTATCTGGTCTTAAGATTTTGACCAGTGGCGCATTTACCCTGTCCGTCCCTCCGACATTACATTATTAGGCATATATAAAACCTGGGAAGAAAAACTATCCAACATACAAAGGCATATATAAAACCTGGCAAGAAAAACTATCCAACATACAAAGGCATATACAAAACCTGGCAAGAAAAACTATCCAACATACAAAGGCATACATAAAACCTGGCAAGAAAAACTATCCAACATACAAAGGCATATATAAAACCTGGCAAGAAAAACTATCCAACATACAAAGGCATATGTAAAACCTGGCAAGAAAAACTATCCAACATACAAAGGCATATATAAAACCTGGCAAGAAAAACTATCCAACATACAAAGGCATATGTAAAACCTGGCAAGAAAAACTATCCAACATAGAAAGCCCTCTTCTACAGGCACATAGGGATTAAGTTAAGAACGAATATAGAGAACTGATTAACCAAGTCATGAAATGTTCCATTCATCATGGAGTAATGTGACGCAAATAAAGTGTATAAGCAATTAACGAATTTATATTGCCAAGGTACGAAGTGGCAATGAATTATAAATGATGATTCTAGATTCTCGGATTTGTGGGTAAAAAGGTAAGAATCGAAGAGTGAATATCTATGATGAGATATTGAATGGTGCCAAAGTTAAGTGAATTCGGACGTCTTGGGATAAATCCATAAAACTAAATCAAAATGGAGAGATTAAGTTGAGCGCTTTGTTTGTCGTAATGTCAGTGATCAAGTGTGCCGTATAATTGCCACTAGAATGATTCAAAAGTGTGCAGCCATATTTGTTTAGAAAATAGTTCTAATATATCACTGAACTTACGATATGCAGCAATTGACTAACAATTGCTTAAGATGGAATCGGAGAGCCGGTTTCATATTCCGGTCAAGTATTTTCAATTCACTTTTGCGGAAACGCCGTTTCGACGGACATGCATCCATATCTTCTCCTCCATATATGGGTTAAATAGTAGAATAAACTGGCTTCTGTAGGCTTGGTAGCAAGAAATATAAGAGAAAAGGTCTTTGAATTATAACCTGTGGAAAAGGGAATGGATAAAATGGTACGTTATTTCCCAAGATATAATGACTATTAATGGATAATAACGATACGAAACCTGGCAAAATCCATGGTCGGCTACGTTCAGAAGGGACCTTGCAATATCCATGGTCGCCTACGTTCAGAAGGAACCTGGCAAGATCCATGGTCGCCTACGTTCAGAAGGGACCTGGCAAGATCCATGGTCGCCTACGTTCAGAAGAGACCTGGCAAGATCCATGGTCGCCTACGTTCAGAAAAGATCTGGCAAGATCCAGGTCTATTACGTTCAGAAGGGACCTGACAAGGTCCATGTTCGCCTACGTTCAGAAGAGACCTGACAAGATCTATGGTCGGCTACGTTCGGAAGGGACCTGGCAAGATCTATGGTCGTCTAAATTCAGACAAGACCTGGAAAGATCCATGACCGGCTACGTTCAGAAGAGACTTGGCAAGATCCATGGTCGGCTACGTTCAGAAGAGACCTGGCAAGATCCATAGTCGCATACGTTCAGAAGAAACCCGACAAGATCCATGGTCTTCTACGTTGAGAAGGGACCTGGCAAGATCCATGGTCGCCTACGTTCAGAAGAGACCTGGCAAGATCCATGGTCGTCTAAGATTAGAAGGGACCTGACAAGATCCATGGTTGGCTACGTTCAGAACGGACCTGGCAAGATATATGGTCGCCTGCGTTCAGAAAAGACCTGTCAAGATCCATGTTCGGCTACGTTCAGAAGGGACCTGACAAGATCCATGGTCGGCTAGGTTCAGAAGAGACCTGACAAGATCCATAGTCGCCTACGTTCAGGAGGGACCTGGCAAGATCCATGGTCGCCGACGTTCTGAAGAGACCTGACTAGATCCATGGTCGGCTACGTTCAGAAGAAACTTGGCAAGATCCATGGTCGCATACGTTCAGAAGAGACCTGGCAAGATCCCTTGTCGCCTACGTTGAGAAGGGACCTGGCAAGATCCATGGTCGCCTACGTTCAGAAGGGACCTGACAAGATCCATGGTCACCTACGTTCAGAAAAGACCTGTCAAGATCCATGTTCGGCTACATTCAGGAGGGACCTGGCAAGATCCATGGTCGCATACGTTCAGAAGAGACCTGGCAAGATCCCTTGTCGCCTACGTTGAGAAGGGACCTGGCAAGATCCATGGTCGCCTACGTTCAGAAGGGACCTGACAAGATCCATGGTCACCTACGTTCAGAAAAGACCTGTCAAGATCCATGTTCGGCTACATTCAGGAGGGACCTGGCAAGATCCATGGTCGCATACGTTCAGAAGAGACCTGGCAAGATCCATGGTCGCCTACGTTGGGAAGGGACCTGGCCATGTCCATGGTCGCCTACGTTCAGAAGGGACCTGGCAAGATCCGTGGTCAGCTACGTTCAGAAAAGACCTCTCAAGATCCATGTTCGGCTATGTTCAGAAGGGACCTGACAAGATCCATGGTCGGCTAGGTTCAGAAGAGACTTGACAAGATCCATGGTCGCCTACGTTCAGGAGGGACCTGGCAAGATCAATGGTCGCCTATGTTCAGAAGAGACATGACTAGATCCATGGTCGGCTACGTTCAGTAGGGACCTGACAAGATCCATGGTCACCTACGTTCAGAAAAGACCTGTCAAGATCCATGTTCGGCTACGTTCAGAAGAGACCTGACTAGATCCATGGTCGGCTACGTTCAGAAGAGACTTGGCAAGATCCATGGTCGCCTACGTTCAGAAGAGACCTGGCAAGATCCATGGTCGCCTACGTTGAGAAGAGACCTGACAAGATCCATGGTCACCTACGTTCAGAAGGGACCTGGCAAGATCCATGGTCACCTAAGATTAGAAGGGACCTGACAAGATCCATGGTTGGCTACGTTCAGAACGGACCTGGCAAGATCTATGGTCGCCTGTGTTCAGAAAAGACCTGTCAAGATACATGTTCGGCTACGTTCAGAAGGGACCTGACAAGATCCATGGTCGGCTAGGTTCAGAAGAGACCTGACAAGATCCATAGTCGCCTACGTTCAGGAGGGACCTGGCAAGATCCATGGTCGCCAACGTTCTGAAGAGACCTGACTAGATCCATGGTCGGCTACGTTCAGAAGAGACTTGGCAAGATCCATGGTCGCCTACGTTCAGAAGAGACCTGGCAAGATCCATGGTCGCCTACGTTGGGAAGGGACCTGGCATGGTCCATGGTCGCCTACGTTCAGAAGGGACCTGCCAAGATCCATGGTCGCCTACGTTCAGAAAAGTCCTGTCAAGATCCATGTTCGGCTACGTTCAGAAGGGACCTGACAGATCCATGGTCGGCTTGGTTCAGAAGAGACTTGACAAGATCCATGGTGGCCTACGTTCAGGAGGGACCTGGCAAGATCCATGGTCGCCTACGTTCAGAAGAGACCTGACTAGATCCATGGTCGGCTACGTTTAGAAGGGACCTGACAAGATCCATGGTTGGATACGTTCAGAACAGACCTGGCAAGATCTGTGGTCGCCTACGTTCAGAAAAGACCTGGCAAGATCCATGGTCGTCTACGTTCAGAATGGACCTGGCAAGATCCATGATCGCTTACGTTCAGAAGAGACCTGACAAGATCCATGGTCCGCTACGTTCAGAAGTGAACTTGCAAGATCCATGCTCGGCTACGTTCAGAAGGGACCTGGCATGATCCATGGTCGCCTACGTTCAGAAGAAACCCGAGAAGATCCAAGGTCGCCTACGTTGAGAAGGGACCTGGTAAGATACATGGTCGCCTACGTTCAGATGGAACCTGGCAAGATCCATGGTCACCTACATTCAGAAAAGATCTGTCAAGATCCATGGTCGCCTACGTTCAGGAGGGACCTTGCAAGATCCATGGTCGCCTACGTTCAGAAGAGACCTGACTAGATCCATGGTCGGCTACGATTTGGAGGGACCTGACAAGATCCATGGTTGGCTACGTTCCGAACGGACCTGGCAAGATCTATGGTCGCCTACGTTCAGAATGGACCTGGCAAGATCCATGATCGCTTACGTTCAGAAGAGACCTGACAAGATCTATGGTCGGCTACCTTCAGAAGTGAAGTTGCAAGATCCATGGTAGGCTACGTTCAGAAGGGACCCTGCAAGATCCATAGTCGCCTACGTTCAGAAGAGACTTGGCAAGATCCATGGTCGCCTACGTTCAGAAGGGACCTGGCAAGATCCCTGGTCGCCTACGTTCAGAAGAAACCCGACAAGATCCATGGTCGCCTACGTTCAGAAGGGACCTGGCAAGATCCATGGTCACCTACGTTCAGAAAAGACCTGTCAAGATCCATGTTCGGCTACGTTCAGAAGGGACCTGACAAGATCCATGGTCGGCTAGGTTCAGATGGGACCTGGCAAGATACATGGTCGCCTACGTTCAGAAGGGACCTGGCAAGATCCATGGTCACCTACGTTCAGAAGTGACCTGACTAGATCCATGGTCGGCTACGATTAGGAGGGACCTGACAAGATCCATGGTTGGCTACGGTCAGAACGGACCTGGAAAGATCTATGGTCGCCTACGTTCAGAAAAGACCTGGCAAGATCCATGGTCGGATACGTTCAGAATGGACCTGGCAAGATCCATGATCTCTTACGTTCAGAACAGACATGAAAAGATCTATGGTCGGCTACCTTCAGAAGTGAACTTGCAAGATCCATGGTCGGCTACGTTCAGAATGGACCTGGCAAGATCCATGGTCGGCTACGTTCAGAAGTGACTTGGCAAGATCCATGGTCGCCTACGTTCAGAAGGGACCTGGCAAGATCCCTGGTCGCCTACGTTCAGAAGAAACCCGACAAGATCCATGGTCGGCTACGTTCAGATGGGAATTGGCAAGATCCATGGTCGCCTACGTTCAGAAGGGACCTGGCAAGATCCATGGTCAACTACGTTCAGAAGAAACCCGACAAGATCCATGGTCGGCTACGTTCAGATGGGGCCTGGCAAGATCCATGGTCGCCTACGTTCAGAAGGGACCTGGCAAGATCCATGGTCACCTACGTTCAGAAGAAACCCGACAAGATCCATGGTTGGCTACGTTCAGAACGGACCTGGCAAGATCTATGGTCGCCTACGTTCAGAAAAGACCTGGCAAGATCCATGGTCGGATAAGTTCAGAATGGACCTGGCAAGATCCATTATCGCTTACGTTCAGAAGAGACCTGACAAGATCCATGGTCGGCTACGTTCAGATGGGACCTGGCAAGATCCATGGTCACCTACGTTCAGAAGAAACCCGACAAGATCCATGGTTGGCTACGTTCAGAACGGACCTGGCAAGATCTATGGTCGCCTACGTTCAGAAAAGACCTGGCAAGATCCATGGTCGGATACGTTCAGAATGGACCTGGCAAGATCCATTATCGCTTACGTTCAGAAGAGACCTGACAAGATCTATGGTCGGCTACGTTCAGAAGAGACTTGGCAAGATCCATGGTCGCCTACGTTCAGAAGGAACCAGGCAAGATCCATGGTCACCTACGTTCAGAAGAAACCCGACAAGATCCATGGTTGGCTACGTTCAGATGGGACCTGGCAAGATCCATGGTCGCCTACGTTCAGAAGGGACCTGGCAAGATCCATGGTCACCTACGTTCAGAAAAGACATGTCGAGATCCATGTTCGGCTACGTTCAGAAGGGACCTTACAAGATCCATGGTCGGCTAGGTTCAGAAGAGACCTGACAAGATCCATAGTCACCTACGTTCAGGAGGGAGCTGGCAAGATCCATGGTCGCCTACTTTAAGAAGAGACCTGACTAGATCCATGGTCGGCTAGGATTAGGAGGGACCTGACAATATCCATGGTTGGCTACGTTCAGAACGGACCTGGCAAGATCTATGGTCGCCTACGTTCAGAAAAGAGCTGGCAAGATCCATGGTCGGATACGTTCAGAATGGACCTGGCAAGATCCATTATCGCTTACGTTCAGAAGAGACCTGACAAGATCCATGGTCGGCTACGTTCAGATGGGACCTGGCAAGATCCATGGTCACCTACGTTCAGAAGAAACCCGACAAGATCCATGGTTGGCTACGTTCAGAACGGACCTGGCAAGATCTATGGTCGCCTACGTTCAGAAAAGACCTGGCAAGATCCATGGTCGGATACGTTCAGAATGGACCTGGCAAGATCCATTATCGCTTACGTTCAGAAGAGACCTGACAAGATCTATGGTCGGCTACGTTCAGAAGAGACTTGGCAAGATCCATGGTCGCCTACGTTCAGAAGGGACCAGGCAAGATCCATGGTCACCTACGTTCAGAAGAAACCCGACAAGATCCATGGTTGGCTACGTTCAGATGGGACCTGGCAAGATCCATGGTCGCCTACGTTCAGAAGGGACCTGGCAAGATCCATGGTCACCTACGTTCAGAAAAGACATGTCGAGATCCATGTTCGGCTACGTTCAGAAGGGACCTTACAAGATCCATGGTCGGCTAGGTTCAGAAGAGACCTGACAAGATCCATAGTCACCTACGTTCAGGAGGGAGCTGGCAAGATCCATGGTCGCCTACTTTAAGAAGAGACCTGACTAGATCCATGGTCGGCTAGGATTAGGAGGGACCTGACAAGATCCATGGTTGGCTACGTTCAGAACGGACCTGGCAAGATCTATGGTCGCCTACGTTCAGAAAAGACCTGGCAAGATCCATGGTCGGATACGTTCAGAATGGACCTGGCAAGATCCATTATCGCTTACGTTCAGAAGAAACCTGCCAAGATCTATGGTCGGCTATGTTCAGATGTGAACTTGCAAGATCCATGGTCGGCTAAGTTCAGAAGGGACCTGGCAAGATTCATGGTCGCCTACGTTCAGAAGAAACCCGACAAGATCCATGGTCGGCTACGTTCAGAATGGACCTTACACGATCCATGGACGGATACGTTCAGAAGTGAACTTGCAAGATCCATGGCCGGCTACGTTCAGAAGGGATCTGGCAAGATCCACGGTTAGCTACCTTCAGAAGGGACCAGGCAAGATCTATGGTCGCCTATTGTTCAGAAGGGACCTGGCAAGAGCCATAGTCGGCGATTTTCAGATGGAGCATGTCATTTTAAAACGTCATTCGTTAATTTTCACCCAATATGTTTAATAACATTTAATTTAATCAGAAAATAACTGTTATGATTTTTTAAAAATTTTAATCCATTCTTCAAGAATATTTCCGGTTATCTCCTTAATCTGTTGGCAAAAATGAAAAAAACTTCATCCGATTCGAATGTTCAGTATCTGGTGCATGATTATATAGGTTCCTCGATCTTTCGTTTTAACCAGCTTGTCATGTGAATGACAAATTTTCCAAGCCGGCTTCCCTCATAATGTGTGCCAAACATTTCAATCGTTACTTTCTGATTCTAAATAAAAGTGAAAATTTTCCTTAAAACGCTATTCTTGCAAACATAGTCTGGTATTTGTATTATCAGTATCCTTCTATATAACCACATCTCTGTTGAAACAAGTCTCCTTTTTCTCTGTGAGGAAATTCTCCCCCAATCTCTTATATATATGGGATTATTATTATTACTTATCAATTGAGATTATTTGGTTTTTAACATTTTTTATTTTTCTATTTCTTAATACACAGTTTAGCTTTGGAAATACATCTTTCGCTATTCCAAATCACCTTCGTATTTCTGTGTTACATCTAACGTTGTGCGTAATAATATTTCCTACATTTCTGAGTTTCTATTTTGACGTCTTCAGTTTCATGTTACTTTAAAGGCTGTACCTCTTATTAATTACCTTGTACATTATATCTCTACACTGCCATAACCAGGTATTGAACTCAACGACACATGGCACAGTGGATAAAGGTGTTAGTTAGATCCAGTGACAGGACCCAAAGTGTGTCAGTTCAATACCCGGGTAAGGCAGTGGAGAACTTGGAGAGGGGAATTAACAGGAGATAACTGATAACTGACATCCATTAAACATGGCACGTGGGGCTAGAACAGTCTAACCCAGAGTGAGCGAAATAAAGGATTTAGTTCGACATTCCAACTACCTGAAGAAAGCCGGAGCGTACAACGGCCGAAGGATTGTAATAAATATGACGACGAAGATGAGGACAATAGTCCGAATAATGTAAACTTATACAAATATGCTAAGTAATGTACAACAACTTAAAAGCATAGTGTTGTATCATCACACTGAGATTTTTCGTAGACGTTTGTAATTATCAAGAATCAATTAGGCTAGATTTTTATGAAATAAAACACCTCAACACATAGTAATGGCTAACAAGCTAGATCTAATTTAATTGTGTCTGAGATTTATAACTGCTTACTAATCTAAACTAAGTCACTCACAATGAAGTGTTGCGAATCCACATTTACTAATAGAAGAAACTCGATTTTCACTTAATGGCCATCACCATTCATCTCTAGGGCCCTTAGTTTTGAAGTTCATCCTGACGGAACCGATGGGAATCTTTTCAAGATAATTTACCTCTCTATTGATTTCGTTCATCATTGGATGATTTCCCATCGCATGTGACCTTGTGCCCAACTTAATTTCATAAATGTCAAAAGCAGTAAAAGTTGATTTGTTTTCCGATAGGTAAGGAAACCAAGAAAAGATATTAGGTGGAGAATAGAAAGAGGCAATTCCTGGAGACGATAAAGGAAAGCAGACAGCGATAGAAAGCTAAAGATAGATTGTCTGGAAAGTCCATGATGGAAGATGGCATTAGTGGACCGTTCTTCCAAAAGGAAATCAGCTTTGTATTGAGCGACTTACTTCTACCCATTCCCAAAGTCACTATTTATAGAAGACAGCAAATAAACATCAATCAAAATCGTAATTCAAGCTAGCTAATCTCAGAGTTCTCAAATAATGGACATTTCATCTAATTTAGGCGCAATTGATCTTCTCCGAACGATCAGCTCAGCTTCATCTTGTTGATCGCACGGCAAATGTAAAAGTCACGCTCAATTACAAATAAAACAGGAAATGTCATTTCATGTGCAGGAAATACTGCTTCTATTTGCCATCGCCCTTCAAAACGTTGGCGATCATGGCTCTCTACAATATCCTGTCCTTTGTAGATATTACTAAGTTTATTATTCAGAAATCGACCTTATAAATAGCAAAGCTTCTTCTATTCGTCGTGGCTCTTCATGACTTTAGCGATCATGGCTCTCTACAATATCCTGTCCTTTGTAGATTTTACTAAGTTTATTATTCAGAACTCGACCTTATAACTAGCAAATAGTCTTCTTCTATTTGCCGCGTCCATTCAGGACGCTAGCGATAATAAATCTCTACAAAATTCTATCCTATATAGATTTTAATAGATTTTGTCTTTCTGTTACCTCTCCTAAAGCTCCTTCCATTTACAGAAACTCTCTACGTAGGTTATGCGTTGTTTTTATCTTTCTTGATTTATTTGGAAATATATAATTGAATAATCCGCAATTTATATTGGGAATAACATACTTGCATTCGAATAGAAAATATATTTAGTAAATACGCACAAATTAAAAGAGGCGTAAGATAAGGAAATAAGCTCTTACTGGAAGGCGATCCAGAGAGAATTAGATGTCCTACCGGGATTCATTACTGGCAACAACAATATTAACAGCATAAGATATTTAATGCTTATACCAGACAAAGAAAAGAAATTACAGAAATTCTTAAAGACCTTACCAAAGGAAAACATGAAAGGACTAAAAATGATTTGTAAAAGACAAAATATATGTTTATTATCAAGACAAACATCCAAGGAGGCCAACGAATTGTAAATAAATAACTCAAATAAATGCACAAATAAGGAAAATGCGACACCAAAACCCAAGGGTTTATTTTAATAGTGAAATATGCCTTCTAAAAGCTATGAAGAGTATTAACAAACAGGGAATTATTGTAAATATTGTTGAAATCATTTCCCTGTATATAAAGTTTTCTAATCATATTTTCCTCACTAGAAATTTCAACTCTCTCTTCTCGATGTGTCCTTTTTGTTTAAATATTTCTCTAAAACGTACTCATTGTTGACATTTCCGTTCCATAATATTCTCAGCATCCTTCTGTAGAAACACATTTGCGTTGCTTCAAGTATCTTCATCTGTGAGGAGATTTCCAAACCTTTACTGCTATATCGGAGGACTGATATTAAGTTACAATTCCGTAATCTTTTCTTTGTTTCTACTGAAACTTTTAAGAAGGACTAATGTCATTTTACCATTTTATGCCAAAATCCGCTAAGACCTCCAGTATTTTTTTTACAATTCTGTCTGGCCCTGCCGCCGTGTTTCTCTTCAATTTAGCTAGAGCAGATTCCACTTCGGATTTTAATTTTTCTGGTCCTTCGATATTTCTGTTTATTGTAGGTTGTACTCTTTCATTGTGGAAGAGTTCTCAAATATATTTTCGTCCGATCTCTGGAGTATTCGTTTCTTTTTCTGATAACGGCGTTCTGTCGTTGGACTTTATGAATTCTGTTGGTGAATCTCTCTTTTGTGCTGTTAGTTTTAATATTTTTAATGCATGTCTGCTTTATTTGTTAGACTATTCTTTCTATTTCTGCACACTTTTCATTGAGCCACTCCTCTGAAGCCTGTCTGCATTTGTTCTTTATTTCTTTGTGTAGTGTCCTGTTACTGAATTCATTTTTCTATCCGTATGCAAACGGTTTATTCTCAGAATAAGTACTGGATTATTCTAATCTCCTTCCAAAGTAAATCAAACTTAACTGACAGTTCCAGCAGTCGTTTTATGTCGTACGTAATCAAACACTTTATTATAATCGATAATCTGTGAAACGTAGATATACGGTATTCTTTATTTGCTTTGCATTTTCTCTATTCTGAGCATAAATATTCCATTGTCTTTAATGAAACCCGCACAACAATTATTTCCGCTCTAATTCTGATTAATTTCATAAATATGCTCGTGTGGAATAATCTTCTAATACAATCCAATTCTCATTTAGATATCTATTCAAGTGTGACATGGAAACATGATTTTTTCAAATAAACGTTTATATATATATATATATGTATATATACATATATATATATATATATATATATATATATATATATATATATATATATATATATATATATATATATATATATATAAATTCCAGTGCATTGTTATTGTTTATAATTTTGTAAAAAGGTGATGAAATATTATACAAGAAATATATTTGTCTATATTTCTGAGATGAGGTATTATATACATTATTTACATTATTCGGACTATTGTCTCCATCTATGTCACCATATTTTTTAAAACACATGGACACGGTGGATAAAGACGTTAGATAGATCCAGTGGCAGGATCCAAATAGTGTGAGTTCAATACCCGATTAAGGCTGTGGAGAACTTGGAGGGGAATTAACAGGAGATAACTGATAACTGACATCAATTAAACATGGCACGTGGAACTAGAACAGTCTACACCAGTGAGCGAAATAAAGGATTCAGTTCGACATTCCAACCACCTGAAGAAGACCGGTGCGTACAAAGGCCGAAACGTTGTGATAAATATGGCTACAAAGATGGGGACAATAGTCCGAATAATGTAAATAATATAAGAAATATATTTGTCATGTCTCTTGCTCCGCCCCTGAACTGGCTGGGAAATCAAAGATAATTCGTAGATAACGATAATGAAACAATGATTTTCTTGGAGCAAACAAGGAGTTGTCTCACGAGCCCGTGTGTGCATTCCTCCTTTTTGCGGGTTCTTCATCAGACAGTGAAATGGATAGCCACTAAAGACAATTATTTGATATCAATAACGAAAGTAAAAGCAATAATTGTCCTTGAGCCGTTGACGAGATTTCGTGAGGGAAAATTCCGTATTCTTCGCGAGGTTGAGATAATATCACGCGAGATCTTTCTTCTTCAAGGCCTCCTTCAATAGTGATTCAAGATAATTCGCAGATAATACTGAAGGCCGTAAATGCAGTCCTGGAATGATTGACGAGAATAATGCGTCGATCGATGTTAGAATGCGTGTTCCTGAATCTCATGTCTACCCAATACTTAAATTCGCAGTGTAGTCCACGGTTTCGAATGTGGGTAGGACATGGTATATAGGAAGAAAGCTTATAATTAATATGGAGTTTTTATGAATCTAAAATTATTATTATTTCTTTTTAAACCTATAATTAATATCGAATTTATTTAGTAAATTATAGTTAAAAACCGGATTTTTATTTTCATGATAACGGATATTGCCGTTGGCAAACATGAGTCATTTAAACCAACGGTTCATATATGAATACATTTTTGGATCTGGTATGACATGTTCATCGAAAATAATATCCCTTTAAAGAAAATGTTTAAGAATTTATTGGATCATTGTCTGAAAAGCCGTCATATCAGGTGGCATTTAAGGGCTCTTGAATGGACGTTCACCACAATACGCAGGGAAGAGTAGATGCGTTAGACAACAATAAATTACAGAAGAACATAAAACTGATCGCTGCATTTAAGTATAGCATTAATATTTAAGCTTACCTTTTAAAAGTTCAACAATAATTATTCTGCTGCTATATATTTGAAGACAGTTTGATGTACGTAGGTCCTTACTTTCCGTACAAAAAGTTATTTTAGTTGATGAGTAAATTTCGCTGGATTTCACATTTAATTTCGATTATTAGCAAAGTTATAAAAACTATCGTATAAAAAATTCATCGACAAAAGTGGTGAATCAAAAAACTTGGAGAGTAGAGATAAAGGGAACTGATACATACAGAAGAAGCATGGCACGTAGAACTAGAACAATCTACCCCGATGGACGAAATAAAGAGTTCTATTCGAAAATCCAATCACCTAAAGAAGACCGGGGCGTTACAACAGCCGAAACGTTGCGAATATGGCAATGAAGATGTGGATATAATGTAAATACTCATAATACCTCATCTCAGAGATATAGACAGGTATGGAAATGATATATATATATATATATATATACATATATATATATATATATATATATATATATATATATATATATATATATATATATATATTCTCTTTAACCATAGCACTGTGCCCCCACGAGCTACGACTACTATCCTCAAGCCGTTCATTCCAGATCATTAGAACTCGGTCCAAGCAACGATATACAAGTGATAGAAATTAGAAAGAAATTAGAGAAACTCGGATGAGTTCCACCACGGAATAAATGATCGAGCGGCGCTATATCGTGTCTGATTGGCTACCTCAACTTCACCGAGGCCCGTTGCAACTGTTGGTATGACGTTTGCCTGATAACGTATCTGTACGCGTTTCAAATCTTGGTAGTGGATGCGCACTGTTGATGAGTCCCAAATATAGGACGAAACGGCTGTCCAGTGTCCGGATAACACAAGATTTGAAAATGTTAAAATGTATGGAAAGGGGAATCATTCTCTTGCGAGTCGATTCCACAGATCAGCTGTTCGTGGGAATAACTGCTAGCTGTGAATATTTCCCTCCTCTTTACCTATATTAATTATATTTTATTAACTTTCCCCTACTCTAAGATCTCCCCAACCCTTTCCATTATTCTATCACGTCCTTTTATTTATATATTCTTTTTAAACCCCTTTTTATTCCTACTTTAATTTTAAATTAATATTTCATTATTCATATAAATACAAATAAATGTCATAAGGTTAATAGTTGGGTTTAAGCGATGTATCGTTTATACCAGTTCTACTTGAAGACATGGTTGAGATTAAATCCTCACAGGCGCTCAAGACTCGGGGTTTCCCTGAGGGATTACCCGTTTATTGCGATAGGTAAAAGTTCAGGGTGCGCTCGGTGGATATGGAACGTCACCATTTTGGTTTTCGAAGCATTGTATGCGACAAACCCGTTGCCCCTCTACCGAGATATTAACGCTAGGTTAGAGAAGAGAACAACTGTCCGTCTATGGTCATTCTAATGTTTTAGTGGGCTCCGGTATACAGTTGTATTATCCGAAATGATATTCAACAGTCATTAGAGTATACTCTTAGACAGATCATTTATGTAAAATAGAAAGAGTGTTAGACCGCGAAGCATGAGTTGGGGATAGACTACCTTGCTCGGCGGACTGAAAACACGTTAGAAC
>OZ038476.1:144089536-144109536 GCA_964036315.1 Acanthosepion esculentum | reverse complement strand
GGGGATAAAGTGATCAGAAATCTGGACGGAAAATTGAAAGAAGTATTGCCGATAAAATTAGATTTAGTTGAAATATATCAAGTCAACCACAGCACATCTCTCATTACAGCTAATATAATTCTTAGAGTATACATTTCAAAACATGATTTCCAGGGTAAAGACACCTTGTCTCATACACATTTGTCAATTTCACATAGAAATTTACTACCGATGTTGCCTTATGTTCAGAGTTCAGTATCATGGATTGAAGACATGTTTTAACCACAAATCAATACAGTTATTAATATTGACAAAGAAACACAGAAAAGTGGTACATGGTATAGTCCCAGTGAAAATACACTTATAAATCTGTTATGTTCAGAAAGTAAACTATAGATGGTGCAAAAATACACAAAATCTTAGGATTGGGGAACTTTTTCTCTTAGAGTCTAAATGAACCCGGAAGTTGAAGGTAATTCATGAATTAGAATTGATAGACTGAGAGTAAAATTACTAGTTTCCAATGACAGACAATCTGAATATTTCAGACCTCAAAACATTTATGTAGTTTCCAAGGAGGATATCAAACAGACCTCTCTGTACCAAAATTATAGACAGATTTGTAAAGATGCTGACCCAGTTGTCAACAAGATATTTCTTACAAGCAGATGGTGGTATTCCATGTCAAGAATTGAACCGAAGGTTTTTGGCAGTAAAGGTCAATGTATGAAATCATGAGTCTAACTGATGGAACCATTTAAGTTTGATTTGATTGAAAATTTACATTTTAAAGATGTTTCTTTTTCTTTTATTATGGACAAGAATTTCATGAGATAAGTTTGATTTTTGTAGCTTTAATATATCATCATTTGTATGTCATAAAACTTTATTATTTTCTTAATCAAATATTAAACAGTAATCTATTTTGTAATGTGCAAAATGAGGAAAAATATGTTTTCATTGAAGTTTAAATATAAATAAAATAACTCATTTGTTTATTGAATTTTCTAGAAAAGTCCGTTAAAAGTTAAACATACAATATTTTACATAAAATGTTTAAACACATATTTGCCGTTTACTTAGAAATATATATATTTCTTTTTAATCTCTCATTTAAATGTATTGTAAATCTTTCATTAAATCTTCCAAATAATACCGTTAAAAACAAACGTATAATATCAGATTTTATCAAATTTTAAACAAAAATGTATATAATCAAATATGCAACGATCAAAGGAAAAGTTCATATGTCGATGCCACATGAAAAAATACGTAACGTTGACATGCAGCCTGATAGAATATGTCAATATTTGTTTTTCAAAATGCATAATATGCCATAATATACATTGTCTCGTTAAGAACTTCTCAAAAACACCTACCTGCTAATGTTTTTGACGTAATGAATATGCGTACACCTGTATTCCCACTCACAGGAACATGATTGGCTGGTGTCAGCCAAAAATACAGAATGACGTGGAGGTACGATAGAGTCTAAGTCTATAACGACGACCATTGGACTACGCCATTGACTATCCTATTGGTCTACGCCTATCGCCTGCATCTATTGACTAAGACTACGGTGACTACAAGTTGATTACGGTTACCTGCAAGAGTGTACTACTTGGTTACCGTAGCCAAAAACACTCAGCTACCTTGAACAAATATATCCCTTTCCGGGACATATCAGTTTTCATATCCGAAATTTAAACAAAGTTATTTCTACGGAATCTATGACTTTACATTAATTCCTACTACGTCAAATATATGAATAATCGGCTGAAGATCGCGAGAACGTGAAACTTAAGTAGCGGCTCGAGCTGTGCCTTGCTTTCGGATTACGCTATGAAGTCTTATTTCTCAATCTTTTTTCTTTCTTTTATAGGTATTTTGTTAGTCTAAGGCATTTAGCATTCAGTCAGTTGGTTGCACAAACATATTTGCATATATATATATATATATATACATATATATATATATATATATATATATATATATATATATATATATATATATATATATCTGTGTGTATGTGTGTGTGAGTTAGTATAGTATATACATGCTAACTTTTTGCCATAGTGAATAACAATATCTCGCATAAATAATCACGCCCCTAAGCTTATACAAATTTAAAAACAATTATTTTTATCCTCTAAGTCAAGTATCAGGCACACTACATCTTTATTATTTTGAGTAGAACATCCAGATACTACCACAACCAGATATCATAAAGTCTTATTTATTACCAAATCTTAGAGCATTGAAACTCAGTATACAAAAATATGTATATGTAGTACCCCAAAAATAAATACAATAATTCTGTAGAATTGATTTCCTTTCATACACTAAGAATATTTGAAAACCAATCCTTCTTCCAAGGAATTCATGTAGATTGATATATAAATAGTGCTAAAAATCTTTAAATAGTTCTTATAAAGACGTCGATTTCGGTGTAGAAACTTTAATCAAAAAATGGCCCCACGTGGAAATGAAATCTCTCTTGAAGTGAAGAAATGTATTATTTATTTCTACAAACAAACGGCTACAAAATGTGTTATTTGAGTGATTTTATGCAAAAAGTAAGGCTGCCAAATTTATGCAAATTCTTTAATGGGTGAAATGGTCAAGATAACATCCATGCAAAGAGGTCTCTGAGGTGGAAAATTATTCGTAATAAAGAGGGCTTCAATGACTGGATCGAATTAACCCCATGCTAGGCAGTAAAGCCACTTAGACACAAACGGTTACTGTGTGTGGAAGAGTTAGAAAAAGAATTATTGCTCAGGAGCATGAACAAAAGAGGAAGAATCGCGAGAACCTTAGATAGCGATTGACACTGCATTTAAATTTTGAGATTAATGTTGTCTGGAAAGCCTGAAGTCGGGAGAGAGTTCCGCAAGCAAGAAGTGTGAGAAAAGAAACTTTTAGTATAGAACTCACCATTAAATCGAGCCATCTTAATTGCAAATTGCTGAGACCTCGTCGCCAGGCTGTACTGCGCTTCAGATCAAAGAGTCGAGGTACCGATAGCAAAGAGCTGATCCGAATAATTATTATAAAAGTATTTATAGGAAATGCAATGGGAGGTAACCTTACGTTGTTTTTGACGTGACTGAAACCGAGACGTCACATCAGGATCAATAATAATAATGATTATTCTTTTGCTTTTATCAAGAGGATGTAGATAAATAGCAGGAGTTCTGGATCATATGTGGCAGCCATTTTCTAAGCATGTACGAGTGATAGACTTATAGATATGTAAAATAGATTCTGGAGAGAAAAATGTCCGCAACAACACAGTGAACCAACTTTCTTAGCAGTTAACCGGGTAATGGTTTGAAATTGCTTTCTCGGATCATTGATTAAAATTACTTCAAGCAAATGAACCTTGCAACTCTGTTCTTCGTCGGACCTTGTAAGTTGAATCACAAATTGTACTAAATAAAAGAAACATTATTACTTAGATAATGTCAATAGAAGGAACAACTAACATCGATAGCAAATGTAACTGTAAGCGAAAATAATGATATAACTAAGATGTTGATATTACAAGGAAGTTAAACCTGGCAAAGAGAACAATCTTCATAAGTTTATTTTAACATAAATATATTAGAAATTTAACCGATATTAACACTGAATATTGAGTTAATGTATGCGAAATATTTCAAAATAAGGAAACGGCTTATCCAAACATGATAATTACCATGTTAAAATGCTGAAAGACAATATACTGCCCCCAACTCAAACGCTTAAAAACAGTTATACTCCAACCAGTATAATGAGCATCCACATTATTCTGCCCAGAAGGCAACGGGATGTTTGAAGAAAGAAAATAAATCAATCTTCGATTGCCTAGCACAGTCATGGTCAATTTTCTACACGCAGGCGACTCTGAATGTTACGCCTAATTTCATGATGAAAATGACGTTCATTAAAATATGTTTCCTTTCGTTCTTACGTGTCCACACACACACACACACTATTGCTAATGCATAACCACATACATAAACAATGATTAAGTCCAATGTTTCTTGCATTTTGTAACTTTTCATAGAAGATAACGTAGTCAGTATTTAAAACATTGGCAATTTTCATCTAAGATCATACGTTTAAACACCTTTTGTTTTAGAAGCAAGAAACGTCAAATGATAATTATTTTTCCCTAGAGAATAAATATACTTCTATTTTTAAAAATATTTTTGTATTTTCAAATGAACAAATTTCGATACAAATCACATGCAGGAGTGCGTGTTAATCACTCTCTCATCGTGATAATATTATACGAAGAATTCAGTTTTTAATAATAGAAGGAATTTTTTTCTCCAAAGAAAACCATGACTTTTCCTCATTTCGAAGACAGATTCTTATGCGCATCTACCTATGTTGGAAAAATGGTTTCATAATTGTTTAATAAAAAATAACTTTGATTTCTTTAGTAGTGTGAGACTACCCACCTCTGCAACTCGCTGCACAAAGATATAGACCCCACGTCGTAGAATTTCTGTGCGGTGGATCGAGCGAGAGGTAGGCTCACAGGTAAAAGAAAAACACAACTACAAACTTGGGTAGGACGAAAAGAGGAGAGAAGGTGTGTGACCTTTTTGTGGATGATAACTCTTGGTTGATTCTCGGCTGGCGGAAAAAATATATATCTTAACTAACAATGTCCGGCTGCTAATGGGTCGCTCTTCGATGTTACGTGCTCCGGCCTAAATCAACCTTCCTCGAACCTAAACTAAGTCTAACTACCCGTGGCCCAAAGCGCTCCCGTATGTATGCAGAATCCTCTTTCATCATTTCCGGACAAGGGACACCCACGAATAAACCCATAACTTTTTCATGACCATTTCTCTCTTTGAAGAAAGTGGACATAAAAATATTTCTTAGCCTAGCTGACTCCGATTCAGGGACATTAAATTCAAACCCTTTTAAGTTTTGACCATAGCCGGTCTTTTTCCTATCGTCGTATTTTGACAAGTACTTAACACTTATCTACCCTTTTCGCCATATGTCCAAACATGTTTTTATCTAGATTCCTAATCTAATCATTTGGTCTTGAAGTTTGATGCCCAGGTCAAATCTAACTAATCTTCTCGCACATATGTGTGCGCGCGCACGCACACACAGATGTGGGGGTGTATATATACACACACACAGATGTGCGGGCGCACACACACACACGTGTGCGCATATATCCAACTCATAGTGTCACAGTAGTGCCGTCATCCTTGTGATTTACTGTTCGAAAAAAATGACCATACGTGGCCGACTGAGTCATTGGATTTAAAACAAATTAACAACTTGTGAAATGAACTTAAATGAAAAGTCGTAAACCAACGATACAATGGAGTACGAAAACATTCCAGCGAGTTTGCAAATTTAATAAATTCAGTGTCATCGGGAAAACAAGCAATAGTAAAAAAAATGTTTTCTAAATCAAATATTGATTTTCTTTATAAAAAACTTCATTATAGAAATGTATGTTTTCTAGGCGACTGCATAATATTTTTATTCAAATGTTGCAATATTGTACAGAAAATTATACTTATATCTGTTTTCAATGTACGAGGAATGATCAAAAAGTATCGGGACTTTTATTATAAAAATACACCTACATTACATACCAATTCTGTATTTAATCTCCTTTGAAGTAGTCCCCCATCTGGAGCAACACACTTGATCCGTCGTTGTTTCTATTGATGACGGCATTCCTGTAACTGATTTTTGGAATAGTGAGCAGTTACCTTGGATTTCTTTGTGGTCTTTGAGATTTTATACTTTTTACGTAGGATTTGATTTTTGAACAAGTCGTAACGAGCGCGGAATCTGCTGATTGGCTTTGTTTTTGTAAGTGTGAGTGCATGAAGGCCGCTTGAACGCTTGAACGCAATATATGCGTCTGCTTACCTGACACTCCCTCCCTTTTTATGTGTATGTGTGTCTATCTTGCTCTCTACCTGTGTATGTATTGGACGTACACACACACACACACACACACACACACACACACACACACACACATATATATATATATATATATATATATATATATATATATATATATATATTGTAATTTTCGTTTTAAAAAATATGATTCCATCGCGACACGGAAATGTCTGTTTCAAAACTGAAACTAAAGTTGTAAATTTAATTATAAAAAAATAAGCTTAAAAGTTTGTAAACTTCCTTGATACAGCACTAGATTTATTAAATAATACATACCTACCTTATAAAAAGGCCAATACTAATCATCCTCCATCTATATCTATCTATCTATCTATCTATATATATATATATATATATATATATATATATATATATATATATATATACCTTCATCTATTGAATAAAGATTAAGTACAAATTCAGAAAATGAGAAAATATTCTATGAACATAGTAATGTCTATAATAATGTTCTAAAGAATAGTAGCTATAAATGCCCAAAACTCAATTATATAAAAAACCAATTAAAATGGACATCATAGAAAAAGTAGAGATGGGAAGATCATTTGGTATACTCTCGTACAACCTAATGGTAAGAAATAAAAATATTCCAAATTTCCTTGCATTAATTGATAAACATTTTCTAGAGATAGTAAACTCAGTACTATTTTTAATAAAAATACCCTAAAATTAAGTTACTTTTCTACTGAAAACTTAGAAATGATTATTAAGAAACATAATACTGATATCTTGAATAAACACTTATATCAAAATCAAAAAATATATATCCTAAAAAAAAAAGAAATGAAATATATCATATATTGAAGATTCAAACATCGTTAAATTCTAGATTGGGTGCACAATGAATGAATTTAGAAGAAGCTGGAACCAACGTCAAACGTCTTTTAATAATAATTAATACCGAAACCAAACGTCGATATCTAAATATTTCTGTCACAGGAAAGAAATCAATAAAGCACCAATGGAAATTAATAAGAAACACTAGAGCTTGTAGGTCATTAAATGACCGATATCATTTATGCATACATGAAACATTATACAAGTTTCTGAAAAATAAAAATTTACTTAATCAAAGAAATGAAAAAGTCATTTTTTGTAGGCATTGCCAAATATTTTCCTTAAATAATAATTCATTTTAGCGGAAAAATATAAAAATAAATAATAAAAAACGAGAGATGAAACATATATTTATACTTGATCATTAATTAGTAATTAAATTCTAATATATTTATTTGTAAAAATACCGTATAGTCTATTTGTTATTCGAAGAAGGAATGGTACTTTCAATGCGTAGAAATATAATTTCAATATTAAAAATATGTCTTACTCATATTTAAATGACGCATTTTGAAAATCTTTGTGTATTAATATATGAATTAAGCGGATGAATAAAAGTTCCAACATATTTTGTCATTGAAAACCCAGACGACACACTGAATAACGGATATCTATGTTAGTGAGCAGCCCCCTCTCCACAACTTAACCTGACTTTGTAAGTAAGATATTTGATACATAAGTTGTCTTCTCTCTTTTTGCGCGTCATATCCTTTCAGGACGTAGGTGATCATGGCTCTCGACCTCCCTCTATCTCTTGCAGCTCTCAACAAATTCCATACCTCTGCTTCCTTCTTCAGACCCCGTTCTGTCATCCACTTGCTTAAGTCCGCCATATATGTCACGCGTTGTTTTCCGTTGTCTCTCTTTCTCTCTGTTTGACCTGTGATTATCAGATTCTCCACGCCCTCCTCCTTTCTTTATTTTATGTGCCATGTCCTTTCAGGACGTAAGCGATCATGGCTCTCCACCTTCCTCTATCCCTTTCAGCTCTCAACAACCTCCTTCCCTCTGCTTCCTTCCCTAGACCACGTTCTGTCATCCACTTGCTTATGTCCGCCAGATATGTCACGCGTTGTTTTCCCTTGTTTCTCTATTTGACCCGTGAGTATCAGATTCTCCAGTCCCTCCTTCCTCATTATGTGTCTCAACAATTTCAGCTGTCTCTTCCTGATATTAAGCATAAGCCTTCTCCTTGTTTGCATCCTCTCTAAGACCTCATCGTTGTTCACACGCTCGGTCCATTATATCCTTAGCATCCTTCTGCAGAACCACATCACTGTCGCCTCGGGTCTCTTCTTCATCGTTGAGTAAATCGTCCAACATTCGCTGCCGTAAAGAAGGTCAGATGTCACGACACATTTCAATATTCTTTTCTTTGCTACCAAAGCAAATCTCCTGCCCCGCAGTACTTTGAACATCTCAATTCGCCCACGGATCTCAGTGTTACTATTACCGTCCTCTGTCAAGTCGCTTCCAAGATATATAAACTCACGCGTCTGCTTGAGTCTAGTGTTCCTGACCTTCAAATCGCATTTCGGGCTCATTTTACTGACGACCATGCACTCTGTCTTGTACTTTATGCTTAGTCATTTCTTCTTACTCTCCGTTGTTACCTTCTAATTAAAACACAACAAACCCTAATCAAAATGGATTAAATTTTCCTTAACCTTAACAACTGAAACTATTAAGATTGTCTGCGCTTATGTATTGAGTAAATTTCTTAGAAATTTATTCTTAACGTCGCTTGACAATGGAAAGAAACTTTGGATTTTAAGTTTATATTTATAATTAAATTTACAGCTTTAGTTTCAGTATTGAAACAACAATTTCTGTCGCAATTGAATCATATTTTTAAAAAGGAAAATAATAATAATATTATGCTCTATTGTTCGTATCTTGCACTGTGTTTTTTTAATTCCTAAGAACACCGGATTATAAAACTTACAGTTCTTTATTATCTGTCTATGTTTCTGAGATGAGGTATTATGTACACTATTTACATTATTTGGACTATTGTCCTCATCTTTGTCGCCATGTTTATAACAACTTTTCGGCAATTGTACGCTCCGGCCTTCTTCCGGTGGTTGGAATGTCGAATTGAAGTCTTTATTTCGCTCACTGGGGTAGACTATTCTAATTCCACGTATATTGTCTAATGGATGTCAGTTATCTCCTGGTAATTCCCCTCTGAAGTTCTCCACAGCCTTATTGTTGTGGGGTTATTTCCACAACAGAACTTGTAGTCGGACTAAATGCGTCCTAAATGGGGTAAATGTACAGAAACGTTAGGAACTTATTAATAAGTGTTACGCAGAGTAATCGAGTTGTGGTCGCTGATAACTTACTCTTCCCTCGACTACCTACTGACTCCTACTTATAATAGGTGGGAGATTCTATTATCTAGACAAGGTGTCTTCCACTATAACACTTATCCAAGTATTGAACTCACACTCTTTGTGTACTGTCATTAGATCTATATAACGCGTTTTGTTAGATCCAGTGACGAAGGCCGGAGCGTACAACAACCGAAACGTCGTAATAAACATGGCGACAAATGGGAGGACATTAGTCCGAATAATGTAAATAACATTCTTTCTTACTACTTTAATATATATATATATATATATATATATATATATATATATATATATATATATATATATATATATATTGTTAGACCAAATTTGAGTTTTGCTTTTTCTGCAGGAGATTTATGGATATTTGACTATAACTATAGCGAACTATATTACAATTCTTTTCTAATAACAGTTTTCTATCGTCAATATTGTTCATCCTTTTGGCCCTAAAATTAATCAACAGCAAATATGACGCTGGATCTGCCTCAGACAATGTCATATTGTCCCTTGATGTTAACAGCCGACTGCGCTTCAGATCATGTGCAAGAAGACATAGGACCTGCCGAGCAGAAACCTTCCCTCTGTTAAATTCTCTGTGAAGCATATTTTCAAATATCTCAAGGGATATGCTAATAGCCTCGGGTATTTTATTTATAGTTAATCGTTCGTCATCTATCAGGATGTGGGTGGTGATGATCAATGTTTTCCTTGGCTGCCAGCTGCAGGCCGTCCAGACCTTAAGTCAACTTCAAAACTCTCATCCCCCTCCTAAATTCAGCTGCCCAACTGAGACATCATCACCTAATGCAGCACCCATGTCTGTATGAATGTCTGTGGTGCCTAAACCCTATTTTCTGCGGGTATATAACATCACAATGCAAAATATTGTCCATTTTCAAGAGAAGTCACAACTAATTAAAGACTTACTTTGAAGACTTATTTGAACAATGAGATCTCAGTCTAACTGGAAAGAAACAATGCAGTTATTAATAAGAAGACTTAATGCATGCTGGCTTTCGCAGCTCTAACGTCAATCAATCTTTTTAATCCTGCCTATGAAATTTTCGGCCCAGCCTTCTACATTCTTGTACAAATTAATTGAAATTACTGCTTTAGTTTCCTTTCTTTAACCATACGGTCAGTTTTAGACCCACTGTAGTGACAGGGTGTAATCGATTTTTATTTTTCCTCAGATTAGGTGTGCAGCAATATGAATCTGTTTTCGGTGTGTTTGATGAAATCTGCTTGGCTTCGGAAAATACTGTATCAGCCGTGATTACATCAAATTTTTATCATGCCCAGACCATATTGTCTCGACTGTCGACTAGTTGTCCTACGGACATTGTCTGCGATGAACGTTGCAATAAAAAAGGGTACGGAAATTGTAACACTGCATGAACACACTGGCAAGCGTTACCATTGAGCAAATCAAAGTACTATATACTGGCCCAAGAAATACTTCTGATTTCAATCCAATCTAGAATCTGTCGTTTATCTGCAATGAAAGACTTCGTCGGATGGAGATACAAAATCCTAATATATTCACTGGGTCATGTTTCATTGGAAAATTTTAAAAAAACGAAGTAAATAATAACGGATTTATTCGTTTTATTTTAATTAATTTGTACAAGGGTGTAATTAAAAACAAAAATACCTGTAGTAGAAAAAACATCGCAGAAGCGACTGTGTATATATACAAAGAGTAATGTCAAAGTTAACAGCACTTGTAATAAATAAAGGCAACAACACGAAATATTGATTTTAAATAACTTCTTTCAGAGCCGTTTACCTATTCTTGGATTCCTCCATATTAACATTTTTGCTCTCCAAAGATTCAATACTGTAGAGTTTGGTCATAAATTGTTCCTAATAATATAGTTTTTCTTTCCATTAGAAATAATAAATTCCTGGGGTCTGTCGTATCGAATAGAATTACTTTTTTGTGTAGTAAGCAGTAAGAGTGTATTTTTGTATTGGCCACACTTTATATTTAAGAAAATTATATTTGGCTTCAAAAATGATGTCAAAAATTGAGACCTGTTTTGCCGCTAATGTCAGCTCTTTGTTAGATTCTAGTGTAAAACTCAAAGTTTCAATGCTGATTATATCTGTAAAAACATCCGCTTCACTAGAAATATTATTCACATTTCAGCCCTGACATCGTTCAAAGGCAATTCCGCTGCATTTTTGTGCGATTATTTTCAGCCCTAGAAAGACATTCGAATCAACGCAAATCGCAAACTGATCATTACTCTCTGGCTATTTACATCAGAGTTTTAAAACGTGAGTCATTCGTTAGTTCCACCAGTTCCGACTTTTTCACCATGACGCGTGCACAGATTTCAATCTTCTTCGTTTTCTGCCTATTCAATTGCTAAGAAGAAAATTCTAGTCAACGTCTTTACAAGAACCGCGCCTTTGTTAAACAATCTCCCAAAAGTATGCTTCCGCAATCACTAGAATGTTAACCTCTTCAGCTCTAGAGCCGAATTCGAACCAGAAATGGGATATTGCTGACATATCTGTGCTGAAGATGTCCAGTCGCCACTTGTGAATCCTGAGTTTAACAGCGTGTACGCGGCCTTGTGGTTGAGTAGTTAGTTTTCACCAAACAATCTAATTCCTAGAGACGAAACGGCGTTAAACTCTCGCTCAGTTTCCATGGCATGTGTTCTGAACCCCACCCTAACATTTGAAACTGGACCCCCCACACCACATACACACGTATGAATCATTTCCATTCTACTTGTACCATATTAGTTTCAAGTAAGTTCTATTCGGACAGTTTCTACTCAAGAACCGCTGCATCGTTGAACAGACACTTGCCCGGATGTGCCAATTACTACAATCTTGACCGCTTCAAGGCAAGGTGCAATCGTTATGTTTCCTCGATAACCGAATGGGGCCCACTCCTTGCCTTTTCTTTTGCTCCAACACCACACAAAAAAAACATCTAACTTGAGTGGTTCTTGGGTCTTGTATTGGTGGAACATTAGCATAAATATAGCCCTGTTGTCTATACTACATGTATTCATAATCTGCACTTACTTCCTCTTCTTACGTCTATACAACAATCTCAGTCTCCTTACCTTGTGTGTCTCTTTGGCCTTATTAAATGGAATGAAATGAAAATTAACAAATATTTAATTACAGTATAACATGACCAAGAAAAGATAATTTATTGTGGTTATTAAATTGTAACTAAATAGCCGGCTTGTTGTCGCACAATCTAGGGCAAATTATCCTGTCAGATATAACAACATTTCTCATTACTATACATCAATAATGATAAAATCTAGTGACTGTTCAAGCTTTTTCCTTAAACGATGGATGTAGTTTTCTTGACGCTTGATAAGATCATTCAAATAACTCTTCCGTATTTGGTGTGGGTGGGGTTCTGGCAGAATTTATATTTATTACGCATTGTTTTGCCGTGTTTCATTCACTTATTCTTGATTTATAGAAGAGTTCAGACTAGGGAGTTTGCCAAAAATAAGTTGGCGACTTTGATACTCTCTGTCGTCAGTACATATATTTAACCCAGTATTTAAAAGGAAAGCAGGAATTGGAAAAACGAAAAAGATGGTTTTATTTTCTCGTATGAGAAACTTTTACATAGTGTAGAAATATGTTATATGCGTTCTTTCTTATGTTTTAAAGGAAAGTTAGCAACACCTCTCTTTACCTACAGGCCATGTTGCAAAATGTCTGTGTTTTACACAGACTATGTGTTTCTACAAAGTGATACTGAGAATTCCAAGGACGGAATGGGTAAGCAACGAGGAACTAGTTACAAAAAGACCCATAATTAGAATCAGAAACATACAACTGAAATTACTTTCACCCATAATGAGGATAGAAAGGCTTGGAAAACGTAACACGCTAAAGGCATCTATATCTATAATTATCAAAATGTGTTTGTGTGATCGGATGTTGTTTATGCGTTGGCACAGTTTTATTCCGATTTCGACCGTTTTTTGATGGTTTCATAGATAATTCTTCAGTGCCGGGAATTTTCTGGAAAAAATTACAACCTTGAAGGTGAAAAATCCCAAATAATTATTATTTTAAACTTTGCGCAAAAATCAAAGGAAAAAATTTAATGTTTGTAAAAAGCAGCGGACAATCATTTAAGAGAGTTCAAATCTAACGGAAAATATTATTAAAATTATAAAAAAATTATAAATAAAAATTATCGTATATTATTATTATGACGGTCAATGGAAGAGGTTCCTTCCTTGCAAGATTGAGAACGCAAAAACGGCCCTTTTCAGGTTCACCACCATTCAACATTTGGGGGGGGTGCCTCAATTGCATCCAATTGTTGTTACTAATATTGATTTTCGGGTGTACTAACTTTAAAATTAATCTACTCCAATTAAACGGCAAAAATTCCCTGTAATGAAATACCCGGTCGAAGACGGGTTATACTGCTAGTATAGAGATATGGGAAGGCAGTAGGCCACCTACCTGATGAGCTTGTGTGAATGGAGAGCGGAACAGAGGATTCTTGCCGAACGGATAAATGCTGCTCTGAGCCAATTGCAGAGAGCCATAATCGGCCAACTCCTGAACGGACAGGCTACATACAAATATGATGAAAGCATTTTCTCTTCCCAACGTCTAGCTCTGTCCTAACCAGGTTTCACTGACTGAGCGTTACGGGTAACATGTGCGCTGAAACTCGGTGCATCTACTTTTCTATGTGTCGTCTTACTTCAGGGCGTGGGCGATTATGTTTTCCTTAATTTCCTGTCATTTGTAAGACTTTGTAAAGTTCGTCTTTTTACTATAACTTTAATTCCCTGTTCGACTAACCACTTACACAAACTCATTAAATTGGTTATGCGCTCTCCCATTTGCTTTTATATCTCTTGTGAGTGTCAATTTTTCTAAGTCTTCATTCTTCATTTTCTGCACGAGTAATTCCAACTGTCTTATTGTGAAATATCAATTGTCTTATTAGCTATGTTTCCTTTTTGGTTTCCATTTTGTCATAAATTTATTGCATTAACCGTATCCATTGTATTCTCAGCATCCTTCTGTACCAACTAATTTCTATTTACATTATTCGGACTATTGTCCTCATCGTTGTTGCCATATTTATCACAACGCTGCGGCCACTGTAAGCTCCGGCCTTCTTCAGCTGGTTGGAATGTCGAACTGAACCCTTTATTTCGCTCACTGGTAAAGGCAGTTAACAGGAGATTATTTAATAAAAGTTATTATAACTTTTATTTATTTTATTTCTACTTGACTTGTTATATTATGTCATTTTTAATTTCAAGAAATAACCTTTTCTACGAAACTCACTAAAGAAGTCGAATTCAAAAAATGCCTCACTGGCGATGGTTGGAGGTATTGCTTTCTCCATCATAGCGGCTGGCAGAGGATAGAAAACATTGTTTATAGTTACGTTGTTCTGGAATTGTCATCATTGGTCGACTGAACTTGCTTTGTTTCAATGAATTTTTTTTTGTTATTATTAGTTACTTTATTCAAAAAAATAGTCTTATTGCTTAGAAGTTATATGAACATATTAACATTTACCGTTAATTTTAAGTTCTTCTCTCTGAACTCTCTATTCTTAAAAGCAAATACACTAATATTCAACTTTTTGTGGAATCTGTATTAAGGACACATGGCACAGTGGATAATGGCGTTGCTTAGATCCAGTGACAGGACACAAAGAGTTGTGAGTTCAATACCTGGTTATGGCAGTGGAGAACTTGGAGAGGGGAATTAACAGGAGATAACTGATAACTGACATCTATTAGACATAGCACGAAATAAAGAGTTCAGTTCGTCATTGCAACCACGTGAAGAAGGCCGGAGCGTACAATAGTCTAAACGTTGTGATAAATATGGCAACAAAGATTAAAACAGTAGTCCGAATAATGTCAATAGTGTACATAATGCCTCATCTCAGAAATATAGACAGATACCGACGCATTTCTGTTGCTTCAAATCTTTGCTTTGTCATTAAAGAGATCTTCCAGCATTTACTGTTCTATGAGAGCACTCATATTACATAACAGTTCAATACATTTTTTATTATAATAAAAAAAATCCTGTTTTTTAATAAATTGTTTTGATTTTGGAACATATATTCCTTTATCCCACGGCTTATGGTCAATCACGTTAAAGCACCACTTCCCGTGCAGTCATAGAAGTTAAGCAACGCCAGTATATAGATGGGTGACCGTTTGGTAATGTTTGTAAGCTTGCATGTGCGTCTGGTATAATGTCTCGGAATTGTTAACCGGAGAGTCGAGTTCTAATTCCCGTTCGATCGTCATATTCATTTTGATGAAAGTATAAGTCCACCTATTCTTCCCCCAACTATAGGTGAATTAGTAAGAGTAAATCATTATTATTTTAAAAACAAAACTTACAAACTGAAAAAAATGTCTGGCTTTAATTCGTTCGCGAGAATTATTTTGGGAAAAAAATGTTTCATTTTCAGACGATTTTTTTTACTTTTTTTAAATATAGGAACTAAGAAACTGAGGCACCTCGAAGTACCCGAGCGGTAGCTAACAACTTTACAAGACGTATAAATTGACAATTTGACTCGTTTAAAGCTTAGAAGGTCATAAAAAGAACCAAGATCGACGTAAAAACACGTCTTAAGCTGGTGTAGGAACGTCATCTTTTGGATGTATCTGTTTGTCCATGTCTTAAAAAGACACTTCCGGGAAAAACGTATATACACGTCTACGCCGAGAAAGGCTTTAAATAATATGCAAAATGTTGATAAGCCGTAAAAAAGAATCAATAAATAAACAATAAATCCGCTATCCCAACGTGCCATAGGATTTCAATTTCCCATTTTCGCACCTCGGTTAAAACACATCCTCGCTATTTAAATGTATGTATTTCCGAATTTGTAATTGGCATTTTGAGTTGTTATCTTTCGCGAACAAACATAGTTTCCTTCTATTTTTAGCTGATGTTTATCTATTTCTTCTCGCTTTCTTTATGATCTTCTGTAGGAGTTCCTGCAATTTTCGTTCTATGCCTGACCGCAACACTGTGTCATTTGAATATCTAATTGTTTTGCCTACCAATAAAGAATCTTGGTAGAACTTCTTATTGTCCCAGGATTGCTTCACTGTAATAGTTGCAAAAGTCTTGTGAGAAAACACATCATTGTCTTATCTTCTTTATTTCTGTGTATTTACGGAACTCATTTTAATTGGAAAAGAAAAAGGAACATTCATCCAACAAGATCATACATTCTTAAACTTATTAATAAATACCTACGGTAATTGGCTGCTTACAAAATCATTTTTTCTCGGGAAATGGCTAAAGGAATTCGTAGAGTATTCATGTTAATATTCATGATGGCTGCTTACCGATAGGTTGTAGACTACTAGTACTATTATCTAGTCTACCCCGTTAATCATTTCATCCAAAACATTGTGATTAAGCCACTAAAATGCACGTTGTTACTAAGTGTACAGAAAACCGAGAAGACGATGCCGAGGAGAAGAACTAGAAAGGCAGGATTCATGGATACAGACAAGTAGGATTGACATTAGATTTAACATTTTGGAGATCATAGTTGGCGATACAAAGTAAGACACCGGGAAAAGTTCCGCGAGTTGGAAGGTTGAGATAAAAAATACTACGCTCCCATCTGGTGATTTCAATAGTATTAGGATGAGATCTCCCTACCATTCTACTGCTGCGCGTGACGTCAATTTCCATGAAAATATTTATAGAAAAGGTATAAAGAAACTTGGTTACGTCCGTGGAAAAATGACTGAAGCCCAGACGCCTGGTCAGAATCGGTAACATCGGAGTTTCGTCTTTGGGTTTTGTCAAGAATCTGTAGATACATATGAGGAGACGAACACATTTGGCTTCAATATGCCATGCACGGATGAGTGGTCAGCTTATTGAGGATATTCTGATGAGCAAATTATCTAAAACGTCAGAGTAAGCCAAGATACCTTGCAGCAGACCTAGTAAATGAATCGATAAAATTGTACCATTTCAATCAGTGGAAAACTTTAGACCGAAAAGAAATTGCATAATGTTGGAATGTTATTATATTAATATAATTATCATTATACGTATAATTACTTTACTACTACTACTCCTACTACTACTACTACTACTACTACTAATAATAATAATAATAATAATAATAATAATAATAATAACAAATATTCAGATGCTATTCCAGGAATGGCTCTCATGGCTTTCTTATAAAAAATGATTTAAAGTTTAACAGTTTTTTTAAGCGGGTGGATAAAAATAACGTAATATAGACGATTGGGGAAATATCAAATTTGACGCGTTTCTTTTTTTGTCTGTCACGCATCCTGATCTCCGCAATAAGATATTCCGTTGTTATAAGGAAAGGGCGTGCCACTTATTATAAAGAAAGCTTAGACACAGATGATGCACTGGCATGGTATGACCGAAAATCATGGAAATGTGATCAAAATATCTGTTACCCACTATCATGAAGATACTGTCTCCGGAAGAGAAGCAGTATTGACCTATTGCCAACCTACTTGCAGTTGTTGTACAGGAAGCGGCAGAAATACCTTCCAGATATACCTCCCAGAAATACCTCCCAGAAATACCTCCCACATATACCTCCCACATATACCTCCCAGAAATACCTCCCACATATACCTCCCAGAAATACCTCTCACATATACCTCCCAGAAATACCACCCACATATACCTCCCAGAAATATCTCCTACATATACCTCCCAGAAATATCTCCCATATATACCTCCCAGAAATACCACCCACATATACCTCCCAGAAATACCACCCACATATACCTCCCAGAAATACCACCCACACATAACTCCCAGAAATACTTCCCACATATACCTCAATGAAACATTAGTGACAACAGTGTCCTCATATCGCTAATATTCTTGCCAATATATGGGAGGTATTTCTGCCGCAGCCTGTATATCTATTTCATATTTCCCACTCGTTATTGAATCAGAATCACTTAATACATCTACGGTTGTATCTTTCAATATCTTAGCTAATTATGCGTCCTAGAAATTCCAAATGTTCTTTCTGACTCTAATTATTATCCGCCTATCTTATTCCATTCCCATTAGAACGTCGTTGTAATACGATCCATGGTCTTCTCAGCATCCTTTTGTAGAACAGCATTTCATTTGCCGCAAGTCTCTTTTCCTTTGTGGCGGAATTGTTAAGAAGATTTACAGTCATATCTGAAATCTGGAAAGAATGAAATGAAAGAAGCAAAATTATTAAGGACTGCGCGACAGAGCGCAAACTAAGAAGTGAAATACGTGTGTCTTTCGAGAGATGTTTTGACCTGAGAGATGAACGACTCAATAGGAAATGGAATTTACAAATGGTAGACGCATATTTCACCAGCAGAAGAAATTGCGATTTACCTTTTGCCATAGTTGCTCATATATTCTCCGGATAGGATGTCACATTTTGTTTTCTTTTTTTAAGACAGATTTTTCAGATGCATGTTAAGCTGAGCTTAGGTTGGAACAAAGCCAAGGTAACGGTTATCGTCATTTTAACATGTATGATATGCCTTGTGGCTGGGGTAGGCGTGGTTAACCACCAGCACATCTTGTCCATTTTAAAGAAATTTGACTTTCTTTCCTCATGGCCAAGTCAGAGTACAATTTACGCCTTGGGCTAGTGAAATATTTAACATCTGGTCGTTCCACTGGAAGTGAACATTTTTAGTATTGCCTTGGGTTTGTTGTAGTTGGCTGCTATATTTGTCTTATAACGTTTATTCTTTTTATTTCTACTTGACTTGTTATATTATGTCATTTTTAATTTCAACAAATAACTTTTTCTACGAAACTCAAACGAAGTCTAATTCAAAAAATGTCTCACTGGCGATGGTTGGAGGTAATGCTTTCTCCATCATAGCGGCTGGCAGAGGATAGAAAACATTGTTTATAGTTACGTTGTTCTGGAATTGTCATCAATGGTCGACTGAACTTGCTTTGTTTCAATGACTTTTGTTTTGTTATTATTAGTTACTTTATTCAAAAAATTAGTCTTATTGCTTAGAAGTTATATGAACATATTAACATTTACCGTTAATTTTATATTCTTCTCTCAGAAGTCTTTATTCTTAAAAACAAATACACAAATAATACACTTTTTCGGAATCTGTATTAAGGACACATGGCAAGGTGGATAAAGACGTTGGTTAGATTCAGTGACAGGACCCAGAGTGTTGTGAGTTCAATACCTTTGTTAAGGCAGTGGTGAACTTGGAGAGGTGAATTAACAGGAGATAACTGATAACTGACACCCATTAGACATGGCACGTGGAACTAGAACAGTCTACCCCAGTGAGCGAAATAAAGGGTTCAGTTTGATATTCGAATCACCTGAAGAATAACGGAGTGTACAACAGTCTAAACTTTGTGATAAATATGGCAACAAAAATGAGGACTATAGTCCGAATAATGTTAATAGTGTACATGATATATCACTTCAGAAATATAGACAGATCTGTATTTCTGTTTTTAAAAAATAAAAAAGAGGATTTTGAATTTTTACCACGCTTCTCATACCGAAATGACTGTTTCATTTACAGACATAATTTATTAACTCATTTTTTTCTATTACTACACGTTACAAACTTTCTCCGAAAAAAGATAATTTTAATAAGGATTTATTTAATTTCTAACAGACTTTTTCTTGCGAATACTTTTTTGCGATTCTGATATTACACTGTGAAATTTATTTAAAACTGCTATTATTTTTACATGAGAATGATAATATTTTTCTCTATGTTCTTATACATAACAACAAATACATTGATGATAAATTTGATCTATTCATGAGCATTTTGTGTTTTTTGTAAATATTGT
>OZ038476.1:144069536-144084536 GCA_964036315.1 Acanthosepion esculentum | reverse complement strand
TTAGAGATTCTTGATTATATCCGAAAGAGAATCAGCAATATTATTGGTCTTGATCTGGCATCTCGGCTTCAGTCTCCTTCCCACAGACATAGTGTTGTTTCACGGTGCTTTTTCTATAAATACTTTCAATGTTAATTATTCAGCTGATCTCTTTGCTATGGTATGAATATAAGCGCAGTATAAGACTGATAACAAGGTTTCATCAATTTACAGTCGAATTGGCTAGCTGTAACCGTAAGTTCTATACTGACAGTTTCTTTACTCGACTTTCCGGTAAATTTAAATTTAAATGTCAATAATTATCAATTGTCTTCACGATAACGCTCCTTCATGTTTTTTTTGTTTAGTATTTCTTTCACTCCCATTAACTTCCTGTGACTTAGTGGCTTTACTGAATTACGTGGGGTAAATTCGAGTAAAGAAAATCCTGAGAACATGTCTCCCGTACACCGTGAACTTGATACATTATATAACAACCACCATCATGGCTTATTCAGATAATTAATCTTTGGTACGGCTTCTCATCTCCTTCCGATTTCCTGTTGATTCGACTCTTAAACTTTCTCCGCGCCATTTCACTCACTTAAGAAGAAATAATTTTCAAGTTACCTGAGTTTTTCAAGTTACCTGAGTTTTGTTTATATAGCTTATTGTGGGTAATCTATCTTGGCGGTTATTTTACCGGAAGTCGTTTATTTGTTTATTTATTTATTTATTTGGGTCAAATTATTTTGCTTGTTTTTAATTTTATTTTTTATCGTATATATTTATTTATTTTTATTTTGATCGGTGTTTTTCTTAACGTAATAAAAAATTGTTTATATAGCTTATTTAATGCACCACTGACACACATATATATATAAATAGCCGAGAAAAATAACAGCACTCGTGGACTGACGATAGCATCTAGTAGGAAACAGACTGTCGCCTCTAAGTGTTGACTTCTATGTTCATTTTTCATATTTACACACGCTCTATCTCTGATATTGAACACTTTATCCCATAAATATAGCACATTTTAAAACTATATTTCTTCATATATATATATATATATATATATATATATATATATATATATATATATATATATATATATATATATATATATATATATGTATATATATATATATATATACATTGCGTTTATACACCGTGACATATATAAGTACACGCAACATATATATACACATATACAAACATATACACATATATACACAAATACCTATTCACATATATATATATAAACATATATATATATACACATATACACACACTCACATATATATATATATATATATATATATATATATATACACCCACACACAAATATACATACATATACATATATACATATATACACACATAGGTTTACACACGCAGTAGTAGACACAAACCAAAGTTTACATACCTTCACATACACACAAACAAGATCACATGTGATAGGTGTTAACATACATACATACACTCACTCTCACGCACACACACTCACATATATACATATATATATGCATATTTATATATATATATATTTATATATATACATACATACATACATATACATACCTATAATAACAAGTACAGATATATACGTACATATACAAAAATACACAAATATTCAACTATATATATACATAAACGTACATACCTATACATACATAAACATATATCCATATACATACACACTCCCATATACATGTATCCTAACATACATATATAAACATATTCATACATACAGAAATATACGCAAATATATACATAGATACACTATACAGCTTGATATATAAAAATATATATATACATTCATATACACCAATATTTTAAACCTCTTCTCCACCCTTTTACCTTCTTACTTTATATAATATGTATATATATATATATATATATATATATATATATATATATATATATATATATATATATATATATATATTTTGCGTTTATACACCGTGACAAGTGTTTGACCAATGAAAACTACCAAAAATCTTTATATTCTTATATTTTTTATGCCTTTTTTCATTTCTATTCTCGATCTCTGACGAAGCCTTAATATGAAATAAGTGAAATATGTTGGATTATATTCATTAACTACTTTGTTCTTTATTTCATTTTATCTTCCATATATGATCTGCATTTCAGCATGTATATATATATATATATATATATATATATATATATATATATATATATATATATTAATATATATATATTATATATATATATATATTAATTAATATTCAATAAATGTTTATCGTACTGATTATATTGATTCCCTTTCGTTTGTCCTTGTTTTTTAGATATTATAAGAAGCACACGTGTACCCTTTTTTCTATTCATATATATATATATATATATATATATATATATATATATATATATATACTAGTGTGCGAAAGTTTAAGACTAGTTCAGCTAATGTTTTAATTGGTCCGAAATGTGGTGGTTTTGCACTTTACATAAGAAAAAAATATATACAGGGTTAAAAGAATGAAAGTAAAAATAAAAATATATATAATTAAATTTTGCTGCCATATAAATATCCTCCTTTAGCCTAGATTACTCCCACACAAATGTTTGGCATTTGTTTAAAATTTTCTCAAAATATAGGTTTGATCATTGATTCTAATGTTTTACCATGCCTCGAGGCGCTCTTTTTCGTTTATTTCATTTATTCTTCTATTAAGTTGATCCAATATTAATTATGAAGCGTGCTTCAAACTTTTGAACCTTAGTATATATATATATATATATATATATATATATATATATATATATATATATATATATATATATATATATATATATATATATATATAGTTTATTTACTAATTTGATGTATATGCGTGTTTGTGTGGTAGTTTTATTCAGTCCAAGATTTTATGACTAAGAATCATATTGAGAAAAAAAAACTTTGGATGGAACGTTAACAAATTCACAGACCCATAGATTGTTTTTTTAAAAACTTAGTCTGGATTCTCCAAATTTCGATTACTTTGGCATTCGAAGAAGAACTTGTTAAAAGTTCTGTGGCTCGTGTAATCTTGTTTCCCTATTGAAATGCAAAACAGTTGTAGTTTGAGAAATGACAAAATATATCGATCCTAGTAAAATAAAAAACATACTGCATGTAACATTGAAATAAATATCAAATATCTTCACATTAATCCAAGAAGCCTTTGTGGGCCTAGCGAAAAACGAATTATGTGAACGGAAGGGAAACTATCTAAGATAATGAAATCATTACTTATTAAAAGATCAGAATATACAGATGCCAAGGAAAATTTTTCTGTCTGATTTTTTGCCGTCTGTACATGGCAGTACTCCTTGGTAATGGACTAAGATTGAACTATATTAATATTTTTCGAAAGTTAATAAAATAAGGGAAAAAAACGAAAAAAATGGCTGAAATGTTCATTAGTAGCTAAAGTATTTAAATATAAACCAGATTTTTACAGAAGATTATAATTATTTTTTCCATTCAAAAAACTTTACGCCAAGCACCTGTTTATATATCTTATTTAAACACTGCCAGAATTGTCAATGTTTCATTCGAAATTAATGATTTAAATGAGTCGTTTTAACGCACATCAACACTTGTCGGAACATATTCTGAATTGTGAAAATCATTTTCTTTTTTTTCTTTTATTCTTTCTTCGCCGTTTCCCTTGGTCTCTGCTTTATTGTTGACCGTTGACTTTAGTTTATGGGTGAATTTGTGTGTCTGTGTATGTTTGTGCAGGTGTGTGTTTATACACGTGCCTACAGGCATACCCGCATACACATTAACAAGCACGCACTCCACCATATGGGTATGTTTTTGTACGTATGTGCTTCTAACTGCGTGTTTGTGTTTATTTGTTTGGGTGTGTGTTCGTGTAGCTTTATGGAGAATTGTAGTTTAGAAACAGTAAAATCGACGTTGCTAACCGAAACGATCCTCTGTGGTTCAATCGGCAAAAGCACGCCAGTCTATATGACGGTTCCGTATAGGATACAGGTTCGATTCTTGTCGGAAGTTTCTCGGACATTCAGGCCGGTAAATGTTGTTAATACTGTTTATTATAAACAGAGCATTTACTTCAATATTTGTATCTAGAAAAACGAACGTATAAACCATAAGATATCTTCAAAATAATTGTCGAACTTTGTCCATTTCATAATATATATATATATATATATATATATATATATATATATATATATATATATATATATATGTAACATTTCAGATATAACTGAAACATATCTGTAATTTGAAACATGAATAATAAAAACAACAGGAAAATATATTTTAGCGGACACATATTAAAATTATAATTGCTCATATATATATATATATATATATATGAGCAATTATAATTTTAATGTATGCTATATTTATGGGAGAAAGTGCTCAATATCAGAGATAGAGCGTATGTAAATACAAATATAAAAGTGAACATTGAAGTCAACATTTAGAGGCGACTGACTGTTTCATTTTAAACGCAAACATCACGCCTGATGATTGCGTTTAGGATGAAGCAGTAGCTTGAAATATGGTTGCTTTCAGTCGGCTGAAATATGGAGAAGTTGTATTCATTTTTATTTGCCCAGATATGAGTTTGATCTTGGTTCTTTATTAGTTATAAAATGCAGTTGTGCATGTATACATCTCGCTCCAAATCGAGACTGGCTATTGAATAAGAAAGCGGAAATAATTATGGGGTGTATACATGCAACAAAAATATTCCATCGCTTATATGTAACCAGGATGACATTCGCATCCAAACCAAACACAAATCACAGGACTTCTACATATTTAAAGCATAACCTTTCAGAGATTCTGGGTAAAGATTGAATCTGACCTGACGATACCCCATGTTTATGGTGAAACGTAAGATGCGTTGTTTTTATTCTTCATTTTTCTTAACTGTATATATATCAATATTGGAGGGAAAAACTGATGAGAATATACTTTTCGCCAATTTAAAGACAAATAAAAAAACACACAAACACAAAAACACATATACGCACAAACACACAAACACACACGTATATATATATATATATATATATATATATATATATATATATATATATGGATACAGATATTTATATTTATTCAAGTTTAGAACGTACAATATGCTATATTTATATGATAATAATATTTTTCTCCATTATATACAAGGTAACCAAAAATGTTCTGTCCGTTTTTTGATTAGTCATTGAATGAAGTTGATATATATACGAAATGCGTGTAGCAACTGTTTTCAAATTCTGACAGCAGGAAGTAGGAACATCAGACGTTATAAAAAACACGCGCATTTATAAACCGGACAGCTGTGAGGATGGAAGTCTCTAGAGATCTTGTTCGGGGCTGTTTGCTTTACGACTTCAAAGTAGGCTTAGCAGCTGCATCAAGTCGCCACATATGTCAAGCGTTTGGGGATAGTGCTGTGGATGAACGTAATGCAAGGCGTTGGTTTCGAAAATTCAAGTCGGGAGATTTGTCTCTCCATTATGAACCTCGCAGTGGACGACCACAGGTCTTGAATGACGGAGTCCTGAAGGCGGCCATTGAAGAGGACTGTAGTCTAACGTGTGATGAACTTGCAAGACAGTTCAATGTTTCTGATGAAACAGTTAGACTTCACCTGCATTGCCTAGGTAAGACGTACAAACTGAGCAAGTGGGTTCCGCAAACGTTGTAAGAGGTCCACAAGGGGCAACGGGTGGCAGCCTGCGTATCGCTGCTTTCTCACTACCGTACCGTATACTTATTCAATCGAGTGCTTACCAGAGATGAAAAGTGGGTTCTGTACGAAATTCCCAAGCGTTCCAGACATTGGTTGTCTCCTCGGGATGCTGTTCCTCACACCACAAGACCGCCTATGCACCCACGCAAGATTATGCTTTGTGTCTGGTGGACAGGTCTCACATTGAGATTACAAATTTCATAATGATTGGGAAATACCCCAAGGTCTCGCTCCGTGATGAGGAAGTTATATTAGTTTGTTTTGTAATGTATTAATGATAGAAATCAGTCCCTTCCGCCACTGAACTGTGACGGATAGGTCAGAGAATACATCAGTGCCTGTGTTTGGTTGTGAACCTATAAATCTTGGTGTCTTCTGAACATGCGTTTAATAATTGCCTTAATGATGTTATCAGGTAGATAGTTAATATAAATTAGAAAGAGGGTAGAGCGTATGCATTGACTGATGACATTGACCTCAAAGGAGATTAAAAAATGCATCGTACGGCTCAAAATGATCGACACTATTTTATTAGGTATCTGCGATTTTTACCTATGCTGTTAATTCCAGTATCGAATGCAAGAATGTCTTTTATTTTTGTCATTCTAAAAATAAATATATCCAACGACTATATAAGACTGCTACTCTTAGAGTGTAACGCTGTATTCCCTATAGCATAGTCGAGACATTGGCAGCTAAATATGCCTTCGAGATTTATTAAAGAAAATGTACTTTGCCTGACATTCGAATGTAGAGGCCATTAGACATAGCTGTTTGGTGTTTTAAAATCAGAGATGTCTACACAAAGGACGGGTATTCAAAAATGTAATGTGTAAAATACTAAGAAATAAGTTTCGTTGATAAATAAAAACCACTAGTTCCTAAGAAATTTAGTTGTCAAAATAGGTTTGTTGGTATTGCGTGTATGTGAACACGACTGTGCGTTCATCAATTTCCATTGTGAAGATTTCGAAGAGAATTTACTGAAAATACAATAGACAGAAGATGAAGACGTATCGTCAAATAAATAAAAGTAAATGCTGTCTTTTCAAACCAACAAATATATCTCCTCTAACTAAATGTCTGTTTTACGCGATGAATTATCTTTATATGTCCCACGGCGAAAATATTGCGTGAATGGCGACTGTGTTATTTTTGCATCGCCACTAAGGTATATAAGATTCAGTGTAACCTTTATAATAAATAACGTCTCTAGTTTGTACATTGGATAGATCTAGATTTTTTTATCTAATTTATTATCATTTTTATTGTTGTTGGTATTAATGTCATTTATATAAGAATTTAAGAATGCAACAACAACAATAATAACATTCGTTCGCATTCGTTTATTAGACATTAAATCACTTAGCACATTCTAAAATTTACTTTTGACTTTCAGTAAGCCTGAAGTATAATTATGAGCGTTCATAACTTTAAAAATGTCTGGAAATTAACGACCATTTTTCTTAGCTTTATAAATACTAGTTACAAAATTAAATCCTTACATTTGTCTGTGTGACGTCCATCAGAGGATGAAATGCTCCGGTTAAGGTTTCCTTTCCTTTTGTCTTTATTCATAATATCTTTTACTAATATAACGTTTTAGTTATAACTGAAATTTTACACACACACGCACACACACGGACAGACAAACACACACACACACACACACATATATATATATATATATATATTTGTGTATTTAGGCAGCAATCCTTCTTTCAAGCACATTTCATTAAAAACGACTGACAAGGTGCTTTTATTTAGTTTTTTATATAATTTCTCGTGCGATCTAATAAAGTTTTTCTTTTCAGAGGATAAATTATATAAAAATTGTCCGAATGTTCTTTTCCGATCGCTTTCGGCTATACATTTAGCCATTATCAAGGATTATATTTCAACTGTTAGAATTAGAAATAGATTGTGTGTGTTTTATCAAGTGATTCATTTTTTTGTTTCAAAACACGGTCAAGATATTATGTCCATGTTCAAAGTTAATATTATTAAAGGTTGGTTTGTTTAATTTTATAAGTAAGGCTTCCATTATTTTTAGCCTTTTTTTGCAAGTGGATGATGCTATTATATTAGTGTTGTCGACAAGTATATTCCGAATAGTGTCCGGTAGGTCTCCATGAATATTTAAATGAGATCTAATTGAGCTATTGTCAGAAAGGTGTAGGGTTAATCTGCGTGTTAAACGATTTGTAGTGTGGCCTATATAATTATTTACAAAAGTTGATTCTTGAGGCATACAATTCCTTAATGGACATTTGAATTCGTAAATAATATTTGCTCTATTTAATTTTGTTGTAGGAGGTGAATTATTATTTTTAACTATAAGGTTACAAGTTTTAATTTTTTTATAATAAATAATTAATCTAATTTTTTTGCTATTATCAACTGGTGCTATGTATATATATATGTTATTTTTTATGCGAGGGACTTAGTTGAAAGCACTCAATATCAGTATTAGATTTAACATAATAAGTTGTATAGATATGAGTTTGTGATCCTGGATTTCACGCTTCTGCGATCATCAAACAAATTCGTTTATTTTTAAAATTGGATCTATTTACGCATGCTTGACTATGTTTGGTGGCTGGAGGGGGAATCTACTTATGTGTCGTTTTTTTGTGGGGTACTGTCATACTCATAGACACATACATACAGATGTACGCATTTTGGTTCACACCAAAACATCCATATACGCAATTCGAGGTATTCGCAGATTCATATCCAAGCGTTCGGGCATAAATATATACGCAGTTTTAATTGTAAGCTCGAATGTGTGCGTTTTTAAGCACAGTCTGCACGAACATAATCAAAGGTTTTAGTTAGCAAGGAATTTTTTCTAAGAATGCTTTATACATTAGATTGCAGGTTATTAAAAGCTAGCAAATATTTTGCGAATTTAAAGATTTTGAGGTTGATAATAATGATTCTCTGATATAAATCCCACTGTTTAACTCATAACTAGATGGGAACAAAGAAGTGGTGTCATACATTTCCCAAAGCTATTTGCCGGTAAGTGATTCTAACGAATCCAACTAGAATTCGAACTCGGCCCTCTGATTTCTAATTCCTAGCTCTTATCTATTACACCACCCGCACACCCATGCTTACAGCACCTGGTATTCGCAGGAGCTGACATATATAATTGCTTAACTTCGCTGATCGGACGAGATCACTTGTGATATAGCCGTAGGTTTTATACATTAAAACTTCATATATATATATATATATATATATATATATATATATATATATATATATATATATATATATATATATATATATATATTTGTGTATTTAGGCAGCAATCCTTCTTTTAAGCACATTTCATTAAAAACGACTGACAAGGTGCTTTTATTTAGTTTTTTATATAATTTCTCGTGCGATCTAATAAAGTTTTTCTTTTCAGAGGATAAATTATATAAAAACTGTCCGAATGTTCTTTTTATCCGAGCGCTTTCGGCTATACATTTAGCCATTTTCAAGGATCATATTTCAACTGTTAGAATTAGAAATAGAAATAGTTTGTTATATGTATGTTTTATAAAGTGATTCATTTTTTTGTTTCAAAACACGGTCAAGATATTATGTCCATGTTCAAAGTTAATATTATTAAGTGTTGGTTTGTTTATTTTTATTAGTAAGGCTTCCATTATTTTTAGCCTTTTTTGCAAGTGGATGATGCTATTATATTAGTGTTGTCGACAAGTATATTCCGAATAGTGTTCGGTAGGTCTCCATGAATATTTAAATGAGATCTAATTGAGCTATTGTCAGAAAGGTGTAGAGTTAATATAAATATATATATATATATATATATATATATATATATATATATATATATATATATATATATATAAAATGTTTGTGGTACCTCTCTCTTCTTTTTAATATACACACTTTTCTCTCATTGGAACCATTATAACCTCTTAATTTTATATATATATATATATATATATATATATATATATATATATATATATATATATAAAGAAAAGAACAGTAAGATATAAAATCCGGTGTTCTTATAGATATTTTTATTTTTGCACAATAGTGCTCAATGTAAATTAAAATTTACAGAGCATTAATATTATAAATTAATAGATTTAAAATATTGTTTTACCGCTACACAGTGATAACCATGTTTCAGAAATGGAAGCTAAAGCCCCTGAATTTAATTTTGTTATTAAACCAAAGACATTACTTCCATTTCCTCATCAAGCGAATTTTGGAGTAACTTACTTTTTAAAATTTACGGTTGTTAACGGCACTTGAAAGATTCATAATTAATTATATATATATATTGTTGTATTGGTCGGCAGTTTTCTGGAAAGATCCAAATTCTAGCTCAGCTCCCAGCAAAACATTCTTCAATAAAGCGAAATTAGTATCAAGTTTTCATGTACTTCTTCATCCACCATTCACATTTCTCTTGATGATTTTGACGTCTGCTCTTAGATTCGGAATGTTTTCTCTCTGCTTGCATTCGCGAAACCAGCTTCTTCAAATAGTTTCTTGATATCCTTTTTCTAATGTGAGTTATATATAATTTTATATAGTTTTCCAAAAATATCTCACGAAAAAGAACTTTTTAACTGAAGGAAATTCATATTTGGAAATTTCCTTTTACATATTACGAGAATAGAACGGCGTCATCAGAAAATCATTTTATTTCACTCAAACAAAATCTACATTAACGAGACAAAACGTCATTCATTAAATTTTCATTACTTTAACTGTATTATTATTATAGTATTTTATTATAGAAACCATTATATAATTATTATTATATAAAAATTATCTTTTAACTAATTATAATTGATTATATTTTTGTTTCCTTGTTTTTTTTATTTAATTATAATTTTTGTTTTAAGTTTAGAAATCTATCTGTAAGATGACCGCGGCCCCATCATTAGTGATGTTTCTCTGGGATTCTCAGCAGTTTCGGGTTTATCCAACATCATGGTTCTTTCTTCAGATTACCCTGCTCGTGTTGATCAAATATCAACAAGTGACTGCGAAACGAGCCGTGTGAAAATATCAATCGAACAATGCAAATGATTCTAAAAGAGAATTTAGGATACTGAAAAACCGCAAATCAACTTTCCTCCAATCAAATTCGTCAGCGGGACAGCCCGCCTCTCCCACGGATCGGGGAAGCCCGGACTCTGTATTCTCTCATTCTGATTTTGTTTGAATGGGAGAATCGAAAATCCAGGCCCTACCAACCCACAAATTGAGCGGACGAGCTCGCAAGAGAATTTGGGCCCATCGAATGATCAACAATGGATAAGTTTCTTCATTCTAAAAAAAAACATTATTATAAATAATTGATATTTATTCATTTTCAGAATTTTTAGCTGCGTTACAGTGTAATGGTTATTGACACGACATGAGAATCCGGCGCGCCAAGTTCTATTCCCGCTCGATTTAATACGTTAAGGGATTCGTGAAGTGACATATAAAGACACTGGTCATTGTGTTGCCATTGAAACTGGGGCCAGCTTCCATATATATATATATATATATATATATATATATATATATATATATATATAATTGAGCATTGAAGTCAACACTTAGAAGCGGCAGGCTTTTTCATGCTAGACGCAATCGTCAGGCCACGAATGTTGTTTTTTTCTCGGCTATTTATATATACGGGGCAGTAGTGCATTGTGTTTAGTCTATTTTGGCGGTTATTTTGACAGAAGTCGTTTATTAATATAAATAATAGTTAGAGTAAACTACAGCAATCAACCCCAAAATTGAATAAATAGCTTTATCTTCCCAAACCAAAACAAAACTATTAAATAAGTGATACAAATAAATTGTTACTATGTCAATAAAACACCGATTAATATATATATATATATATATATATATATATATATATATATATATATATATATATATATATATATATATATATGTGTATGTATATATGTATATGAGGCAGGATGTGTGCATGTGTGTGTGTGTAACGAATGCACGGCCGCAATTCTCGACGCATTTGCACCAAAATTTACATGCACATTCTCCAAGTTAATGAAAAGACCAAGACCAACATTGCATTTCACAACTCCCATCGATAGTGGAAATAATCGATTTTTTCATGATTCGACGGTAATTTTCATGTAGTTTGCGGTCATTTTCTACTGGCCAGAATGAGAGCCTATAGCCGGCTGCGACGAATAGGTAGAAAGACTCTATTGGCCAGCGTTAGAGCCAACAGCTGACTGAGGTAGCTGACTGACATGAATGTTAACTAGCATGCTAGCATGCAAAAAAAATCGATAGCTGCATTCGTCACAAGTGTGAAAAATTTAAATCTGCATGGCACTTTACTCCAATTGGCTCATTCCCTTGCTTAAACTCAACGTTGATTCTGATTCTGCAGAACTGGGTTGAATGTGAAAAAGTATTTGTTGTTAACATTCTTTTTTCATTCGGTTTTTCCAGTTATGAGTCCTTTTTTTAAAGCTGATCGTTTTGTGTTCATTTTGTTTAGTTCTTTTGTTGTAACAGATTTAATGTTTAGTATAGAGCTTAGAAAAAATTTGCAGTGTGAGATAGGAAATAAGTAAGTCATGTAGCAACATCAGCACGGCAAAGGGCACTCCTTTAAAGGCAAGGAAGGAGAAATATGAAAGTGATAGCGAGTGCTATATGAGTCGAATCAAGCACGGAAACGCCGGCCCATGCTGCTAGTATATATATATATATATATATATATATATATATATATATATATATATATATATGTGATAAGAAATAAAAATGTCCCCTATTTCCACCTTTCCTCCTCTACGTCTCGCTCATACGGCGCTTGTGAGATGATAGGCCTAAACTTTTGACCGGTGTTTATCGACAAGAAAAAATCTCCACAGACCAGTCAACATTTAACACCCCGTCCAAACTGCTGTCAACAAGCACTATTGTTTCACTACGTCACCATTTTGCCATATGTGTATTTTTATAAATAATATATATATATATATATATATATATATATATATATATATATATATATATATTTGTGTATTTAGGCAGCAATCCTTCTTTCATGCACATTTCATGTCAGTCGTTTTTAATGAAATGTTCATATATATATATATATATATATATATATATATATATATATATATATATATATATATATTCAAATGGTCTTCAAGAACTGCATGTTTGTTTGCAAAATATAATAGACAGTGTCTGAGCTTGCTTGATATTTCAGGCCAGTATAACATTTGGTAATAAATGCACGCAAAAGAGCATGTTAGTTTTATCGGATGATTTATTTCATTTTAACTATATCACTTCACACACACACACCCATACACACACACACACACACATACACACACACACACACATATATATACATATATATATATATATATATATATATATATATATATATATGTATATATATATGAAGAGAGAGAGGGAGAGAGGGAGAGAGGGAGAGATTCCGATGATTATTTATTTTGTTTGTATGATGGAATAGAAATTTATTAGATCATTTTATTGATTGATTTTCAATGGATACTGCTATGAAAACGATGCGAACGATATCTAGCGAAGGTAAAATATTGTCTTCTTCCATTTCGTATGTAAATTCTATTGTATGTTCGACTTTGTTTAGTTTATCTATAGAAAAGTCCGTATCACGGGGAGATATTAATAGAGCATCTCCAATACGTCCGAGGTATGTTGATTTTTTAGTTAAAATATTTTGGTAAGGACCGGACTCAAGATATTCATGTAATGTAGTTGAAAAACTAAGGAAACAAATATGACTAAAATTCTCATGACCGGTCTAAATATAAAATCGCTTTACACTAACGTCCCGGTTGGAAAATGATTAAATTTTTAAAAAGAACACATTTAAGGGAATAGAAGGTATCTATCAAACATCTTCGTACTAAACGTACTCCTAGACTGGAATCTTGGTCCCATTCTTTTACTGTCTAAACAGTTAAATTTAACCGCCTATTCTACTCCAACAGCTTCTTCACTTGCACTTCCCGTCAGTGGAACTCCCTTCCTCTTACTTACTTCCTTGATAACTATTATCTTCAAGTATATAAATGCAATGTCAATCGACATCTTCTATTTCCTTCATCCTCGTTCTTCATTTTATCTTCACCCATTCTTCTCTTTATCCTTTCCTCGCCCCACCTTACCCACTCTTTTCCCTTACACCTTCTGTAGCCCCTTGCGTACTAGTGGCACACCCGCTCTGATCGGGGGGAAATGCTTAAAAGAAATCAGCCCTCTCATCACCAATCAATAATATCTCACATTTAATAATAATCTTTATAAACAACAAAAAAACAAAAAAACAATTACCAATGAGATCGCCTCTTAGTCGACTGATGGAATGTATTACTTAGAATTGACAGCAACTTAAAACTCACTGTGCATCGAAAATCATCTAATAAAAAAGTTGTAACCTCATACCGTTTTCATGTGTCTATCACTGATCGGAAGCTTTCTGGTAGTTTCGAACCAGATTTTTTTATATAATCCATACGTTTAGCCTGCATTCATTCCTTACATAATATTTTGTATTTGTTAATTCATTCTAGTGATATTGCTAATCTCTCTAAATTAAGTAAAATGAGTTTTGTTTTAATCAACACAAGGAACCCCAGACCGTCAGGTGAAATGATGGTTTTCATCCTCGTTTTTATCCAGTCGGCGATATTTTCCATTGGAAGATTTGTTGGTTGAAACTTGGAACCTATAATCAAACTTTCTTTAATGTTTTTTAAATAATTTAGATTTTTTTAAATTACGAAGCGTGTAGGGAATTTAGGTGGCGGACTTGTGCTAAGCTTAGATTAAAAAATATTTTTTTAATTATATTAAGATGTTAATCTTTTACGCTAGGTTAACATTTGTTTTAATCATTTCATCGCAAGCAAGGCTATAAAGCCACTAAGAATTAAGGGGTTACTGAGTGTGAGAGTATATGGGAAACAAAAACATTATTAAGGAGAGAGAACAATAAAAGAACAAGAATTACGAAGACAGAAGATAAAAATTGATATTGCATTTAAACTTTTGAAGAATAAAGTTAAATAAGTAGCAAGCAGCTGGAAGAGATTTCCACAAGCGAGAGGTGCGAGAGAATCAATTGTTTATATTTTTGTGATGAGATATTGTAACGATTTATAGTGGATAAAAGCGTTGGTTATGTAATCCAAAAGTGACTAATTCAATAATTGTCCATAACAGAGGGAATAAACGT